>VXBJ01005782.1:916312-1087451 GCA_013400055.1 Nycticryphes semicollaris
GACACCAGTTCTTCACAGAGCCTGCTGAACCTTTGTCCCTCTCCACAGAGTAAGAACATAACAAAAGGTCCACCGTAGGTCACAAGTTGAGTTTAGCTGGGGAAAAATCCTGCAATTAGGAAATTCCCGCTTCAAGAAACCGTTGATGTGTATATAGGGATGCACTAGATAAAAAAGGAGAAGGCAAAGGAATGTGGTTCAGGCAGCTGCAATGGTAATAGAGCTGAATAAAAAGTCTGTGCTTATTTTTACAGTACAGAAGCATAGTGATATTGCAGCAATTTCCCTATATCTTCCCTTTATGCTACACAATGGTACCAGTGAAAGAACTCTTCAGTGCTGAAAATTATGATTTAGAAATAAATTTATGAATAATGTATTTTTATTAAATTTTATATATATTTTCAGAAAATGTATATCCATTTAAAAATAGCATATATAATTTCAACACACACACATATATACACATAAAATAAATACAAAGAAACCCTTTTGAGGAAACCTAAGCAATGCAGCTCTGATTCAGCTTTCGTTTGTGGCATTGCATATCAGGAGTAATATTGTGGAATTCAGTGACTGTAGAATGCATTCAAGAACAGAACAAACCTTTGTAGGCAGGAACCAAAATCCAGAGAAGTAAATGGGAATCATGTTGGATAGTATAGTTGTCAAATGAAATCCTGTGAACTTACAGGAGAAAACATACTAAAAAATGCTTCCAGCTTGGGCACAGTTAAGAGGTGAAGTTATATCCTAGAAAAGGCATTATAATGATACAGAGCAAGTGGTCTTTTCTTCTCTCTCTGTAGTCTTAAGATCAGGTAATTCTTGCTGAGTTCAGCTAGATTTGTATGAGTGTAAAATTAGATTAAAATTAGGCCCAGGTTGTTTGTTTTACCAACAGTGCATGTCTCAAGAGACTGTTTACATGTTTCCCCGTAGAAACAGTCAGAGGTGCATCTAAGGCTGGGCGCTGCCAAGACCTTATCCCTGCGACTCAACTAAGAATTTCTGGCAGACTGAGTGGTCCCATTAATCGCAAGTGGTATCTCTTAAACCCTTCAATTACAAGAGACTAGTGGGAAACTGTAGCATTCGACTAAAGGAGTAATGGCACATAGGAAGTGAAGCAGAAAACCTGCTTTCTTCTTTTTAAGAGGAGGTTCAATTTACAGTTTATTTAAATACAAATTGCAAATATAAAGTATTAGAGTTCTTAAACTTCACTGTTCAGTTAGTTTCAAATTAACCGTACTGTATTTCTGCCTTCCCTAGAGCAGCGCTGTGATCTTCAGCCTGTCTGTTCCTTAAATTGAACTGAAGTCTTTTTAAGTCCATTAAGTTCCCGTGCCATCCCCATAGCTGGCTGAGTTAAGTTCACCCGTTCTTACGCTGCCTCCCCCATGGCATGTCTTGCAGCGGCCAACACGGACTTGAGCCTCCCCCCCGCTACCTCCAGCTGTAAATTGCATGAAGGACAGTGAAACAGTAGATCACAGCCGTCATTTCTATTGCTGTAGCTTAGTTGATTTACTCTTGTTGTAACCACTGTTGGGATATGCTTTGCAAGAATCCTTGGATTTAGGTTACATGCATAATAATGTTTAATAATGGAGTGCCTACCTAATGGCAACTGACAGTTCTTTGAGCCCAGTAATGACTGAATGTAACCGTATGCTTGCAGTGAAGTAAGTTTCGAATCAGCCCATTGTACAGGTGGGGAGTGTAAATCAGAAATTGTATCAATCTAGTTCATAAATGTACTGTATCTGAGGCACAGCTGTTAGGAGGGGTCTAGCTCCCCAGTCTCAGCCTGATTTCCAGACCACAAGCCTGCCTCTCTCCTCCGAAGATAACCCCTAGCTCAGATATTTTAAAATCTGTTTTGGTCTGCCTAGTTTATTGGGCCACAGTGATGTATTCGGCTCTGAATCCCAGTATGTGTTTCTCAGGGGTGAAGTTTGGCTGCATCTTGCCTGCTTGTTGGGTTTTTGCTGTAGTCACAGCTCCCATGGCATAGAGTGGACATGTATTTTTCACAGCCAGGATCTAATTGTCTTCTCAATTAGTGTATTGTAAATCAGTAGCAATTTGAAACGTGTGAAATAGGCTTGGGAGAAAGCTTTAAGGTTTAAAAAATACCAGATGAGTTCAAATAATCTATTGCTACTACTTGTGTTTGGGGTCCATCACACTCACACGCCCATTTTTGTTATTTTTGTTAGCGTGTGATTTTTGCTGAAGACTGTCACACAGATTTGTGTGTGCTGCTGAATTTGAGCCAGGCAATGTGCTGCCCAAGAGAAGCATTTTTGTTATTCCTACAGCAAAAAGAATAACTTTATAGACAGCCTACAATGTAGGCACCTACATCTCAGGTAATCATTTAAGATGCCTGTGGTGGTACAAAGAAAGCAAGGAGTATTTTTGGAGTGCAACTCTTCTTATCTGGAAGGCAGTTCTGTAAAGCAGACCATGCAAATTAAGTGCTGGAAGTCCTGTGTGTATTGTCTACAAAAGCATCCAGCAACTGGCTTGGATGGAGACAGCTCCTGCAGGCTGGTCTAAATGGGGATGAGAGGTGGTACCCATGACAAGCTGTGCCAAGGTGTGCAGAGATCTTCATGCCAGCTGCAAAAAACCTAGCAAAAAAGCAGTCTAGCTATCAGGATACACCCACATGTAATCTGTACGATACTCCTCTGCCCTAACACGCACAAATGTGATCTTTTCCAAACTAAATGTTTCTATGATTCTACATAGACATGGTGCTTAGGGATGTGTTTTAGTGTTGGACTTAGTAGCATTAGGTTAATGGTTGGACTTGATGGTCTTATGGGTCTTTTCCAATCTAAGTGATTGTACGATTCTATGAACCATTAAGTCTCAAAACAAAATCCCCAATGCACAAGAAATGCAAAGGTTGATGGCAATAGCAGTATTTTTATTGAGAAATGTCTGTATTTGCCAGAGTTGAGGAGCCAAATGGTCAGAAAATGTATGCTGTTAGACAACTCCTGGGACTTCTGAGTTGAGCTCTCTTTTTATAGTGGTTCATTCAGTTTATCTGATGCTAGTAAATTTTTAGGATTTCAGTTAAATCGGTCCTTTACTCCAGGGAAAGAGAAAGCTAATGCCTCAGCTTTTATCACTATAGCTGTTGGAAGTTAGGAGGATTTGCAGTACTACTTCAGTAAGAAGCGACAGGTATTGATCTGATTTTGTGTGAACAGGTTTAAATCAGAACCTAAACCAGTGACATTATATTGTAACAAAACCAGTGTGGCTGAAGCTAAAACTGAATGTCCATACAGAAAACACTCTTAGACTGCCTGTATATGAAAGGATGTTAAATTTCATGCACTATCCATTCTCTAAAACCCAAAGAAACATAGCCCTAGAGTATTCAGTTAACTCTCCTTTGCACACAAGTGTCAAGAATCTGGAGAACACGGATTCATAGAAGCCACAAATACACAGAAAGTTATAGGGAAATGATTTTCCAAAGCTGCACAAGTATTTTATTTATAGTAGTTGAAGAATAACCTTTATTTTGGTTTCAAGATCAGTCTAATGCTTTTGATATTGACATCTGTTTAAAAATGTGGGGGACAGTAGAAAAAACCAAAGGCATCCAAAGCTGGAAATAGGAAAACAGATTAGTGCTGACATTGCTCTTTTTTGGTCCTCTAGGATTCACAGTATGAACTCCCTTCCTTCCCTGCTAACTTGACTAGTGCCTCCCTTCTGAGTTGCAAGGAGACCTAGGGCTGGAATAAACATTCAAACCCTGTCCAGTTCATGTGGACTGACCGCGGGTGTTGGCTGCCTTTGTCCCCAGTAGAAATCAGCTCTGTTTAGGGTTGGGTTTAGAAGAATGCATTTGGCAAAGTATTGCATGCGGCTTTTTTCAGATACAGGTTAGGTTTCATAAGCAGCTCAGATGAGCAGTTGGGAAGAGAATGCATTCACACACAGGTAGTACTTCTCGTTCCATTAACGAATTGTGTAAAACTGAAATCGTGTGCACAGATTTGTGACCTTCTTAACATTTAATGAAAATGTGTTTTCACAGGTTAAAATACGGGGAGTCAAATTACCACTTTGATTCACAGATACATAGAGAAAACATCACAAAAATACTGAATAATCTCAATTAATCTCTGATCTCATTCCATTGTCTTCAAAGGATTTGAATTTGCCCAGACTGTACTTCTGAAAGCAGCTGATTTATTTCCATGTGTGATGAGTTTAAGCCAGCATGAAATGAGATCTACATGCCAAGAGCACCCGTCTCAGTAAGGCTAACAGGAACTGCAGTCTTGTCTAGCTTTTAGAGCTACCGCCAACAGCAGATGTGCTCCCACCCTGTGCTAAGGTGACCCTTTATGGGTCATTTGCATGCCAGCCATGGGTGGGTTTGATATAAATGACATACAGTTCAGGAGCATTAAGATAGAAGCTCTATCTGGTTGGTGTGAAAGTCAGTCTGTGTTAGGACAAAGTGTGTGCAGGTGCAGCTAGAGGCAAGAGTTGGCAGAGAGATGTTTGCTCTGTAAAGTTCAGGAACTTGTGTGTCTGCAGGTGGTGAATTTATGGGGAGAACCAAAGCCACGCCGACTGTCATGAGTATTACTTATTTCTAAATTGCTTACCGACTGGCTAAGCATGCAGTATAACCTCGTTAAATCCCGAAGATGTATTTTTGTTTTAGGAATAATCTCTTATTATGTAGCCATTTAATGATTTGTGAGCTAACATGTCTTAACAAATCTTTAATGGCTTATTACATTCCACTCCCTTAACAATAATTTCAAAATATGACCATTAAATAAGGCTCTTTTCACAACTCTGATGATCACACTTAGAACTGAGCAGTTCATCTTTTTGCATTTGGATTAGAATTGGAAAGGTGTAAATTACAGATCTGGCTTTTATGTGCTTTTATTGATCAGACTGCTTTGTAGAAACTGCAGTAGTTCTGATAGCTTAGCAGTCCAGATTACCTTTCAGCTTTCTTAATTGGGCTACTGGGGCAGAGTTAATTTTCAATTTATATTGAGAGTAAGACAAGGTGATGTAATACCGCATTATTGTACTTAAGTAACATGAACACTAAAACACTATAACGTACCCTGTAATACTAAATACACGAATTGCTTGTTGCTGTAGATGGAGATGAGTTCTAGCTTTATTCACTGCATATTTTAGGCCAAATTCTGCCAATAATAATTTCTGTGACTTCCACTGAGACACTAGCTACAGCAAGCAAGTATGATTTGGTTGAGTAAAACTGGAAAGTTCATTCAACATATCAGTTTAGAACATCCAACAGACTAATCAGATGCAGTCCTCTTTTTGTGTGTTTACTGACAGGTCAAAGTCATGGTGCGCATTTCTTCCAGCCTTGCCAGAGACACGTCTGAGTCCAGCTCTTTCTTAAAAGTTGATCCCCGTAAGAAACAAATCACGCTGTATGACCCATTGGCCTGTGGAGGTCAGAATGCTTTCCAGAAAAGGGGCAACCAAGTTCCACCCAAGATGTTTGCTTTTGATGCGGTTTTCCCCCAAGATGCATCACAGGTAGGCAATATATGACCACAATAGTTATCTAATCAATAGCATGCACCAGAGCCAAATTTGTTTCTGGTGCAACAGTAGTACTTTCAGTAGAGTTATACCAGGGTTGAATTTGGTCCACCAATGTCATCAATAATGAAATCAGTTTATTAAATCGTATCTTGGTAATTGTGTGCTTTCTTTATTCTTTAATGTAAATAATTGCTCCTAAAATTAAGACATGCAATAAATGTGCTACATGGTTCCTAGTAGGCAAATCCATAATATCAACAAGTTATTGTATATGATAAAATCTTATTATTTTGTGTATACTCTTTTGTGTGTTCTCTAACAGAGTTCCTCTTCATTAAGAAGTCAAGGATTATTTATACAACGTTCTATTGTACAATTTACAATAGGTGGATGGGGAATTTAGTCCACAAATCTTTATTTATATGTATACATTCAGTTTTCTTATTTTTATTAGACTTCTTTGGTTTGATGAACTATGTTACTTGAATGTCATGAGGAGGACAGTAGAAGCATAAAGTAACTGAGAATTATAATTAGAAAACAGTACTGTAAGGCTGCTTCTGTACTGATAAACTTAACAGAGGTAGGATACAGGAACAGCTAAAGCACTGTTGGATGACCATATCATTAGGTCAATCCCTGGCCTAGTTCTGGTCAAGGCAGCTAGCACCTCCCAGAGTAATGCCTGGATGCAATTCGATGGCTGTGAACAGCCCCTTTCTTGGCCTATTTTATTTACTATTATAGTGATAGTCCAGAAATACCCATGAACTGGGTAAACTTACATGATTGTAAAGCACTGAAGTGCTTTACATAAAAGCCTAAACTGAAAATTCTGATTTATTTTCATCTACTATTGATAGGCAGTTGCTGCATAAGCACTGTAGACCATTCAGCCTGCTTGAACCTTAAATCTAAGAATGCCCCGGGGTGAATTTGTGTGTTGGACTTAAAATGCTGTTACAGTCTTCAGGATGGAGCCTACTGCTGCTAAAAGACAACTCTTTATAATGTAGAGAAAAAATAAATGTGACATAGCTAATACCAAAGAGGCTGTTTGTTCTCCTTACATTCCTTACCCTTCCTTGCTAGAGGAATTGAACTCGGCCCATAACTGGGCAAATAATAGACCCTGTAAAAAATCCTCAGTATTTGACTGGGTTTTAATAAAAAAATTATTTTTGAAGTCCCCTAAATAGGCAGTTCTAATAAATCAACCACATCCCATTACAATATGTGTATTTTTTTGAACCCTACAAAGGATGTTGATGCTTCAGCAAATGAAACTTACTTGACTCGGAGAAAAAGACCTGCTTCATGCGTTTACACAAGTAGGTCACATGAATGAGATAAGATGGATTACTTTTTGATACTTCAACATACTACCTAGAGCACTGATGACATTATGACCATTTTCCAATGAAAATACTCTGATTTTGATTTCTTTTTTGTTTTTGGTTTTTTTTTTTTTTGGTTTATCTTTTTGTGTGTGTGTATGTTTTGTTTTTGGGTTTTGTTTGTTTGTTTCTTTTTTCTTCTTAATACCTGTGACAGGCTGAAGTATGTGCTGGGACTGTGGCTGAGGTGATCCAGTCTGTTGTCAATGGAGCAGATGGCTGCGTGTTCTGCTTTGGCCATGCCAAGCTTGGTTGGTATTGTTGAATTTCCCTACTCAAGCAGCAAAGTGAATATTTTTAACTTGAGATTGCTAGTACATTAGATTATGGAAAACAAAATTTCATTTGTTTGTGCATAGTAATTGTATATTAAAGTGGTACCATCACCTCGTACAACACCTTCACCTCTCACACATTTATTCACTTTGCATATTGTTTAAATGTTTGACATGTTTAAATGATGCTCTTTGATACAGGCTGTCTTTGAGTTGTTGCTTCATTCTGTCCCCTGAATACATCAGCAATTTTAGCACTGCCTTTGATTGTTAATGAATGATCCAACAGTGACCTACAGTTTTACAAATGTGCCTGGTATTGGAGACTGTTTGCCAAAATGCCACTTTTGTGAAGCTGTGTAAAGGCTCTAAATATCCACTCAAGTACTTGATCTTTGTGATGACACTGTTCAGGTGCTGTGACTGGGCACTCAAATAGTTTGATTTGCATTTTATGCCTTGATTAGACAATTCACTCATTATTCACTTCCAATTCTAGTCTGGTGGAAGGTGTCCCTGCCCATTGCAGGGGGGTTGGAACTACATTATCTTTAAGGTTCCTTCCAACCCAAACCACTCTATGGTTCTATGATTCTGTCTCCAACAATTCCTATTCTAATGGTAAACTGAATGTTACCAATGGATCAAAATTGTCTCTTTGCAAATACATCAACAGCATTTAAGGTATTCATGGAAAGAAAATGAAAAGGAGAATCATCATCATAAAGAAATTATTCTTTAGAAATAACTAAATTTCAAGACTAATCAGGTATTTTGTTCATGCTTATCTAAAAGTATTTTGAAAATACTGTGTCTTTCAGGAATAGTGTTGTATTGTATGTGCACAATTCTTTACTGTCTCAGAGAAACACAGATGTACACACAGAACTTAAAGTGATAATGCAGCTTTTCAAGTGATAAAGAAGAACAAGTGTACCAGGCCATGATTATCCTAAATTATAGGCTACCAAAACTGAAGAGTACTGAATGCTGCAATGCCATCAGCTCTGGTATAATGAATGGAGCAGGGCCACTGGTCCAGCTAACCAAGACACCTCTGGGCCAGGCAAGAGTAACACTGGAATCAGCACTTGCATATTTAACCCCTTGTGATTTGCTAAACACTACGTGGCTAATGAGATGGAAAAGAAAGCCACCAGATAATGGTGTCTCACAAGAGCTACACATCCTTCAGAGAGGCAGCCTAGCCAGGTCTTTGCTGGTGCATGAGTTGAGTCTTGGAAGTTGCATTGTTAACTGTGTCACCACCATTCCACCAACTGTGGATGCATCCAGACTTTGCCAGAGACAGGTGCATAGCAATATTTTTTTTCACTGGTCTTTTTCCACATAGATTCAACATAATAAATGAAACAAGGTAAAGAAGTCACAAATATTTGCCTGAAAAGATGTATGCTTGCATCATTTGACTTATAGATTTTGGAGCTTTAGAAAATTTCAATAAAAGCATTATATGTAGTGACATGTAAAGCGGTACAAGATATACTCTGTGTTCTTAATAGGCAAACTTTTACAGCAGTGACAAGCCAGAGCTAGAATTGCAGAGTCAAATAATAGCAAACCACGGGAAGGTTTTGACCCAGATAAAATATATTTCTTTTTGTGGAGCCACTTATGCACCAAATGTCCATGTGTACCTGGTTTTGTTTTCTTTCTATATGAAGTTAGATCTGTATGATCCTGGGACCAGGTTTATGTCAATCCCAACCTCAACCTGTGATGCATAATATCGTGCTTTGAAGTAAAACGGTATTCAAAGAGTACCACACTCGCAGTATCTAAAGCAAGGATTTTTAGAGACCGTGGCATTTCCGCTCTGCTCAGCTCCCCCCGCTATTCAGCCATATCACAGCCTGCAGTGTTGAGTGGCAGGGACCTGTAGCACCCTGCCTGGGCAACGGGGCTTGTGGGGAATGTGTGAGGTAATGATTTTTGAAAGCAGCTCAAGATTTCATCTGCTCATTCTCCATTTTCCATGTACTATTTGTCTGCTTGCTTATCTTTTTCCCTTTCTAATTGTTCTTATTGTAAATAAGTTTTTTCATGAGGCTGTGCAGGATAATCTCTCTAGGCAGAAGGCTGTGAAGCTCCTGGGAGTGATGTTGTTATCTTTTCTCCATCTCCCCATTCCTAACAGGGAAATCATACACCATGATCGGGAAGGACGATTCCATGCAAAACCTTGGCATAATCCCTTGTGCCATCTCCTGGCTCTTCAAGTTAATTAACGAACGCAAAGAGAAGACAGGAGCCCGCTTCTCTGTCCGAATTTCTGCAGTGGAGGTGTGGGGGAAAGAAGAAAATCTGAGAGACCTATTGTCAGAAGTGGCTACAGGCAGCCTGCAAGATGGCCAGTCCCCGGGTGTCTACCTTTGTGAGGACCCCATTTGTGGCATGCAGGTGAATCCAAGATTCATTTTACACTGAAACAAGCAATGCGACTTTTTTTTTCTTTAGTATTGAGGTGGTTCAAATTCAAGAACTACTCAGA
This sequence comes from Nycticryphes semicollaris, assembly GCA_013400055.1. Lineage (NCBI taxonomy): Eukaryota > Metazoa > Chordata > Aves > Charadriiformes > Rostratulidae > Nycticryphes > Nycticryphes semicollaris. The sequence goes on from VXBJ01005782.1 coordinate 926,089, forward strand.
GCATAACGTTTATAGACTTGAAAGTGTTTACTTTAAAACATGCAAGAACTTTATGACCTGCAGCTGCAGGGCCATCTGCTCTCCTGGCCTAAATATTTGTACCTCTGGTATAACTGATGTTGAGCAGGGGCTTGTGTTTGCAATAAAATGTGAAAACATTCAGTGCAAACAAAAATTCACCTAATTCTTAAAAAAAAAAAAAAAAGTGTGATCTCTCTTTTGTAAAACAACAAGCTAAAATATTTACAGTACTGCACAAATAGCTGGAGGCCATTAATATGGCTGTTTATCTCTTTATAAACTACATTATTTATAGCACTTGCATTAGCAATGTTGTAGGAAGCATTAATTGCTACTTATTCATGGCTGCCAAGAAATAAATTCCTGAGCTGGGCAAGCCAAGAATAACTCTCAACTTTTCTCAGGTTTGGAGGTTTAGCAGGAATGAGTAACTGGCTCATGTATTTCCTGGGTACCTGCTAGAAATCTCAGTGCCTCTTTTTTCCAGCCCCTCTTGGTTTGACGGGGAAAAAGGCCTATTCTTTCATCCTGTCTGTTGGAGTATATCTGATTTTCGTACAAGTAGATGAAGAGGGAGCAAGCCAGCATGATGGAGCTTGAATCCATTTTTTCAACCTTAAAGGCAAAGGTAGCTTATGTCCAGAACCTGCAGGGCACTGGCTATCCAAGGACGGGGAATGGAGGGAAGAGGGTACAAACCTGTAGTGTCATGTACCCTATTTCCAGCTTCAGGCATCCAGAAATCATGATTCACATCCACAAAAGTAATGAATCATGAGATTTTAAACATGAATCATGAGATTTTAAACAGCAAGTAATGAATTTTATGTTTTATCTCTTTGTAGTTTAAGCCTTTTGGACATAGATCATATTTTCTATTCTTTCCCATTCTACTCGAGCACTACAAAGTTACATTTTGGTTATAAATAACAATTAGGGTTTGCATTCTCACTTGACTCCTGGGTTTAATGCTTTATGAACTATTTTCAGTAGCATGAGATCACATCCCCTGGTATCCAGTAATGGGTGCAATCCAGTAAGTATAAGATGGGAGATTTGAGTTTTCACAGTTTCCAAGTTGGTGATAGATGGGCCAGTTAGAATCTGAATTAGCACACATAAGCATGTTATAAATGTTACATATCTGTGTAACAATTTGCTGCTCCTTACAACTTAATTCTTTACTGTGGTATTTAAGCTCAATAGCAATAAAAATAAATATTCCATTATTGTTGCTTATTTTCATATATATAGAGACAGAACAACCTTTTACAAAATTAATTATTCTAGATCAGTGGAGAAAAGGTAGCTCCGTGAGACATCTATGTACTTCTGCATTGTAAAATACTGAATGAGATTATGAGGAAAAAAAGCCTTTCTGCTTGTGTTTACAAGATGTAGGTACATTCTAGAGTCATGTGTCCTATACCTGAATTCTTAAAATCCTCAGATGAAGGGAGGGTTTTATATTATAACCATACAGATACACAAAATCATCAGTGTGTATAAAAAATGAATAATCACCATATGTCATACTGTCTGTCATTGGACCTTTGCAAGTATGCACATTTTCTTGTTGCTTACATTATTGAGATCAGCCCCCAGACTTGACTGCCTTCTGCTTGCCTTGTTAACTCCTTCCTGCACTCCTCCCTCTTTTTAAAGAGAGCTTAGCCTTCAGCTGTGTCATACCATCCCATGCAGAACCTCAGCTTTATCCCTCCTCAGGCTGATTAATGGCCATGAAGAAAAGACAGGAGCACTGTCTTCTTTAGGAGAACTTAACTTTTAGCTGTATTTTATAGCAGGAGAACAAACCCTGAGAATGAGAGTTCCTCACTATTTTTATGTGAGACAAAACAAGTCTATCCTATGGGCTATGGGGCAGCTCTGCATACTGCCAAAACTAATGCCATCAGATTACAGCCACGTCCCTTCCACAGACAGGCTAATCTCAGTTGACATGAAACACTCATGCGTTCCTAACATTATGGGGGGGTTAATAATATCTGCCCTCCTGTGCTGTCTATCACTTTGGAGAGATAAGAGCAAGCTGGTGACTGGGACTGAAGTCCAGTAAATGTGTATTATCTGCCCTATTCCATTTAATGGATCGCCCTGACTCATGAGCAGGTGCATAAACTTGTGGTATGAAGGGGCAAGAAAAAGGCTTTTTTTCTGTTCTGCTCCCCACAGCTATGGGTCTGAACACAAACTTCACTCCTGTTACTTCCCAGATTCATCTGGGGACTGCTCCCTTCTAAAACTTTCTGAAGGGTAACACATAGCCCTGCCCTTTCCAGTCTTCACCAACTGTTAGTTTGGGATTGATGTGTCTTCCACAATTATTTTATTTTTCACTTCTAACCATCAGAACAACACAGTTATTGCCAGAGCCAGCAATGCAGGTTAATAAAAGGCAGTAAAACCAATGAAAATAGCAAGTAATTAATAAGCCTAAATAGCTTAAAATTCTGGGAGAGGGAAGGAACAAATTTGTGCATCTGACCAGCCCTCAGGACAGTTTCCATTTGCTGAGAGTTATTTGTAACAACTGTCACTAGAAGTACCTGAAGTGACAACCCTCAAAAGCCTGAATTCAATCATGGGACCAGTGTCAGGAGTGTCTCATTCCACTGGGCACCTCCTCCTTTGCGATCCTGTCAGAAGCCAATGTATCTACAGCATACGTTGACTGAGGGAAGTTGTGTAATAGTGTTGTGGGGGAGTTTCTAGGTCATTTTTCTCTTGTGTTAACCTGCAGCTTCAGAACCAGAGCGAGCTCCGTGCCCCTACGGCGGAGAAGGCTGCCTTCTTCCTTGATGCCGCCATCGCCTCACGTCGCAGCAGCCAGCGGGACTGCGACGAGGAGGATCACCGCAACTCCCACATGCTCTTCACTCTGCACATCTACCAGTACCGCATGGAGAAAAGCGGCAAAGGCGGAAGTAAGCTGTCCCCTCTCTCCCTTGGGTTTCCTCCATGCATGCCTGGCGACTGGCTTTAAGCAGGTCACCATTCAGAATGGGGTAGGGCCATTCATACCAGCAGACTGTCCATCTGCCTGGTGAAGATCCATTAAAGGACACTGGGGCCTTTAAAAGCCTCAGCACTGTGTGGGCCTCTGTATCTGAAAAATAAAAGTGCCTTACAGATTGACTTTTAGCATTATCTTTACTGATAGGGTGGAGGTCATGGATTAAAATATTGTAGCCATGAGAATTACCTGTCACTCTTAGACTAGCTGGTCCCCTTCAGCATCAAAATACGGCAGCATGTGTGGGAGCTGATTTTGGCAATGCCAAAACTGTAGCTTTTCTCGGAGATACATGATATTTTAGTAGCTGGCCCAAGTACATGTGCACAAAGCACTCTCGTGGTTCTTTGTAAAGGCTCTGGGCTTTTTAGATTAGCTCACTCCCTCTCTTTGCCATAGGTGCTTTCACTGACTTGTGTCTTTATTTCCATCTCCAACTTAAAAATGAGTAAGAGATGCTTCCATGTCTGCATCCATGTTTCTATAATTTTCAAAGGTTTCATTTGACTCTTACCATTTATATCTTTTTATTATATTTATCTTCTGTTTCAAGTCTCCCAAATTGTTTATAACTGGAGACAGTTTAGTAAGATCCAGTGTTAAAAAATTTGTGTAATATAAGAAGCACACCCACCAAAAAAAAACCTTTCACATTAAAATTCTTCTTTTTTTAATAATGATTTTTTACATGGAAAAATGTTTGTTTGAAAGACACCAGATACCTCTGCTTCTTGAAATTTGTGGGCTTAAGCAATTCAGCAGAAACAGCATATGCTTCAGCTCCTGGCTCTGTACAGGTTATTTATAATAAGGAATAGATTGCATGCTGTGATGTGAAAAGCGAGTAGTGGGCGAACAACACTGCAGTATTAATGTCTAATGTTTGAATTCAGAAAATTTACATTAACTGTATTTACAAGGAGAAATTTATAACCAGGAATTTGCTCTAAATGGAAATACAGTTTGCATGTGTTTAAGTAATAACCCTTGTGGAATTGGCAGGCAGAAATCCCCATTAACTAAAGGTTTATTAATTAACCACCCTGCGGTGGGAAAGAAGACTGTGAATGCTCAAACAGACTGGTTCATAGGAATAAACATGGCTGATTTTGAGGGAATTGTTATTAGAATTATTTAACATTCCATCCTTTTTACTCCATTGAAGTACATGTACGTTCAGTCCTTTTCTGCTATTTTCAAATGCAATTAATAAAAGGGAAAAAATTATTTTCCTGTGGCTCCACTGACTCATTTTCAAAAAAGAAGACAAGATCCTGCTGGATTCTAATATGGCATGCTTTGCCTACTGCTTTTTGTTGTATCTCTGTCTCATGGCCATACCACCTCTTGTCTTCAAGTTCCCATGTCTGAGTGGCCTCACAAGCCGGGCAGGGTCAGATCTCACTGATAATTGAATGAGGGGGGAATTCCAGCTGTTCAGAAAGGGCGCCTAGTGATTATCACTGTCTCCTGCTGTAATGAAGGACTTTTCAGAAAAAAACACCTTAAAGATAGTAGAGATATATAAATTCCAGTAACAAGATTAAAAAAGGCTAGGGAAAAAAAAAAAAAAGACGACCAGCTTCTAAAGGATAAGAGATTAAAGGGCTGGCTAACGTATGATTTTGGTAAAAAATGACTGTTAGAAAAACACATGGGTACTGTACTTACCTCCTTGTTAGATTCGTTACTAGGAATGTCATGAAGCAGGGTTGGCACTATTGAAATAAATGGCATTATGGCAGAACTGGCACAGTTTTTTTTCAGCTGTCAGCTCTCCAAAGTCTCTGTGGCCATAGACAAGAACAAATGTTAATTTGTTCCACTTCTCTTCTTTTCTCCATAGTTGTAGGGTAATTTCTCTTATTCTGGATTTCCTCGTCCTGTGTAATAGGAGTATGTGTGGAAACATTATGAGTGAGATTTTGAAGGGTAGTGATTTTTTAAGTTTTCTCCCCCTCCCCATGTCCGGTAATCTTAGCAACAGAAATATTTATTATATATAATTCAGTAAAGTCACCTGCAGTCATTTGCAATAGCAACTAAACACATTCCTTTGGTTTTCTAAGGAAATCATTGGGGGATACTCAAAAAAGGTGATTTCAGCCTTTTGAATGCAGCAGTCAGGGACTATTAAGTCTGAGTTTTAATGACTCATAGACATGAGGCAAAAGTCCTCCATGAACTGCTCAGAGGTGAAGGTGCAGTTGCCTAGATGGTTCCCCAGGAAAGCCTGACTTTCTGCAGTGAGTGCAGGAGCCTGTAGTGCCTGTGAATACTTCCCCACGAGATGTATCCCACCACTGACAGCACAGTGCTGAAACATCCATGCACGTGTTTAATGGCTTGTCATATAATCTGTAGACTGTTACAGCATTTTGAATAGCCATGAACATTACTTTTAATCAGACATTTATTTTTCAGTTCTGTTTTGTGATACTCAGCATGACTTAACCAATATCACAGTATAAATTAATATATGCAAGTCCTGTGTTGCCCAGTACCTGATGCAGCTGAAGGACTAACAGGACTTTTAAGTAGCAGAAGTTGCTGCATTTTAACAATTGTTGACAAAGATGATAGCTATATTTTTGGAATATTATTCTCAAATCCCATAACGTAAGTGATTTTCACAGAAAAGTCTTCTCTCTTCTTTCTTCTTTCCTTTTTCTCTCTGCTTTGCTTTGCTTTTATTTTCTAATCTTATCCCCTTTTTCATTATTTGTGCTTCTTTTTTCTTTTATCATAAAAGGATATATGCTGTAAAGTAGCTCTACCTGCTGGAAAGCAGCTCTGTAGAGACAGACCTTGGAGTCCTGGTGGACAAGTTGACCATGAGCCAGCAATGTGCCCTTGTGGCCAAGAAGGCAAATGGTCTCCTGAGGTGCATTAAAAATAGTGTGGCAAGCAGGTCAAGGGAGGTCATCCTCCCCCTGTACTCCACCCTGGTGAGGCTGCATCTGGAGGCAGGGGTCCAGTTCTGGGCTCCCCAGTTCAAGGACAGGGAAATATTGGAAAGAGTCCAGTGGAGGGCTATGAAGATAATCAAGGGAATGGAGCTCTTTTCATATGAGGAAAAGGTGAGAGACCTGGGTCATTTTAGTCTGGAGAAGACTGAGAAGGGGACCTTATCAATGGTTGTAAATATCTAAAGGGCTGGTGTCGAGAGGATTGGGTCAGGCTCTTCTCAATGGTGCCTGGTGACAGGACAAGGGGCAACGGACACAAGCTGGAACACAGGAAGTTCCATAGGATCATGTGGAAAAACTTTACTTTTAGGGTTCTAAAGCCCTGGAACAGACTGCCCAGAGAATTTGTGGAGTCTCCTTCTCTGAAGATACTCAAAACCCTCTTGGATGCATTTCTGTCTAGCCTGCTCTAGGTGAACCTGCTTTGGAAGGGGCATTGGACTAGATGATCTCTCAAGGTCCTTTCCAACCCCTACAATTCTGTGATTCTGTGAAAAATCTACTAATAATTTTATTGTTGTTCATTTCAATTAGCTATTACTTACAACAGAATTATAAAATGATATACAACATTCTACAGAAAGTCTCTATATTTTTATAGAAGGTTTATAGACACAGGTAGTAGGACTGAGCAGTGAGCCCTGCATTTTTCAGTGCTTGTAAAATGAAATATCTTTCTCTTTATTTTTTCATTTTTGGTTAAGATGTTTTAAGTTACCGCTAATGGTAATATATACCCTTGGTAGCTATATGATTTCTATATGTATATACCTTTTTCATAATAGACATTCTTCCTATGACCAAATCTGCAAAATGATGTGTAAATTTATTTCCTTCTTCCTTTTGTGGTATGTACATGTCTGTATACGATGGCATGGTACCATAGCTACTGAATGCAGTGTCATTGAAAAAATATGCTTATGCTGAGAGGCTCAACATGAGCCAGCCTTGTGAGCTTGCAGCCGAGAAGGACTGCATCAAAAGAAGCATGACCAGCAGGCCAAGGGAGTTGATTCTCCCCCTCTACTCCATTCTGGTGGGAACCCACCTGGAGTACTGCATCCAGGTCTGGGGACCTCAGTACAGCAAAGACATGGAACTGTTGGAACGGGTCCAGCAGAGAGCCACAAGGATGATCAGTGGGCTGGAACACCTCTCCTATGAAGACAGGCTGAGAGTTGGGGTTATTCAACCTGGAGAAGAGAAGGCTCCAGGGAGATCTTATAGCAGCCTTCCTGTACTTAAAGGGGGCCTACACAACAGGTGGAGAGGGCCTCTTTATCAGGGAGCACAGTGATAGGGTGAAGGGCAATGGTTTTAAACAGAAAGAGGGTAGATTTGGATTAGATATCAGGAAGAAATTCTTTACTGTGAAGGTGGTGAGGCACTGGAACAGGTTGCCCAGAGAGGCTGTGGAACTCTTCCATCCTTGGAAGAGGTCAAGGCTAGGTTGGACGGGGCTTCAAGTAATCTGGTCTAGTGGAAGTTGTCCCTGCCCAATGGCAGGGTGGTTAGAATTAGATGGTCTTTAAGGTCTTTTCTAACTCTAACCATTCTATGATTCTATGATTGATGAGACATTTCCAAAACAATTAAATGTATCTGGAAACTTCTTTCATAAGATTCCCATCAGGTAGTTGTTCCCATCACTATCTTTGCTTAAGAACTGGTCTCTCTCCACCACTACTACATTTTTTTACTAAGTGCATAATTTCAGGTGCTGTGTCAAAATGGCTGTGAATTTATTTGCATAAACTCAGATGTGAAAGTATTTCTACTCCTGTTTAAGTTATGTTTGTGTCTTTAAATACTGCTCTTAACTTTTGAGTTAAGATCCTAGAAATAAAAAAGCCTTTTCCTACAGATTGTTTCTAACTAACTCTTGCAAATAGGGAGGAGTGCTCAAAGATCATATGCAAATAAACCCCCCGACTTGGTTCATAAGGAACCATAGGCTTTTGAAGAGAGCAAATATCTGTTAATCTTAGTGATTCAACGGTAGGATCTTTTAACTTTAAATGTAGTGTGTTGATATAAAGCAAGAAAAAAATGTAGAGAGCCACTGCTAGTTTTACAGAAACTATTTTCAGAACAGAGCAGCTTGTCCACAATCCATTACCCATGGCATGGAAACCGTTTCTTAGCCCAAATGATAATATGAAGTATATAGACTTAAAGCAATGTTGACCATCCCATAGACACCACAGGTTCCTCTGAAGATCCAGTATTCAAGATGGGAAAGACAAGAGAAGCAAGCACAGGATCACTGCTTACCAAGCAGCAATTCCCAGCCTGCAGTTTTCTAGACAGAACAATAGTGACAGAGACAGAAACAGAGCCAACTCAGGTACAGGCTAATAGAGATATATTAAAATGAAAGGAAAGCAGAGTGGTGACTCCCACAGAGTTAAACCTGCAGGAGTGGGTGAGTACTGAAAGCCTTGGCAAGTTTTAGGCAGGTCCAACGTGGACAGCAATGCACAGCAATAAAGGCTGACAGCAAGTTAACAGGACCCCTACAGTTTGTTGCTGCTAACATGAATCAGGAAAGGTTTCTGGATTGTTTCCTCTTCGCAAATCGTGCTGAGTCTTTTGCTTTCCTGGGAAGCTGCTTGTGGAAGCATGTGCTAACTCTTTGCTTTCTTTGTTTACGGCAGTGTCTGGAGGTCGCAGCCGCTTGCACCTTATTGACCTGGGAAGCTGTGTGAAAGTGCTCAGCAAAAACCGGGAGGGAAGCTCCGGCCTCTGTCTCTCATTGTCCGCACTGGGGAACGTCATCCTTGCCCTTGTCAATGGAAGCAAACACATCCCATACAAGTAAGTGGTTTCTGTGCTATTCTCTAATGAGAGTGTGCTTGTCTGGGCCTGAGGCAGTCCTTAGCTAAGCTGCGAGACAGTCTGCTGGGGTCAGTGCAACCCTCTTGAGATACAGCAAAACCTGCCTAGGGTCCACTGACACCTGATCTAACCTTACATCTGGTAGCTACATTGTATTTGACATACAGATTTCAAAGGAAGAAGCCTGCTGAAATCAGACTCGGGTGACTTAAAGATCCTAGAAACAGATCTTTAAGCTCATCACATTATTATTTTGGGTTTTGGGACTGTTCAAAGATGTTTTTAATATTTCAAAGCATCTGAGAGCCCATTTCATATTTTCTCCGCAGAGACAAATGTTGCTGCCATAATGCAGCACTATGGAGAAAATTATTTTGCTTGTCCATTGTGTAGTATTTAATTTCTTGAAAACGTATGTCAGAATCATAGAATCACAGAATGGTTAGAGTCAGAAGGGACCTTAAAGATCTTCTAGTTCCAAGCCCCCTGCCAGCATGCACAGGCATGAGCATGCCTGTTTCTCATGAGATTCTTTCTGTGATCCAAGGTTACTTTACATTTTATTTTTGTGTGATTTGAATCTCAGTGTCAGCCTCTTGCTTGCAGAAAAGGAAGTAGGCCCTATTTGTCACCCTAGACAAGTGGCCTTTGGTACTGCAGGTAGCTTCTAGGAAATTAGAGTAATTGCTCACCTACTGGGTATGTTTTGCACTCATTTCTCTTCATCGTCTCACCCATTTATCATGTGTGCAGATCTGAAAGCAAGTTTGGATTCATTACCCAACCCAGGCAGTCTTACAAACTTCACACTGAAAAGTTTGATTTTGTGGATGGTATTGCTTTTCTCTAGCCTGAGGCTTAGGGAATAGCAACTAGCAACACAGGAATGCCTTACAGAAGCATCTTCTAATCAAATTGCTAATGAACGTCACCATTCATGAAGAACATGTATGCGAGAATCTAGAGTTAGGAACAAGAGGATCATGCATGTTTTGTGGATCATGCACCTAATCATAGTGTGAAAATAGCTTGAACCTTACACTTCACAAAGGTAGCTCAGATGTCGCTTGTCAAAAACCTGTCTTCCTTCCATTTGGATTTTATGGATTGAAGGAAAGGCCAACTGTAGGAATAGAAAAAAAGATGTTACTGATGCTAGAACTAAGCATGCGAGGAGTAGTTACCAAATACAACAGCTGTCTTTCCTGGCAATGCCTTTACTGGGAGAAAAGTTTTACCAAGCATGGCTTCTACTTTCTGCACTACCAGTCTCTTTCTGCTGTCATTCACGGATGTTGCACTTTTGAACTTACACAGCCAGAGGTGCCAGCACACTTGCTAATCAGTGCTTCTGTGCTGCTGCTAAAAGATCTCTTCAGCCAGCATATCCTCTGGAATTCACTCCTGAAGAGCAGATAGTACAGAGGATAAGTCTAGAGATTTGCTTTGTCATCTGTAAATCAGAGGCAATGTTTCTATTTCTATGGAGGACTTTTAAAATGTAATTTGAAAAATGTACTGGTGTATTTTGGTGCAAATTTTGTTTACTTTTTCATGAGAAGAGTGCAGAAAGAATTTTTTTCCCAAATGTGATCTATTCATGAACAATGGAAATAAGAGTCTTGGTGGCTGGATGAGCACAAACACTATCTGCTCAGTGATCCAGCTGTAGAGGTGTGTGCTTCTCTTTGGTGGAGAAGAAAGAGTAGAGAGTGTGCATGTTGCATTGTAGAAGAGGGTGGCTGAGTATCCCATAGACTGATGCCGTATGTGTTCAAGAGCAACTCTTGTTTAAAGCAACAGCTAGCCTATCTAGTTGACAGAATTTCCCTTTCTTTAGGGCCGTTCTCTTTCATTGTTAAGGATAAAATTAAAATTTTGTTAACTGTTGTTTTTGAGTGTCACCAAAGGAAAACAACAGAATTGTTTTCTTATGTGACACCACTGCGCATTGTGTGCATGGTCTCAGCAAATTTCCATACAGTAGCATCTTTTCTTTATCTGAGCAATTAAACAACCATTAAGTATTTTATGCCAGCCTGTCAGTAGGTACTGCATGGCTGTAGGTACTTCATGGGAGCCTGGAAATTCACAATTTCATAGACATCAGGTTTTCCCTTACTGCAGAAATTTAGTTCTCTAAACTTTGAGAGCCTGCAGGCTCTTGAAGTCCCTTCAGTGCTGTTTCCAGCTTTATCTCCACAGGTAGTAGTTGTAGGAAGATCCTTGTTCAGATTCATAGCTGGTATAAGCAGATGCTACTGTATTGCCTTCAGTGGGCTCTGTGTTTATGCCAGGGATGAATTTGCCTCTCTGCCTGTAGTCTCTATGAAAAACACATGCTGGTGTTCAGCACATTTTACATTTGTATTTCTTACCCATAAGGCCAAGCCTTGGAAGCCATTAAGTTTAAATCTTTCTCCCTTGGGGGAACCGCACTCACTCTGCCACCAAATTTTGGGAATACTAATGTAGATTGACACTGGCTATAGCAGGAGCTTCTCTACTAAAGTTGTAAGAAAGTAACACAGAAATATTCAGACTTCAAACAATACAGGTTGATATGGTTTGGGATCTTGTCCTGCATTAAAATTAAATTCAACATTGGTTTGAAGAATGGGTAAGAATCACTACAATGGGCAACTGCCGACAGCTAATGCGTGACCAGGCTGTGATTTCTGGGAGTTCGTATCTTTCACATATGTACTTATAATCTCTCTCTAATCTTTCAGTGGGTTATCTCTTTTACACTATTAATGTCCAGACCTGTTTTGAACCTTACTAATCACATCATTCTGTCATGGTATGAACCAGGGAGTTCTTCCAGCTCAGTGGGTTATATAAAAATAGAATTTTTAATTTGACTTAAATACGTTGCCATTTGATGTCACCTATTTCTTTTGCTCTTGAATTATGAGCAAATCCCTCAAAAGACTGGGCAAGAATTATTTTCTCTGCAGGAATATCGAATATCTTCATAAAAATTGGAAAGGGGCACCTTCAAGCCCAAGGAAGAGCAAGGGAGTTAGCTCCAGCCCTGACCAAGTTTGACAGGACTATGATTTGCTACAGGAGGAGAGTTTTGCTGCAGTAATTGTTATTGCCATTTTATTTTTTAAGAGCATTTCAGCTTTGCATTAGTGCTGCATTATCTGCCTCTGATTTCCAAGATGAATGTGTTTTAAACCCTCAGATGAATACCCATTTGCACAAACTCCAAATACTGGTTTATATAGCTCACTATTCAAAAATTACTCCAGTTGCTAGGCAACAGGGGTAGTGATAATTCATGGTAACGCTGTTTTGGAAATAATCATTTTTATACATTTTAATGACTATGAGAATGTAAGAAAACTGTTTAGAAAAGTGCAAGGCTGTATGAATTTCTCTTTCAGAAATTGTTGCTTGTTTATTGAATAGGCTTCCCTCTTAATGTGCTATTGCAACGTGCTAGTGTTTCTGGAGGCATCCTGTATTTTGAACTACACACTTATGCTTATCCAAGAAGGGAGTCTTGTCCATAAAATAGATGAGTGTGAGTCAAAAGCATGAATTTTATTCTTGGCACTTCTGCTTCTATGTCATATGGTTGCAATTCCTCCCAGATTTTACAGGCTGGCATTGTTTTTTAATCCCATCTGTAGAAAATAAAATGATATTAAGTGACTGGTGCAAGGTTGCACAAGAGGCTTAGTGGCAGAGCCACCATGTTTTAAAATCTAATCTGGTGCCTAAACCATAGGCTAATACATTCATTCTTTCTGCATGACCTTTGAAAAATAATTTATTTCTGTATTTATTTATTTATTCCCATTTATAAAACTGAGCAAGAAAAAATTAGGATTTGTAAAGGGCATTCAGAATTGGCAATAAGCATTATTTACATTTTAACCATTGCTGAGACTCTTACCATATTTTTTCACTTTTTTTGGAGTTAAGGGCTCCAAAAAGTATGGAATTATGGGATGCAAAATCTGCACTTTTTTGGTCAAGGGTAGACTGTTATTGTTTTTAAGTGAGAAAGGGAAAAGGGAAAGTGTTGTATTATAGTATTGTGATATAAAAAACGAGCCTGAAGATTATGCTGGTTATCAGATATTTTCTTTAAATTGTTAGTTGATTACTGGGGTAAAAATGAAAATGAGCTTTGAATAGATCCAGTAATTCAGATTCTTTTTTTTTGTTAAACTGATGTATCTATCTGTAATTGTTTCGTCTGTGTAAAAAAAACTGTGTGAAGAGAACTGGGATCCCAGGTATCCTGTTTATATGTTTTGCAATTATAGTATGAGTTAGATTATTCTACTCATAAGAAATGTCAGCAAAAACTTCAGGAAGATATAAAGAAAACTAAAAACCGGTTCACAGTACAAGTCTTGTACAATAACTAGTATTAATACTGGATATTTATCCTTATTTATGAGCTCATACTAAGTCTTAGTTTTGTGGGATTCATACAACTATGTCTGCTGAATTCAATGCCAAAATTGAACTATATGCCTAATGACCAATCTATTTAATGGTTACTTCATCAGTGCCTAAACCAAAAATAATTATTTTTTTAAATGAAAAGATTTCAATCACTTGCTTTCCACTACTGCATCTACCAGTCTTGTTTTTCTTGCTTTTGCTTCTCCTCAAGAAGAACATATTACAAAGACCACAGAAAGCCTCAGAAAAAGTTTGGTGCTTCCTTTGGAATCTCCAGTCTTCTGTGTTAATTTAGGGTTGAATGTACTAGAAATGGATGAAATTGTTTTGATATTTTACTTGTAGAAAAGTAAGAGCAGAAGAAGGGGAAATAAAGAATGAAAATGAGGACATGAGTGACAGCTGAAACAGAATCACAGGACTCAGAAATGCCCCAAAATGAATGGGAGAACTCCAGGAGACATTGATATAATATGTAGAGGACACAACAATCCACAGAGAAGAACTGGGAAGCAAAAGAGAAAAAGAAGTGAGCCCATTCAAAAAGAGGAATAAGCCTAAGAAATACCCTTGAATGATCCAATTTTAGGAGAGTGGTCAATAGAGATTTTGTTGAATGTGAAATAGTTCCTAATTAGCTACCAAAAACATGAGCTGCTCAGGAACAAAAGATTTTTTCCATGATGTTGGCAGACAGGTCATATGGTCCAAAGTGTTGGCTAACAGACACTAAAGCCTCTGGAGCAATGCCATATTATACCAGCTGAGGACCTGGCCTTACGTGCATGCTCTTTGGCACTACCCAGAGTGTTTTGGCAACATGGAAGAGCAATGTGGTTGCCAGCAAGAGTACTGAAACACTGTCAGTGCCGATATAATGAGGACTTAGAGCATCTGGCAATTACTTTCACCTTTGGGGGTTTTCTTTAGCTGACAGTTTTACTAGGTTGAATTTCTGACGATTTTCTTCCTTATTTCAGGCAACTGCATAAAATAGATGGAATCAGGGATGCACAGTCTGTGAATGTAGGAAAACTTCTTGCATTTTATTAATTTAATCTGCAGCTCAGAAGCATGGATTTTGCACGCTCCAGCGATTGCTGTTGTAGCATTCATCAATGATGCACTTTATTGTAGGACAGTTTGTTCAGCAGATTTGAGCTTTATCTGCACACCTTACAGTACTGTGTTCCATCATCAAGTTAATGAGAGATAGTAGACAAAATCCTCAAGGAAATCTGCAGTGGAGCTGCCATTCCCCATCTTTGGGTTTTCAACTCAGTCCTGCCAGACTGGCAGCGTGATAATTATTGTAGGAGAGATACCTGCATGCATGTGTAGTAGATGAAAGCAAGTGTGTTGCATTTCCTGAGTATGATCCTGTTACACCAGTTTTAAGACAGATCTCACTTGATTTGCCTCCATCGTGTGTAATTGTTCAAGTGGGAAGAATCATACCTCATGAGCTAGCTCTTTTAATGCTCTTTGAACTGCTCAACAAATTACTGCTTTACAGATACTGTAACAAGCAGATAATGATGGACTGCAAAATGAAATGAGAAGGGAAGTGCTTATGGTTTGTGGTCAGATTTAATAGCTATTACTAATTGCATTTAAATAGCCATTCCTATCAGCAGCAGATAGCTGCATCATGGAAGGACACTACTTTGGTCCCAGGCCAGCACAGACATGACTGGTAATGAACAAGCAATCCAGTAGTGTGCAGTTATTGCTGAAATATAACTTGAGTGGGACACAAATAGGCCATTGTGGTGATTTTATATACAAATGAATCTGTACTTAATTCATTAAAATGTCATTTTGAACTTTCAGTCAGGGTATCCAACAGTTTATTCTCACCTGTTCCACCACTGCTTCAGGCTCAATCGAACATTAATATAGTTTTCTCTCATGCAAATGTGGTGATAATTCATTTAATGTATAATTGAATAATTTTTAAATAGCCCTATTCTTGGAAAAAACTAACTCTTCTGCAATGCAACAAATTATCAAATAGCATGCAGTAATATTTATTAGCTTTACTGCATGTTTCTGGTTATCTCCAATTTCTTGAATAGTTGCATATGGATATGATCTGTGAAATTAACTTTCATTTCCTTACTGATCCATCTTTTCGTGAATAAAACCAATGTGACTCACGGCAAGAGAGCAGAGACACCCCACTGCTTTTCTTTAGCTTTTCTTTATATAGTGCCAGTATGTAGCCCCTTGTTTGGAGTTGGGCATCTCATCACTTAGAAGAGGTTACAGTCTTGAGAAAATTTAAAAGAGAAGCAAGAAGAACTATGAACGGTCTGAGATGAAAGGGTTACTCACCTGGAAGAACACTGTAACAGAAATAAAGCTTCATAGCTAGCAGGGAAAAGGAGACCTTTGAGAGGGGAGATGACAACTACCCTATAGTATTTGAAGGATGTGAATACACACAGGAGGAGAGAATTTTTTCTGGTGAGACAAAGTGTCAGAATGATTTCTTATCCTTAAGTAATGAGATAGAGGAATATAAACTTCAAAGCACTCTAGCACTCATTCCTGTTCATCAATGAAATAACTTCCCAAGAGCTGAAGTGAACACTTCATTGGTAGAATGATTTAAAAGCAAAATAAACATGGAACTAACAAATATTAATTTACAGTTCTATAATAAATGGTTCCAGATTCGTTAGGGGCTAGGCTTATGCAATTTCAGTGCAGAGTTCTGGAGCCAAATCTTTAACAATTTTCAATATCTGTGCTTCCATTTTGATAATTTATCTTCATCCTTGTTTGGAAAGTGTTTGCACATGGCAGGCAGTTATACAAATAAACAATAAAACATGCTCTAGTGTGTCTACTAGAATCTCCTCTGCTTTTAGGAGTATGAAAACTAGCAGTCAACTGGATTGTTACACTTGCATGGCATCAAAGAAATCCAGAAAGTCTTAGCAGTGTCTTTCTCAAGACTCTACCCTAGCATGGATATGGGATGTCCAGTCCATTTCTGTGCCAGATGATTTAACTGAGTTAACCATTTTTATTCCTTCATCATTTAGTTACACTTCTTTTTCAAGGTCTCTTTCTCTTTGAATTGCAAAATCAAGTTCTCCCAGTGCTTGATCCAAAACTTAGTGTAAGTCAATGGAAATCTTTTTATTGGGCTTTGGCTTAAGCCCACAGATTAGTAAACGTGCTTATATCTAATTAGATGAGATAATCCCCAAATCCTTGCTAAGGGATATTGTAACCGTAGTTCAGTGTTTGATGATTTACAGCTTATTTGTTGAAAGAGGTTAGTATGTGGTTAAATGTTACTTTGTGATGAGGTTTTTTGTGATTGCAAAGGATGTGATCAATGAAATTGGTGAATGTGAAAACTGGAAATGTGCAGTCATCTATTGATTGGTTGCAAATGGGTCTGAATTTGGAGCTCAAGAAGGTTATACAGAAACTTGACACATAAATAGGAACTTGTGACTACTGAAGTGGTACAAGCAGGACTATTTGATTTTCCTCTTCAATGTATACATAAATAGCATTTGTGACTTTCAGTTAAAAAGAAACAAAAATCTTGGTTTACATTTACATTTTCTGGGCAAATAATTGAACAATTTTTCTTTATGCTGTTTTTTTTTTTTTTTTTTTCTGCAACTCTATCTCCACACTCTCAATGGAGTGACAGGCCCTAGAAACTGAAGAGAACAGTGTGGTTGTAAATACAGAATATTTCAGCCAGTTTGTCCTATTGATTCAAGAGCATTTGAATGGCAGTGCAACTGCAAGATGTTTTTTTCCATACAAACTTTTATTGAAGTTCTTATATTTAGAAGATGTTTAAGAGGAAAGCACTGAAGGCAGTCCTCTTGTGCTCTTCAGATGCCAACTAGATTCTGCTGGATGATCAAAGATTTCTGGCTGGTGGTTGCCTCCAGGCTTGTACACAATGAACAGATGTGAAGTGAACTTTTTAAAATATGCATTGACTTTTCAGAGTTAAGCAGGCTGGTTAGAACTATCTTCTGAAATATTAAAATTATCTCTCCTGCTGCAAAATGAACTTGTTAGATTATATTAATTTTTAAAATTTTGTTTATAAATGCCATCAGGTGCCACGCTTTCTAGCAATATGTGACAAGACCCAGCAAAATTAATTTCAGACAGCAGGTTTAACTGTTTTAGCTGTGTTTTTTCCCATCAACCCATTGGCAAAACTCCTCTACCTGCCATATTTTAAATTATTTTCCAACGGGTTACTTGTGAGGGGTGGAGGGAAATGCTAAATTATTTCTCTCCCTATTCTTTAGTTTTGCTCTTGGGCAGAAATAAAGCTTCACTCATATAGAAAATTAATGACAAATTCTAAGTTCATACTGTCAGAAATACCATCCTTTCTGGCTCCCTTTGGTACGATTGGTTCTGCAGGGCAGAGAGCTGGGTAGCAGAATGGTGGCGGCGGCTGTTTTGGGTGCTGTTACAAACCTAGGAGCTATGGACATACAGTCTTCAGTCTCTATAGTTAGAGGAAAAGGAGAAAATTGGGAGCTGTCACAGATGTGAAGGGATTTTTAGGCTCAGAAAAGGATGTACAATGTATTACACTCTGCAGGAGTGGGTGCTCCCACCAGTTGAAGTTTCTCTCCTGCTGCCCTTGCAGTAGGCACCATGCACAGTGTCCTGCCTGCCTTCAGCAAAGCTCCAGAGGACAGGGCTCTCACATATCTCCTGTGCTGCATGTGCTCTTCCCTTTAGGGAGCTGAGGCTGCACTAGGCACCGAGTTTCCTTAGAGCAGGCTTTTAAGTGCTAAGCACAATTTTCACATTTGCCTCCAGCTATAAACAGTGTAGCAGAATCTTTTGTGCTCCCGGACTGCGTTTCCTCCCTTTTGCAAACAACAGTTTTCACAAGCTCTGCGTGGTGTGTTTTGAAGTTACTCCTGTGCAAGAGGATAGGAATTAGATGCAGTATCCAGATTTGCTACCGAGTTAGCATGTACTGCATAACAAAAAAATAAAATGTTTCCAAAGGTACCGCGTTAGAGAAATAAGTGCACTTTTTTCAGACAGAGAGAGTGTTCTAGGAGCTCTGCGTACTCAGTCAGACCCTGCTGCCTGCTGACATGGACCTTCTTAATCCCACTCATCTCTCTCACGTGGACATTGCTGGAGCGATGGAGGATAGTTTTTCTCATGTCAAAAGGATCCGAGGGTAACTGATGTGAAAGAGGGGCTGATGGACCCACCAAAGCTGAATAAGATTTGACTCTGAAAATACATGTCTATGAAAGAGGACCAGTTGGCATCCTACCACGTTGCGCTCCAGTGAGATTTGTGAAATGCTGCTGGCTGTTTTCAGCCGAGGGTTGAGGCTGCTTACTGTGAAGTGTGTGTTACAGAGAAAGTGATGGTGTTTTAGTAACCTTTGGGATCTTTGCATCGTACAGAATATAAGGCAAGCCTGTTAGGCTGGTAATGGATTTTCTTTTCTCTTGTTAGGTGACTACTGCCATTTTGTATGGATATGTGTTGTGTAATGGCATTAATATTCAGTAACTTTTGTTGGGTTTGAGCTGCTCTTGATTTCATTCCTCTGTGAGTTCCTTCACCTGGAGTCACTTATGTGTGTGTCAGACATAAACTTCAAGAAGGTTACAGAACTGGCAAAGTCCTTTGTGTCCATTTGCACATGCTGTGTCAGATCCCCTCATGGTCCTCTCAGCCCAGTGAGCCCCCAGCTATGAGAGTGTTGTCTGGGGGAAGGTCCTGGCTGCTGTGAATCGGAAGGCAATGCTTTGAGAGTCCATACTGTACATCCTGTGCTCCCAGGGGCTGCCACTTGTCTTCCCAGCAGGGTCATTGCTTGTTCAGGCAGGGACATGATGCTTTTGTGGGGATGTAGCAAAACTCCTCTGCTCTCTACTGGTATCACAAGCACATGTGTTAGGTATACTCTGAAAATTGAAATTAATTTTGTCATAATCCCAAGAAAATTCATAGTTTTCCTTAAAATTTTCTACTAAATGTCTTTTTTTCTAGGAGACATAAGGCAATTAAAGCAAAGAATTACAAGCAAGACAATAAATTGGCCATTGGAAACAGCACAATAAGGTTTTCTTTACAGATTGGGTCATTTGGTTGGAGAATAATTTACATTGTTTAATGTTTAAGATTTTGAATTTTCTCTGATAATGCTATTGTATCACAGACATGCAAAAGATAACATAGGCCTTAAAAGTATATTTTTAATTCAGTTGACCAGGTTCCATCCATCAATGGTGCTTCTCTGTGGAGCAATACCTGATTCTTTTAAAGAATCTTATCTTCACATTAATAATCATTCAGATACCTAATTAGAGGGCAAACTCTGCAGTTGCTAAAGGTATCCCTCACTGAGGACTGGAGAACGATAGATAACTGAAGAGAATAACGACAAAACACCACACCACATCTTTTCAACACGGAACATTTAGGCTATGAATAAAGAATGTTGTGGGCTGTGTATGAAATTATAGTAAGGTAATATTCAACTCTAACAGTAACAGGGGGGGTACCTGAGAGTCATTTTGACTAGCAATAACACATCTATTTTATGCATTAAACAGCTATGTTATCTCGCTATTGAAATTAAACTAAAGTTCAGAACATAAATAACTTTCTTAATAATTTTATGTTCCTATTCATACAGATATAAAACCAATAACTATGCTTCATGATAAATGTGTTCAACCAGTGTGTTGGTTTACTTTAATTCATCTCCAGAAATAAAAAAATCCAAATATTTCCTACTAATATTTAATCCGTAATCCATATTACACCTAATGAATTCTATAATCTCCTCTGTGTATTATCCATTAATTGTGACAGTAAATGGAGCTTCATTTAGGTTCCTTTTTAAGACTACAAGATTTGGAAGTAGAATTCTATTGTGCCAGAAGCCAACTAATAAAACTTACTAATGACTATTGTATTAAACACAAAGGGACAGAGTTAAGTATTCTATGCTGGCATTATAAATTATATGCTGCCCATATGACCTTTAATTGGATTTTGCAGTACCTGAATGTGAGAGTAATTTCTCCTTGGTTGATCTCATAATATGCAATAGGAACATGTATAGTATGTACAGTCCTGCTGGCTCCTTTTTCATAGAAAATGAACATTTCCCAGCCCCACAATCTGATTTTGTTCATATTGAAACATTTCTGGCAGTTAAATCTGCAAATGTGTGCATATTTAAGTAGAGAAGAGAGATTTGGGAGATCTAGAGAGGTGGTCAGAGAGCAGCAAACCTTCACTCCTCTTGCTGTGCAGGTTCCAGTAAGAAGAGTCCTGGGGGATTCTTGCTCCTTTAGCCCACAGTAGGAAAAACAATTCTCTACCACCATATTTAGGAAAAAGGTCCAGCTTCTTGCAGATCAAAGGCTGTGCAGTTGTTGCCTTAAGGTCAGGGCTAGATGAGTGTCGAGAACTTGCTCAGCGTACTGTCCTCTGTCATTAGCCAAATTTTGAAATTCACAAGCATAGACCAACAATGGATGTGTTCAAGTGGTTAATTTAGAGACATAATTTGTTTTTCCAGTCATTAGTATGTATTTTTACCATCTTTATTTTTGACTCATTCAGAGTAGGAACAAGTAGACACCGGTATTGGTATTGTTGGGCGAATCCTCTTGTCTTCAGAAAAGAAACTCCATCACAGTTGGTTTGCAGGAAATGACACCTAAATGGGAGCTTGTGCTACTTATCAAATATTTCTGTCATGGCTCTCAATCTGTTTATATTAATTATTAAATATACAGCTTTTATATACCATGATGCCCTTAATTTACACAAGCTTTATAGAATGTAAATCAGCTTTATTTTCTTACCTGTTCCTACCTACATCTTACCATCTTTAATCCTTTTCACTCATTAACAAGTAGTAACAGTATGAAGCATCCTATTTTTTTCCTTCTTCATCTCTAATAGAAGTAATTTTAATTTATCATATACTTTTGGCAAATGACTGTGCAGCACTTATTGTCACTGCTGCAGTATCTTTAGTCCATGGTTATTGAGAATATGAATTTTGAATAAATGGCTGCAGTTTCTCAAATATTTTCATAATCCCCATCAGGTGTGGGAGAAGGAGGTAAACACAATTGGAAGCCACATTTCTGATTCTGGGGCATTCAGGGGTCCAGCACCCCATACTAAAACTTCTGGAGGCTTAACTGGCAGCAGGCACCCCAGAATGCTTGTTGGGCCACCCTGCTGCCTGACATCTCCACAAAGCACCCTGGCCCTGACATGTCCCCTCTACTGGCAGCAGTCACATCCTTGGCATTTTCTTATAGTAGACTTGTAGGAGACCTGCAGGAAATAGTGTCTTGACTGCTGTCTCAGTGACTGCTTCTAAATGTTCTCTGGTACTACATATGATGCTCTTTTACATGGTGGAAAAGATGTGAGAAGCTCTCACCCTTTTCTATTTTCTTTTATATTTGCCAGATCTGAAACAGAATGGTATATTCTGCTGTGCTAATTGATTAAATGGCATCTATCATAACATAAAGAGATCAAACAGGATTATTTTTTCTCCTGTGTTAGCATTTAAAGCTCACAATACTGCTCAGTTCATTAGCGTACAATTTTCAGATGAGCTAGCCAGAAGGTCCCTAACTAAAAATTAGTAGAAAAGATTAGCTAGGAAAGCTAGACTGGTAATGAGCTGTTACACTATGGTAATGTGCTAGGTTTATAGTTCATATCTAGCCCTAATCAGTAATAAGTGCAAGTTGTCAGCATTTGATAGCTAATTGGTGTTTCTTGGAATTGCACTGCAACAAAAACAGTGAAATGAAAATAAAGCTTTTCTTTATATATGACAAGTTAAGAGTTAATTATAATGCTTAGGTCAAATACACCTCTGAGCTATACTACATGCAAATCTGCTTTACTGAAGTAAAAACTTCTTTGGTCCTTTTTGGGTCATTATTATTTTTTTTTTAAATTGGCTTTAATTTTTTTTTTTTTTAAATTGGCTTTAAATAGTGGCTTTGAAAACAAGAAAACATTTGCTATGTATTTAATGTCATGTCACACACACAAAAAAAACCTAAATCCAAAATACTGGAAAATATTAACAATGCAGTAATGACTTGAACTCTCTCAACGGCCCATTTGTTATTGATTGTATTTACTCCATGTTCATTTGAGAACTGCTGTCCTCCCACAGAATTAATTGCACATAAAATCATAACGTGGATCTGAAAAATTATAATGCAGGAATAGTCTAAGTCACAGGATATGAAAGACTTAAAAGCCTGGCTAACTTGACATCTGTGAGCTGAGATTTTTGTCATTGCACAGCTATAATTAGGTGGCTCTAATCACTCTCATAATGCTAATATGGGAAATGTCCTGTCTGTCCTCAGTAGCTGGTGGTGGGAATGACTGCTGTGCACAATGTTGTGCTTCAAAACTGTGAAGTCTGACAAGCTCTGTGAGCAGGACTGGCTCTGACATGCATGCTCCAAAAGATTGACACCTCCTGACACGCTGAAGCATACACGATCACATCATCTCAGTGCTAGTCATCCACATACATTTTTTAATTGGCCATTTAATTGACCATTTCCAATTGGATTTAACACAGGGACGGGCCTTCAGATATCTGAGGTCTGTGAGAAACTCCTGGGACTGGGAGAGGAACAGAGCAGAAGCAGGCTGGGCCATGAAGGGGGAAGTCAGCAGTTACCTGCTCCACTGTATGCTGGCTCACCATCCAGACTAACCTCACGTTGGCCAGCCAGCACACACAAGCCAAGAAGGAGAGAGGAAGGAGCTGCAGCTGGAGGAGACGTGTTAGGTGGCATGTGGCAAGGTGAGGTCATAGGGACTGTAGAAGAAGAGATAGCAGAAGTGTAGGAAATAAAGGAACACAGAACACAAACCCACAGGTAACTACTCTTCATTAATTTCTCTATTCATAGAACAACTTGTTCATTTATTCAGATCCTCACTATTAGAAATGCAATTAGATTAATATATTTTCCTGCTGAGTAAAATTCTTGCAGTCAGCAGACAAGCCCCTCTCTAAATGATTTGCTCATCAGTGTGTATGGAGGAGGAGGAGGAGGGATGGAGAGAAGAGAGGAGCTTGAATGAGTTCACTGCTAGACTGGCTGAACTAAGTGATCAATTTTTATTACTGCAATAGCTACAAATTTAACACTGAGATGGTAAAAAAGTCCTGCTACAACAAAAATCCAGTAGTAGCATTCACATATGAGAGTAACAAATGCTGAATGCCTGAGTTAAAACTCACTTTAGAGCAAATCCAGACAACAGGTATTGCCTTCTCAGAGGGTAAGCCTTGAAATATCTTGACTGTGCCCAAGACAAGGAAATTTGGAACAGTTGTCTGTGCATTTAAATTCAACACTCCTTTGAAAATGGAGATCCATTTGGATACAATCCTCACTCTGTTTTATGCACACGTGATACCTAATGTCAGAATTTCTAGGTGAAAGAAGTGGTAAATGTAATCTGTCTAGACCTGAGCAAATAACTGAATTGGTCTCCCCTGAGAAATTATTAGTTAAGCTGAAGAAGACAAGGAGCTATAAGTTGCATCAGACAGTGAAGATTGATGAGACAATAGCTAGCGTTGAAGTGGGAGCTTTCAGAGTAGAGGGAATGCCAGCAGGGAAGTTCTTCAAGGATCAGTTTTGGGAGATATTTTATTTAGTGTTATTATCAGCAGCCTTGGCACACAAAGCAGGAGCATACTAATCATAGTGACTGGTTACACAAAGCTGAGAGTCATCATCTGTACAAAGGAAGATCGGAACATCAGATGGGAACAGCTGTGGGACCTCAAGAGCTACTGCAATAGAAATAGCACTAATGTAAGGGCTTGCCCTGATGGACTGCTGACTATTTCTACTGAAATCTGGGAGCTCATCAGCTAGAAAGACGGTGGTGTTTGTGTGCTGATTTAAGCGTATTTGTTAACGAACACAGGTGTCTACAGCTGATGAATCACTGAGAAAATAACAAAGTCTGAGCAGGAATTAGGAGTGAAAACAGAAAAAATAGTAATGCCTTTGTGCAAGGGGCTAGCAATTCCTTTCCTGTATACAGTTCTGATCACCCACACAGATGAATGATGAATTCAGACTGAAGTAAGTACAAGAAAGACTGTCAAGGGGAGCAGGATAGCTTTTAATGTGAGAGAAGATGAAATGAATTTGGTTTGAATACCCAAATAAAGTCAGTGAATAGAGAGAGCGCGATAAGCAGTGTAAGTGCCATCTGTACACGTGGCAGGAGCACTCCTGTCCCTGGAGAGTTACAGCAATGGAAACCAAAGGACTGTGCTGGAGCATGGGCAAATAGAGAAGCAGACATCTTCTAGCATGTCACTCTGGAATAGAAGTGTGTGGGACCAGTGCTATAAAGCCCTGATGTTTTTAAGGATGAGATTTCTAAAAGCTTAAGGGTTCTCTGTACCTGGTAGGGACAGGAGTTTCTTCTCATCCTAAGCATCACCTTTGCTTTGACAACATCCCACGGGGGATCAGGCTCACAGAACCAAACAATGCATTTCTCTTTCATCCTTCTCATTCTGTGGTTATTGTCCATGCACTCTCATTAACAGAATGACTGCCTTTCCTCTTGGCCTCCTCATGTTTCCAGGCACACTGACAAGGGCTGGGTTGACTGCATGCTGAGGAACACTCTTCCCTACCCTTAGTAGCAGGCATGCAGAGAGGATGGAGCAAGGAGGCTGCAAAGCCTCTCTGTAAATGTCTATAACCTAACACCAAGAACATAAAAATGACCACACTAATTCAGGCCAAATGTCCTTCTAGTACCCTGACTCTGCCAGAATTCAACAGCAGATGCCAAATGCAGAGTCTAAGACTAGAATGAGTACTTTCTCAAAATATTCCTGCAGCCTCAAGTATTTTTCAGCTGCCGGAATTTCTGAGCTTGAGCAGCAGCTTTGTAAACAGAAGGGGGATCTTCCAGACACATTGTAAATGACTGGAGTTTGAGGCTTTTTGAAAACAGTTGAAAGTTGAAAGGAGCTTTTTATGAAAGACTGGCTCAGCTTGTCTTTGAAATTTTATTTTAGTGCTTCTGGGATTTTGAACAATGAACTCTTTAATTGTTGTATCATTTTAAACTAAGTACATAAAAACATTAGTAGTTGTATATTACTTTCTAGCACTCAGAAGTTCTGATTACCAGTCTTATGGAGAGACAACTATTAACATGGAAATACTCAAATTTACAGTCTATTTTCTGGACATAATAGATACCTATCAAATTCTAAAGTATGCTCTGGTTACCTCAGGTAAAATTGGAAGCTATGTAACAATTATTAAATGGCAAATTTAAAAGAGTTCCTTTACTTTGCTGTCACAGCCTATTAAGAGATCTCTGAAGTGTCAGAGATGCAAGAGCCTGTTGAGGAGCTTGTCTAATTAATGGCATTGTACTGGGCAAAATAAATAGAAGAATCCATTTAAAGGGGAGTGAAACTTCAGATAACATGAAAAATGCATGTGCATCATTAATATTTTAAATTGCTGCATAGATGAAGATAAATGTATTTGATACACCCTATCTCCAAATGGTTTAAGTAGCAAATATATATACATTAAAATAATTATATATTGATTTGGTCACTTTTACTTACAATACTTAGTACTTATGTGGAGACTGGGGCCCAAGTCAGACACTGCTGAAGCTTATGGGAGCCTTTTTCTAGATTTCAGTGACAACTGGGTTCAGACCACAGTTCAGAAAATCTCATTTTTGGAGCCTGTTTTCAGACATCACTGAAACCAGGCATGGGTAGAGAATTTTTCATCTGTGACCTGTAATTGCCATGCAAGGTCAACATCATCACTGTGGATCAAATCTCTAAATCAGTCCACTGCATGAGTAGCTCAGGCCATCTGTGGATAAAAATTGTTGCTGTCTAATGGCCATTCATTTTTATGTGAAAGGAGATTTTGGTCTCTCCAGCTCCTAATAAGCTCACCCTGCCCTTATTTACTGTTGGCACTGAAAATATGGAGGCCAAAGACTTGCAGGTCAGAGAAGGCTGTGTTAATTAGATTCTGCACACATTGTTGCAAGTGTCTAAAAAACTTATTTTGACCCTGAAACTATATATTGAATAGTAAGGCAAATGGCATCTGTGAAGTGAAACCAGCTTTCTAGTCCATTTTGCCTTTTAAAGAACCTGGGTGTAAAGGAGAAGCTCAACTTTCTTATACTTCTCAAAAGAGAAAAAGTGTGTAAAATTAGACAGCTAAATCAATACTTATCCACTTTATTACTCACCCAGACTTTTAGAAGGAGATGGCCATGCATGTTGTCTGGGACCTATACATACTGCCTGTCCATGCCAATACAGTATTCCTAAATAACTGTCATGGGTGTTTTTGGCAGTGTGCTCTCCCTGTTTTTTCTCCTCTTCTCTCCTTGGCTTTTGCTCAGGCCATGGTCATCATGGCCCTCACAACATCAGTTATGATAAGTTGCACTTGGATTTTGGGGGATGGCTAGCAACACAGCCAAAACACTGTCTGGAACGGGGACTTAGATATTTTGTTCCCATGAGAATATGACTATAGGTCAATTATCTTACTCTATAAAGAGTGGAAAGCCCAAGAGCCATTTGAGCTCACCTGTACAGTAGTGGGCTGCACACCATGATCTCCACTTTAGTGAGGACGCTCACTTAAGGTTGTATTCCTTGAGGCTGAAAGATTCCTTACTGCAACAGATTCTTCGTAAGTGACTAATAGCATGCTAAACTTTGAAATCTTAGCTAAGTAATATAAGGGATTGATTGTGCATATATAATCCTTTAGACATAAACTGTTGACCAAGTCTGGGACTAGGAATGGATCCAGCCGCACCTAGACTCCTCTCCGAGACGGAGTTTAGAAAGCAAGGGGGACCTTTCTGAACCTTGTGACTCAATGGGAGGGTCTCCTTCACAGCTTGTCTGACCCTGTCCTTTATGCAGTACATAATCAAGTGTACCTTGCGATCGAATCTTGTAAAACACTGTCCCATTTACTACTAATTTTGTTAAATCACAGTTTCACCTTAATAAATATTTCACTACTTCTCTCTTACAAGTGAATTAATCACTCTGCCTATGACAGTGTTTAATTCCTAGATGGTTTCAAGCCAACCAACCAAGGCCAGTGTGTTCCCAACTGATAAATACGAGATGACACACAAAAAATTCCCCTGGTTTGGAAAGTGCTTCACCTACTTGATTCCCATCCTACATTAGCACATCATTTGGCTGTTGCAAAGTCCATCTTCCTTTCTAATGGATAGGGATTGTTTCTTTTTACAGCTTTTAGCAGTTTCATGCTTCTCTGTGAAGCAGAATTTGGAGCTGTATTTGAAAAGGATCTTTGAAAGGTAGTAAATTGATTATCAAAGATGGCATCACAGCTTGAGGCTTCTGACTGTTTAGTTTGCTTTAATCCTGTTAGTTTAATATTTTTACAGCTTTACTTTGTGTTTTGACAGCTTATAGGTAGGACCTACTTTCATGAGTGCATATTTTTTGGTGTGATGGTCTAAATGAACAGTTCTGAGAGCATCAGCATCGAGAAAATTATGTTTCTAACAACTAATCTCTTAAATTTTGACATCCAAATAGTATAAAATGGGCTGAAAGTTCCTCTGTGGTAGGGAATTCCTCTCATCTGTGTCTTGTCTCTGGTGTGTTCAAGAGGGGAGTTAAAGGAGTTTCAGTCTTGTTTCTGTGGGACCACTAATAAGATTTGTCTCCATCCACCCCGCCATCTATTCTCACAGCATTTGCAGAGACTTACTATCTTTGAGGCTTTTATATAATTTTCTCCATTTTTCATCAAATTGGTCAACAGGCTGGAAGTTTAGTGCTGGAGGTGATGAGGCAAGCTTAGGCACAGCTGCATAGGCAGTATGAACCCTTAAGCATAACTTTCTTTGGGAATACGTCTAGTAAGTGGCATAGATAAATTGTGTAATTTTCCTAATATTAATGACAGCTGAAATCTGCCATTTTTTTTTCCCCTTCCTGCATAGGAATATGTGCACTTTCATAGCCCTCTGCTATGTTGCTGTGGGCTGAAAGCCCTAGGAGGTCAGCATATTATCATTTCGCTTATAAAAATGTGAAGTATTTTGCTGAGTGACCTTCCCAGTTTCCTGGAGATGTCATCTATTTACGCTAGTGGCAGTGCCAAGCAGAGCGATTTCTAAAACTGAACAGCAGTCAATTTATTTTCAGGTACCACTCCATTTGGGATTGCAATTAGGATAACTAGAGCTGCTCTCCAGCACAGGAAACTGGGAAGGTCATGCTGCCAAATTGTTGGCATCGTGATGAAGGAGTGTAAACTACTGCTGTTGCTACCGCAGATCAAATGAGCCTAACCACAATGAAGTAATAATGAAATCCTCCCAAAAGATCATGAATATTCATGGCTCAATTACAAACATTTGAAGTTAATTTTCATTTGAGGAAATAACCCTGGTATTCCACTCTCGGTACACATGAATCATAACACTCCTTGCAAGCAAAGGGCAAAGCACTGTTGCTTGCTGTTCAGGCTTACGGGTAGCGCTGTGTGCATGGCAGCCAGCTGCCTCCAGCCAGGCAGGGTGGGAGTGCTCAGTGTGGCAGCGAGCAGCCTTTCTGTGTCCCCTCCAAATCACCCTTCACCAGAGTGGCAGCCGAAACGCTCACCTAGCTGCCTGGGGTGTGGGTAATGCAAGAGTCATGCCAGTCTGGCAGGCAGGTCCTCGCTTGCAATGAAAGGGGAGTTGAGGTGGCTGGTGCCCTGCCCTCTCTGCAGGGGCTGTCACCGGTGGTGGCTCTTCAGGACGTATGACCCCAGCAGACACTGGCAGCATCTGAGCTGCAGTGAGCTGAGGCCTGAAAAACAACCCCTTAGCTTAGCCTCTCGAATGCAGGAGGAAGAGCCTTGCTTTAATCAGCCTACTGCTCGGCCCTGTGAAGGCAGTGGGAGCTGAGGGCAGCAGCGCTGCAAGCAAAGACACTGAGCAAGAGCGGATCCTGCCCTTCATGCTGATGGAGGGGTGTTGGAAATGCCCTTGCTGGGTGTCTCTTTGCTGTGCTCCTGCCAATATTAGCCAGCAGAGTGGCTGGTGTGAATGTGGTTTCCAGAACACATCCTCAGCAGATTGTCAAGGGAGGTTTCTTCCTGCTTCTTTTTGCTATGTGTTTTCCCCTATTGCTGCCCTAGGCACTGCCCATCCACTCTCCACCCCTTCCCTTCCCAGCGCGCCTGCTGTGCTGCCAGGGCACGGGCAGCCCAGAGATGAGGCAAGCAGGCTCCCAAGCTGCTCCAGTTGCTATTCAGCAGCAGATATGACTGTTGCCTTCTCATATTAAGCAACCAAATGGCTTCATAGAGATAAAGTGAGCCAAACTTGTGGTTACCATAATGCTTCCAAGTAAGTGGGCCAAACAAAGGAGGGGTATGGGGGGAGGGAAGGCTTTTTCCTTCCCTTTGTGAGTGTACCTTGGTAGAAGTTAACACAGAGCCTGGGCACATGCAGAGTTCTTCAATTATTTAAAATCTGGATCATTATTGATTTTAACTGCGGGGGTGTTTTTCTCCTGTAAATGACTGTTTATTTACTGCGCAGGTTTTCTAGAACAGTGGCATTGCTGGTTTTGGGGAATCTGGCTTTAACTCCAGCATATAGTTGCTGAGCCTAATTAGCTCCCTGGATTAATTGAGCTTCTGTTTTTCAGATAGAATTTATTAGGAGCTGGCACTGTAATGAGACAGACCACTAGGATCCTTCTGCTTTTTGATTAACTTTGAGCTTTGTTTGTGTGTTTTTAATGGTTGCTTGTGAATGTGCTGCAGGTTGGAGTACAGAGGGGAGAGGGATTATTTTGTCCATTTTCAGTGCAGTCCTCTCTCTGAAACCATCACTGGTTTCCAGCAGAGCTGACCTCCCAAACACCTCCTCCCTACCACCCCAATGCTTGCTCTTGCTGTGTCTTTAAAGTCCATTTGAATCTCTGAGCTATCATTTGACTAACGTGTTGACCTGTATATAAGGGCTTATGTCTTCAGTTTGATATTACCAAACTGCAAAGTGCACATGAACCAAACCATGTAAATTCAAGTAGCTGGGGCAAAGACTGCAAGGAACTTTTTTATCTCATTTATTGAATTATTTAAGTGAAGCCCATGCTGCTTTAACTTCACTGATGGCACGAGGCAGAAATGAGAAGATGGAGGGGCCGTCTTTCCCAAGGCTAGCGTAGTGGTGTGCAGCTCAGACCTGGGCTGGCAGTGTCAGAAAGCACGTGCTCTTTAATACCTAGGTAAAAGTGGAGCAGGGGTGTGATAGCGACTGCTTTATTGTGAGTTAGTTCTACTACGGATAAGCTTTAATTGTTAAGATCAGTCAGCAGCACCTCCAGAGAGTAGGGCACTTTATGTCATTTTTGGGTAATGTGTACTCCTTGGCCATTTTATAGACTGTTAAGTTTTATTATTTTTGGGAACATCTATACAAAAGCTACAGCTCCTGAATGAGCTCCTTTTATGGTGACAGGGCCTGTCTCAAGAATTCAGAGTAGCTGGAGCAATTTGGACTCTGTCCATCATTAATTTTCTTTCCTGTCTTTGGTGAAAAGAAACAAAATATGCTATTTTTTACATCTGCCACATGCTTATGTGTTGTCACAGGCACGAGGATTGTTCTGCAATACGAAATTTGCATAGTTAGACTCTTAAAACAAGAGTTACAGTGGGGATCCCCCTACAATTTATATACATTTTGTAATTCTTTAATTCAAGTATAAGTCTCTGTTATCCCATACTTGGATGCAAGAACACCTTTCTCCCACTTTTGACTGCAGCAGTGTCACATTCCTTCCAGATGTGATTGTGATTTTCCCAGTACATGAACCTTTCTGAATCCTAGTGTACTTCATACAAGAGAACTAACTGCAGTGGCAGTGGAGATTTCCACTTTACTTAATTTTCCCTTTAAGGCTAGTCAGCTTCCACCTGGAAAAAGTTCATGATTTCCCCAATGCCTCATTTCACCAGGTGAAGGATTCCTCAGGTTAAAGGTCCAACATGTTTCCCATCTTTCATCAACTGCCTCGCTTTGTTCTGCTAACAAAGCCGGGTTTACATGGCTGAAACACCGAGGGCTTTATCACTCCACCTGGCCTCATATTTCCTGTGCCTACATACGTTTCTCCCATTTCCTCTCTCCCTTTATCAAAATTATTAACAGAAAAGAAAGACACAGTGAAGCAAACTACGCCGGCTCATCGTGAAGTCAGCTGTTACACACCTGTAACATCCGTTATTGGGCTTGTGCCTTTAAAGCTATAAACCGTCCTCTGTAGAGATTATTTCCATGCAATAAGAGCCAAAACCAAATGGAGTATTTATGCAATTCCCTCATTATCCAAGCATTTCTTACTACGAATAAAGCAGTGCATCAACACAAGGGAGCAGAGTTAAGATCAAAAATAACTGCCATAGTTACTGAGATTTTTCCTTTGACATACCTCTATAAATAATTAGATTACAAGACACCTGAGGGCATACATAATCTGATCCTGTAACAATAACACCTTGAGGGAGCTGACAACTTTCTCTGTTTGGCCAAGTGCCTAGGAAGACACTAAGGTATATGATTAATAGAGAGCACAAACACACACCCTTGCACGTCCTAAAGCTTAGTTATAATATTGTATTTTGTCCCTGGTGGAATGTTATTATTTCTATTCCTGATGGTGCTGCTGTTGTCAGTGAATAGCCAAAATCCTCATAGCAGTGGGGTGAAAGGAAGGGGAAGACAAAGAAAATGTTTGTTATTAAGGTGGAGGAAAACCAAACCAAACAAAGCAAAACATATAATAGGATGGGTTAGATAATTTCATAGAAAAATCATTATTTCAAGACTTTAGCTGGATCTCGCTTGCCAGTACTCCCTCCTTTTGTGGAACAGTCTTACGCTTACCTCTCCCATGCAGAGAGTGAAACGCTGGGCAACGAAGACTCCCGCAAAATTCCTGACTGTAATATTTATTCTTATTGCTTCATTTTCTATTCATGAATTCTGTTTTGCAACCCTAAACAAAAGCAATTACCATTTGCCTCTTTTCTGCATAGCTTACTTCAAACATGTTGCTCTCACAGATTCACATAAAGCTGGAGGACCTAACAGAGAAAGACCCAGGAAGGCACTGCCCATGCCATGCCCCCTCACCCTGGCTGGCACCTCACCTGTGCGGTGTGATGCAGTTAGACATGCCAAATTATGGTGGGGTTATGGGATTCCTCTGCTGGGGATCGGTGAGCAGTCAAGGGCACTTGAGTGGGGAGAGAGGTGTTGGAATTCAGGCCGTGGAGGATGTTAATGAGAGCAAGAGATGAGGAAAGAGGAGATTACTACTGGGGGAGGGTCTAGCAATGATGCTAGAGACTGGCAAAGTCTGGTGTAGCTGGATAGACCAGAGAAGGATCAAGTGGTGAGGAGGGCTATTTAGGTGAGGGCTTGGGGATGAGGATCATGGTATGGAAATGAGAATGAGTAAGCAGGTCAGATGAGGAAAGCCCAGGACAGGCACTTATAGAAGAGAACAGAATTGTCCGATGAGAGAAAAGCGTGGCAAAAAGGATGAGAACACAGGAGTGCAGCAATGCTCCCGAGTCTCACTGTTTCTCTGCAGGCAGCAAATACTAGCAAAACCTTATGGTAAATTGTGAGTCATGTTCCACTTCTCTATTGCTTGTCCATACTAAAAGTGGTAGCTGGCTGCTGCTGACAGCTGGCCAACTAGTTCAGCAACTGAGTCTTTTTAATACATAGGGAAGTTCCAGGCTTGCCTGTGTCTCATTGACAAGTAGACACAAATCCACATGAAATCACATAATAAGAGCATTCAGGTTGTGAAATCAATCCCTATAGGGCCAGGAAATGCCATTAAGGTTGTCCTGGCAAACTTACTCTGGCCCTGTGGGATATATATTGTGTTGTCTTTGCAGGATTTCCCCCTTACCCCTACAATTATCTTTCTCAAGGTAGATGTAGGGCCTACTTTGGACATGAATCACGACTGTACAGGGATTTGGTCATTGTCGATAAATTCCTTTCCTAATTTATAGCAGAAGTTTGAAGGTATATGGAAAATGGGACTGCGGGCTGTGGAAGAGAAGGGAAGTATTCTGAAGGGAGCTGGTTCCATCTTCAGAACTGGCTCTGCCAATGCATTCCTAAAAATTTTAGGTCATATATAAATTGTATGTTCCTGGTTTTCTGGGTACCCAGGCTGAGAACCAGCTGCCCCATTTTCTCTGCAACAGAAGTCAAAGTTAGTCATACTTTGAATATAAAAGACTATATAATGCTCAGTAGTCTGAAAGATCAGTGCTTCACACCAAACACCTATACTTACTGAAGTCTTCAGTTCTGCAGGTATTATCAGGGGATTCTATACCTCACCTCAGAGGCATTCATCAGATACTGCATTGATGAGATCCACTGAAAAAAAAGGGCCTTTGAATAAATCAGTCATTCTGGATTCAGAGCTGAGTTTGTGTAGTCCTAACAGTAGATAAGGTACAAGTCCGCAAGGCAAGGATTAAATGAAAGACTGAATAACTTCTTTTTTAGTGAGCACTGTTTATCCAGTGGGTGATTGAGGGAGGGGTCTAGAGGAAAACCAGTATGCAGTCATGCAATTAAAGACTTTGACTTAACACACATAGGCAAGCGGGATTTAAGCAGCATCCAAGGAAGGTTGTCATGGTCTTCATTCTCTTAATGAAAGATTCTGTATTGTTTGAATCTGAGTATAATTAATTATTAATGAGGAAGGAAAATACAGATATGTATAAGAGGAGCATAAAGATGTCTGGTTTTACTGAGCAAGTGAAAGGATTAATTTCCACTATACTGTACTTGCATACAGACATACTTTTGGAGGTATCTGAGTTTAGTTTCCTGCCCCTAGGGCTCCTGCCTCTGGGCTTCTCGAGAGATAGACCTTTGCATACTTTATTTTGGGGTTTTACCTGTGTGGGATATATGAATAGTATTTAATAGTATTTTGCTTATAGCCATGGTGAGCTAGGCTAGGCAAGAAAAGGTTTACAAATAATGGCAATATATTTTATTAGATCCAGTGATGCAGATAGAAAAATGAGGTAACTTTTAAGTACTGAAAAGACTGCAGAATGGACTTAGTGATATAAAGGCCTTGGAGTCTGAAGTGTGGTATCCTCCTGATCCCACTTTCATCGTTCTCTGTATATCATTCATGATGGGTTATGGTAAATTTCCTAAACTATAAAAACATTAGTGGATGGGATAGAAGTACATTTAAAATGAAGATGAGTGTATAAAATGGGGTCATTGTGCTGCTTTGCCGTATCATTTTATTGCTTGTGGAGCAGAATAGGATGGACCATTAGCATTACTGAGGATATCCCCTTTGCTATTCACTGTGCTGCTGTAAGAAATTGGGGACCTTCTACAAACTCAGCCTGTGTTCAATACAGGGGGCTATGTGCACCCAGGAGCAGCAGCCCTTCTGTGAGCTTCTTAAAAATTTCCTGTGTCTTAGTTGAGTTTGCACAGCTAGAAGATCAACAAAGGTCTTCTCCAATCTCTTCCAGTCCGGAAGTGCAGACCATCTCTTTGTAAAACTTCTGCTTTCACAGGAAATTTTGCTTTTGCAAATACCAGCTCATGAATCACCTAATGAAACAAAGCAGAGCCTTTCTTTTTTTTCAGGCAGAAATGCCATGTCAGCATTCAGAAGAACAAAGCATCTACTTTGTCTCACACTGCCTGTCAAGCAAATTTCAGTGAGACATCCAAATATTTTACCAATTTTTTACTTGATGAGGATGGGGTGAGTTAAAAATTAAGCTACATGTTTTTGTGTTACTGCATTCTCTTTGATTTTCTTTCTTTCCTTTAGAAGTTAGGTGCTATTGTGAAAGATCAGTGAACCATGAACAGATGAACAGATGAACTTGTCTTATGACAATGTCCAGAAAGGACAAAAATCCATGTTTAGCAAATTTCTTCCCTTTATTTTATTTTTCGAGATACAATAGTGACATAAGGCTAGTTATTTTGTCTGGGTGCAAAGTGAAGTTGATAGTCAAGATGCAGACAGTGCTGAATGAGCTAACTCTAAAATTATAAATCAGTGTTGGCTGAGTTTTTTTGCTGCTAGGTGTCAGGCTTTAATCCTAAACAAATCTGCCCTTTAGTTCCTATCTGATATATGTCAGAGTATCATTTGAATTATAGAATAGGAATTTCCTCTGTATCGTCATTCTTCTTGCAAGTGTGTATTTCAGTACAAGGCAGATGGCAGAGATTATTTTATAGTCATAAAGCATATACTTCTAGGAGAGCCACGCTGCAGTGTGCTGATGCTGGCTGCATGGGTTATGGGTTCTCAGGAGACCGACATGTTCAGAATGTATTCTTTTGCCCTTTCCCCTGTTGTCTCATGTTTTGCTATGATAGAAGCACTAGCAAATGAAAGGCTTGTTATTGATTTCTGTGCAGATGTTAATAATTTCCATGTAACTCTGCATTGGAGTGGCAGTAACTGATGTATGAAATTTGACATCTTAATTATTCCTTGATGGGAAGGAGGGCCACTAACCTGAGACACAGCAGCCTATTAACTCTGGATCTGTGGATTCAAAGCAGCCTTAGGTCATAAGTGAAATGAGCGAGTTTGTCTCAGTGTAGTCTTTACGGATGTTTGTTTGCTTCTTAAAAGACACCAGACTCTCTTCAATGTGTGTGGAGCAGTTGGAAGCAGAAATCCTGAAACAAAACAAAATGTTTTACTTCCAGTATTTCTAGCTGAGCTGAAATCACAAGTACTGGAAATCTCTGGAGAAGCGCAATTTATGAGCTCCCCAACCCTTTTGCTAGATGCATCAAAATATGCATCCAAAATGCTGTTGTTAATTCAATCACAACAGAGAATCAAGAATTTTGGCATTTATCTGTCAGTCCCATCCAGTAGACATAGCTTCAGTTCCCAGCAGTTGCACCTTTATGGAGAATTCTCATGAGCTCGAAATGATTGGACAACCAAGCACACACACACACACACCATAGGTCATTAGCAGATATGAAATGGTGAGCCCCAAAATTCTGATCCCCAGCCACTGAAGACATTGTTATCATTGCAACAATGAAAGCAATTCCTTTAGCAATAAGTATCAGGCTATTACTGTCTTTGCTTTAAGCCATATGTAACTGTTATTGTCAACTTTTAATATAGGAGAGGCTCTCTTCAAGAGGATGCCACTTCCCAACTAACCATCTAGTAAACCTGTACACCTTGTAGCTAAAGCTCTCTTTAAAAATTATATCATAGATTTCTGACTACAGGATTAGATGACCACCACATAAGCATTATATATGCATCATTATGCTGTTAAAATTGTCATGCTTGACAATTCCTAGTCCTAGTCCAATCACAGACAGCCCCACAAAAAGGCATCAGCATTTCAAAAGCTATATTATGCTGAACAATAGAGTAAATGGCAAGAACAGAAAATTTGATTCTCGCCTCAGTGGAAGAAAAGTTATAATATGAAAGAACAATTTGCAAAGTCTTAGGACTTGATTGTTTTGTATTTCATCAGCATCATCCAAAATTAATTTCAGTGATTTAACTAGTATTATTATGGAGTTATGCAGTGCCATAGCAGGCAAGAAAAAATCTGGGTCCTTTAATCTAATCCACTACTGTCTTGTCCTCCAGAGCTGGGTGAGAGTTTGCTTGCACACTGCACACTGGAAAAGGGCAGCAGTTTGATGTTTGCTGCAGCGGCTCCTTAACCAGTCTCCAACACTGGTCTGCATCTCTATTGGCAGTGGTAGCAGCGCAGAAGGACTGAGGCTAGAATAATACAGAAAAGAGGGAATTGGGAAGAGAAAAGAAGTTTAAATTGTAGTCCAGGGTCTCTCAGCATGCTCAGATGCAGACACAACACAGTGTAAACCTGAGGAAGGAAACTAATTAGGATTCCATTAAAAAGAGGAGAAAAAATTCTTGCTGAGACCCAAGTCACATCATGATGGTCAAAGTGAAACCTTGCTTGCTAATGTAGCCTTAATTCATTTTATTTTGCAGAGACAGCAAGCTCACCATGTTGCTTCGGGAGTCCTTGGGGAATATGAACTGCCGTACCACAATGATAGCTCACATTTCAGCTGCTGCGGGGAACTACGCTGAGACGCTGTCCACCATCCAGATTGCATCAAGGGTCCTCAGGATGAAGAAAAAGAAAACTAAGGTAAGACAGTGTATAACACCCTTCTTGTAATGGTGGAGGAGGGAGGAAGAAGGTCCCTAAAGGATCCTTGGTGGGGTAGAGAAGCATGTAACAAAATCAGAAATCAATTCCAAAGTGCGTGGGTTTTATGTAACCTGTCCTAAACGAGTGGTTTAGAGCACGTAGCAGAGACTAGGGTGGGTAAACACTTCAGCTTCAGATAGGAAGGAGTGAGTTCAGACATATCTGCCAGAGCAGGTTTGTATGCTGGCCTCATTTAATGATATAGCTGTCAGAGAGCATTTATTTTCAGTTATGCTCTTAGTGCTAATGAAAGAATAAGGAATGAAACTGCTGTAGAGTTAAAGGAAATTGGGATTAATGAAGAATTAGGTTCTCTGTGCTTCTCAGAGAAGGCAGAAGCAAAATAAATGCAAAGCAGTGTGTCCATTGCCAGCACTGATGCCCCTTTTATTCCCACTGCTTCTAAATATGGGTTTCTCCAAGGAGTGAGGATGGGTTATATCCACTTTCATGTTTTAGAGTCCTGGTCCTTTCTGTACAGCTTGTGGTGTGAATTGCGCACAACGAGTGAAATTTATGAGTTTCATTTAAATTGACAGCTTATGGATAGACAAAATGTTTTTTGTCAATGAATTTAAGAGAGCCAAGCGAAGGGATTCAGTCCACACACCATCACAGCAGCATTTCTCTACAGACATCTGAGTGCACATTATGCAGTTCCACAGAGTGGTAGTATGACCAAACGGGGATTGTCTTTATTTTCTGTGCCTTATTTGTGTAATGAGTTTTCTTGTTCCTCTCCACACACACACACTCACAATCAGCAAAGCCTTTGCCAGATTTCTTTGACCAGCCTCAGTTAAGGGAGAGATCCTAATGCATTTTTCATTTTTTTGGAAGTGTCATGATTTTGAGTGGGACACAGGGTTGGAGCATTGGGTTCTCCATTGAACACTGTTGTGTGTTTGCTGTAGGACTATGGATAAGAAACTTCAGAGCTCTGTGCTCAGTTTGGAGATTTGTCAGTTTAGATGTGACTAACCTTTTTGTGTATGTGCTTCGTGCAAGGAGCTGTTTGCAACGCTGAAATGTGGCCTCTCTCTCTCATATTGCAGTACACATCGAGTTCTTCTGGAGGAGAGAGCTCTTGTGAGGAGGGAAGGATGAGGAGGCCAACCCAGCTGAGGCCTTTCCATTCTAGAAACACTGTTGACCCAGACTTCCCTATTTTGCATTTATCAAGTGATCCTGATTATTCATCCAGCAGTGAGCAGTCGTGTGACACAGTGATTTATGTTGGCCCCAATGGCACTGCCCTTTCTGATAAGGAACTGACAGATAATGAGGGTCCCCCTGACTTTGTTCCTATAGTTCCTGCTCTGCAAAAGACCAAAACTGAGGGCAGATTGGAGGAAGTTAGTGAATCAGGGCCCAGCACATCTGAAAGAGACTGTCTGAAGTGCAACACCTTTGCAGAGCTCCAGGAGAGGCTGGATTGCATAGATGGCAGTGAAGAGATGGACAAATTTCCCTTTGAAGAGATGCCTGCTCAATTTAGCTCCGACCAGATGTCTAAGTGCTCTGTCTCAAGCCAGCTGGCAGAGCATAGCCACTTACCCGAGTCAGATAAGGAAGATACGGTGCCAGAATGTCAGCATCCTGAAAGAGAAGCCAAAGAAAATATAAATGCAACACCCAGCAAAACTAAGAGAAATCACTCCCCTGTTCCTTCTGGAGCTCTTACTAATGTTTCAACTCCTTCCTCTCCCAGGAGTGTAACAGGCAGCTCTAGTAAAGAGCTTAGCTCTTGTCCGTTAGCACACAGCACCAGCTTACAGAGCAGCAGAGAAGGTCTCAACACCTGTGGATTTGTGGAAGGCAAACCTCGGCCAATGGGTTCGCCCCGGCTTGGCATTGCGAGCCTCTCAAAGACATCCGAGTACAAGCCACCAACTTCTCCATCCCAGAGGTGCAAGGTCTATACACAGAAAGGAGTCCTGCCCAGCTCCACTCCTCCACCAGCTCCCCTGAGTAAGGATACTGGGATGATGTCTAATGAAATTTTATTGCAGCCAGAAATCCGGACCCCACCTGTAGGCATGAGCCCTCAGATCATGAAGAAATCAGTGTCCTCCAGTAAAGGGGATTTTGAAGAGACCATTCTTAGTGAAGATCAGCAACAAAGCATTTCTCCAGAATCCAAGAAAGAGATTCTGAGCACCACCATGGTGACTGTACAGCAGCCATTAGAGCTGAATGGAGAGGATGAGCTGGTGTTCACCCTTGTAGAAGAGCTAACCATTAGTGGGGTCCTTGACAATGGGCGCCCAACCAGTATCATCAGTTTTAACAGTGACTGCTCTGTTCAGGCTTTGGCCTCTGGGTCTAGGCCGGTCAGTATTATCAGCAGCATATCTGAAGATCTTGAATGTTACTCCAGTGCAGCTCCTGTATCTGAAGTCAGCATCACACAGTTCCTTCCGCTTCCAAAATTGGGCCTGGATGACAAATCCCAGGATGATGGAAGCAGGCGCTCATCCATCAGCTCATGGTTGAGTGAAATGAGCACAGCGAGTGATGGTGAACAGTCATGCCACAGCTTCATAGCCCAGGCATGCTACGGGCACGGGGAAGCAATGGCAGAACCCCCTGTCTCTGAGTTTGTGAGCACCATACAAAGTGCCAGCATGATTTGTGTAAATGACAAACAGAAGCCAGTGACTGACAACATGCTTATACTGTCAGAAATGGGGGAGGAAGCTTTCAGCAAAGTGCCACCTATCAAGGGCTGTAAAATATCAGCTCTAGGGAAAACTACTGTCACAATTAAAAACACTGCAAGCCTCGGCAGCTGTGAAGGCTACATCCCAGTGAAGACAAACATTACTGTGTATCCATGTATTGCTGTTAATCCCTTCAAAGCACAAGACACTGATGATGCTGTACCAGCAGTAGCTGCAGACTCAAAGGTTGCTCATCCCCAAGATGGGAAAGAATTCTGTGCTAAGAAGGATATCAAATTTGAAGATCCTTGGCTGAAACGAGAAGAAGATGTACAAAAGGACAACTGTGGTAGCAGTGATGGGCCAAGGCCTGACACAGCCACAGTTTCAGACAAGCCTGAGCACAGCACAAAGCATTACTCAGTGAACAGGTTTAGCACCAGCAGCAGTGGGGACACCTCTATCTCCCCAGGATCTGACAGTCTAAAGAGGATTGTGGATGGGTGTGAAGTGGCAGTATCCTGCTCTGCAACCCAAAGCCCTGTTCATTCCAGTGACAGCTTGAAGAATGGCAGCCTCCCTCGAGGGTTCCCAAAGGTGAGCAAGCTGGAGGAGCCTGACAGTCATCTCCACCCTGCTGCTACTGACACCAGTGGAGTCAGCTCTCCTGTCTTTCCTCAGTTTTCTAAGGCTAGCCTTGACAAGAAAATGGCCTCTCCCAAACACTGTGTCCTCACTCGTCCCAAAGGGACCCCTCCCCTGCCACCAGTGAGAAAGTCAAGCTTGGATCAGAAGAACAGAGCCAGTCCGCAGCACAGTGCAGCCAGCAGCACCACAAACAGTCCTTCCAGCCAGCCTGGCTCCTTCCTGGCCAGCTTCCCGGAGGAGCTGAATGCCAAACAGAAGGGCCCTGGTATTGACAGTAGTAGCAAAAACAGCAGCAGCAAGCTCTTCAGCGCCAAACTGGAGCAGCTTGCCAGCAGGACCAACTCCCTCGGGAGGTCCACAGGAAGCCACTATGAGTGTTTGTCGCTGGAAAGAGCAGAAAGCCTGTCCTCTGTGAGCTCCAGAATGAGTCCTGGCAAAGACACCACCATGCCTAGGGCTGGAAGGAGCCTCAGCCGCAGTGCCATGTCGTCACCCACCAACTCGGGCCTCTCCCAGTCCGCAGGTGCCTCCCCAAAAGCCAGCCAGTCGAAGATCTCTGCAGTCAGCAAGCTCCTGCTGGCAAGTCCCAAGGCCCGCAGCCTGTCTGCCTCTGCCACCAAAACGCTTAGCTTCTCGACCAAGTCTCTTCCTCAGTCCGTAGGGCAGAGCTCCAGTTTGCCTCCAAGTGGGAAGAACATGTCTTGGTCAACTCAGTCCCTCAGCAGAAACCGAGGCTCCAGCCTTGCTTCCAAATTGCCTCTTCGGGCCGTCAATGGACGGATTTCAGAGCTGCTCCAAGGGAGCGCCAGTGCCAGAGGCTTACAGGCACGGGGAAGCTCAGAGGCAGATGAGCGAGGGGGCCTTCCTGGAGATGAGAAGCCAACTGTTCACATGCTGCCTTCACCTTACAGCAAGATCACCCCTCCTCGGAAACCACACCGCTGCAGCAGTGGTCACGGGAGTGACAACAGCAGTGTCCTGAGTGGGGAGCTACCCCCTGCCATGGGGAAAACAGCCCTGTTCTACCACAGTGGGGGGAGTAGCGGCTACGAGAGCATGATGAGGGACAGCGAGGCAACTGGAAGTGCCTCTTCAGCACAGGAGTCCATGAGTGAGAACAGCAGCTCTGTGAGTGGCAGGTGCCGAAGTCTCAAAAATCCAAAGAAACGATCAAATGCAGGTAAGCTGGCGGTGGCGTGAAAGAAGGACATAGCCCAAAGCAGGTAACTAGTATGTGGTGGGGAAGCTAGCTTTAAAAGTGAGCTAATTCAGTATCATTTATGTCTCTTAGCAGAGAAGTGAGGCCAGGATAAATGTCATAGACTCTGAGTTTCTTCTTCATTTTGCAACATGCACAAATACTGTGTGGTTTCATTGCCTTTGCAGAGGAGTCTTCCCCTCAACCATTTCACTTAGGTTTACTTCATGTGAACAGAGGAACTTTTTTTCCCTAAAACTGGTTAGTATTGCAAATGGCAGCCACATTCA
This sequence comes from Nycticryphes semicollaris, assembly GCA_013400055.1. Lineage (NCBI taxonomy): Eukaryota > Metazoa > Chordata > Aves > Charadriiformes > Rostratulidae > Nycticryphes > Nycticryphes semicollaris. The sequence goes on from VXBJ01005782.1 coordinate 968,609, forward strand.
AGTATTTATTTATACAAATATTATTCTGATTTGATTCCAGAAAGATGCCTTTGTGAGGCAATGAAATCTGTTATTCGCAAACACTTTGAGCACAGACTCCCCTCTTAGTGTGTACATATTGTACCAGCACAAGACTTCCCGAACAGCAGTATCTGTTGTGAGCCCACTTTTGCTCCTTGTGTGCTCTGGATGCCCAAAGGTGCAAGATGCCCCGCAGCTGAAACCACCACTGAGTTCCTAATTCCCACCTAGAAGATGGAACAAAGTTCAAGGGGACCATGGCCCTTGAAAGATGTTATCCTGCCTCTGAGACTCTTGTTTTTTAACTTTTGAGTTACAAGTCCTTTTCCCAACAATTTATCGATAAGAAATAATAAATTATATTTTATATAATATGAGAATTACTGCACTGAAGCACTTACAAATCTGAAGCCTTTTTAATGATCATAGAAAAGATCAGAAGGACTTCATCTTTGTTCAGTTATAATCCCCCATAGCTTTCCGACTGTATCAGGAGTTTTTGATTAGAAGGCAAGAGCTTCTTGGGTCATACCAAGTCTGTGCAGTTGCAACTGGTGTATCTTCCCACCAGAACATGTTTCAGAAAATTGCAGGACAGGGATGAGAAACCTTTTTCCTGGGTGCTGTTTTCCCAGCCTGAAGTGTGTGTCCTGTCTAACCTACTTTTGAAACTAAAGCACATTGACATTGGCACCGGTGTGCATATGGGTGTGAAATATCAGTGGCTACTTATCCTACAGTAGCCCTGCCTGTCCAAAATGTGTTATTCTCATAGAGTTCCTAATTCACCAGCCATTCCCACTTGCTGCAATACTCACCCTTGGGATTCATTCGCAGTGAACTGAGTAATTCATAACTCTCCCTTTCTTTATGCTCTTGACTGTGGTAGCAGGAAGAACATGTGCAGAACAGATGTGAATACAATAGATACCACTATTAAAACCATACCCATAAGTGCATGGCTGATTGTACCTGTTCAGAGGATGCATCTGAAAGTGATCACTCTACACAGTGCAAGCACAGACCAAGTGATGAAATAATTTTTCTGAAATTAACTTTGCATCCTATTAGAAAACCTCTTTCTTCTCCCTTCAGTTTACATGGCAATAAATTGATTTTCCTCTTTCTGAGGAGCTGTTCCTTTAATAACTCTTTTCAAATATAAACTTTTTAATGGTAACTTGCAAGAAAAAAGAAGGATTGTTTCTATGTTATGGAAAAGGAAAATAAAGCTGTCCACAGAGATTGTGTTTCTGAGTGTATACTGCCTGTATGATACGGACTTTTTCCACAGGACTTTTTAGATGAAAAAAATGTATCAAGTTCTGTGAAAAGGAGGGATCTGTGCAAGTGAGGGAACAGAGAGACCTGCAATGAGATTTACCTTTATTAGCCACTACAGAACACACATACCCCTTTCCCTGGGGGAGTTACTTTAAAAAAATACTCTGAGAAGAGCTTCAGGCAGAGCCTGTGGATTCTTTAGACTCCAGAGTTCATCCCAAATTTACATCAGTTGGAGACCAGGATCTATTTACTCTGATGCTCATAAAACTAGTTGTTTCATTTCACTTCTTTCTCTCTGTTTAGATATTGGAGGCTGGACAAGGCTAGAGATACAAGTGGGGAGAACATCATCTTTATGTTGTAATTACAGAAAAGCTTCAGATCTGTTGTTGTACTTTATATCAGGGTTATATTTTGGCTTACAACTTTGGCTTTTGATAACCCTTGTGTAGGACTGAACATTGTGTCAGTGGCCATGAAGAGGGACTTAAGACGAGAGGACTGTCTGAGACTCAGGTTCTAGGTTGCTCTTTTAGCAGTCTGGAAGACACAGCTGTAGAGAAGAGGCTTTTCCATGGTCTAGTGAGCTTTGGCCTACCTGGTAGAGCAGTGCTGCTGGTTTGTTGTGCTGTGCAGATATGCAAAGGTGAGCAGCCATCTTTCCTTAGCAGGATACATGGAGAATCTAAGCTTTGCTGCTTTCTGCTTTTTTATTGCTGTGTAATATCTGACCTGTTTTTTTTCACCAAATACGGTTTTTTCTTTGCCTGGTAGATTCATATCTTTATTCTAATTTCTTCTCTTCTCTCCCTTGTCAGCATCTTTGCTTGTACCTACCCCTTTGTTGGACCTGAATCTCTGGGGTGGAGGGTTTTCAGTGGAGGGGGCCTATATCCCTGAAAGCTGCCTGCCCCAGTGGGCTCAGCATAACCTGGTACATTGACTTTTCTCAAACTACTTTGCAAAGCTGCTCTCTTGATTCAGCCTGTCCCCTGATGTGGAGAGATTTTAAGTGTGTTATTTCTCATACTTTTGAGAGTGATCCTCTATATTTGCAAGTAATTCCTGTATTGTTTTGAATGACTTGTATTTGTGTGTACGTATAACCAGGGGTTCTATGCAAATTTTAAAAAATAAAATCGTTACTACCTTCCATATCTCTAGCAGCAAACCACTGCCCAGAAATTAATAAGGCTTCAATTTCTTATAACCCAGCTCCTGTTTGCATCTGGTGCTGCAGCAGTGAAACCATAATTCTGTTTCGATGTGTTTGATAATAGTATAATTTTTCACATCAGCAGATTTATGATGGCATAAAACCAGGATTATGACTTCAATGCAGGAGAACTTGAAGGAGGAGCTGATATATACAAAAGAATAGAGCTGTTCACAAATATATTTTTATTGCATAATAAACAAAAATATTGCAAAATTTTGCAATCTTTCACCCTCTGTAGTATCTCCTTTCTGTAGGTCAGTTCTAGTGTGAATGTTCTCTTTTAAGGAACACTTTTAAATGAAAAATATGGCAGACAAAGGTTCTGAGCTTTTAAAAGACAGATATTATTTTAATACATAGTGTCAAGAGCACTGGACCTTCCCTGATTTGCGGTCACAGATCCACTGTGCTGTAATGGATATGGCACTATAGATATGCTCATTTCAGGTCAGGCAACCTTGTCCACTTTATTTATGATTATTATTAACAGAAATGCTAGCTGTCAGACACGATCAACATGAATCAGCCCAAGGCCCCTGTAAGAGGAGCTATAAAGAGTCTTTAAGAGAATCACCAGCAGCCCTGTCAGATCACACAATTACTTTTGAAGTTCTGACACATTGGAGAGACATAATTTTTTTTTTTTTAGATTAAGATCTTGTCTTTCAGTGCTTTTAAGTGCATTATTAGTAAGTGTAGGTGCTTCTACCCTGAATGTCATACATGAAGCCTCAGACCTACATTGACGGCTTTTGAAAGATAAAGCTAGTTCATATACTTTAGTGTTAGCCTTAGGTTAAATTTTAGGCTCTGCCTGGGTACCTGCACGTTTCACAGACAGCCCGCTATTGTATGTACAAAATTAAAATAAAAAAATTAAATATTTGCCTCTTGCATTCTGGTACCTACTGAAAAATCATATGTTTACATCATGAAGCACATAAGCCTTTCCCCTGAAGTTAAGCTATCCACTTAATAAACATTTCCATCTTTCTAGTACTTAATGTTGGTCCCATAACGTGATGTCTGCATATAATGCCTTAAAGTGACTGCTCATGGCAGAAAAAGGGCTATTTAGCCCTGATCTGTGGCTGTACATTTCAAAGCTTTGTACTGCTGCTCTTTAATCCACCCTGTGGTGTAAGTATTATTCCAGACCCTGTTTTACAGATGGAGAAATCAAGGCAGAGAACTTTACTGACTTGCCTAATGCATACAACTAAGTGAGAACCAGATGCAGGGTTAAATTACAGGCAGCCCCGACTCAATCTCAACTCATTTGGCTGCACATCCTCCCCTGCCTTGCTGAGCAGTGGAGAGGAGGATTTCATTTGTTATTTTCTTTTAGTGTCAGGCCCTTCCTCTCTCTACCCCTGCAAGCATCTGTGCAGCCGTGCTTTCTCTGATTTCTTTGCTTACTCCATTAGCCTTTCCCCTGTAAGAAACAATTGGCATCTCAGCCCTGTTTCAGGCCCTGACTCTATTGTCTCCCCTCTCTCAGGTAGGCAGTGCTGTCTTGAGCAGGGCACTGAGGTGTTAGGGGATAGTTCGTATGGTTATCGGAATGTTATACTGTTTTTTAATTCCTCAGAAATTTCAAGTGCAAAGGCTCAGTGCTGCGTCATAGAAGGCAATGACAAGGGTGCTTTTATAATACGTATTAATGTGTGTAATCAGGAAATGCATCCCGGCTGACCTCCATTTTATAAAAGCAGTATTTGCATCCCAGGAGTATGACAGGTATGAGAGGGAGGTGCGGTGGGGTGGCTTATGTTATATTTTCTGTTGTGCTGCTGATTTGCTGTATCACCTTGGGCAAGTCATGTAATTTCTGTGCTCCCTGGTGACAATGGTATTGTGAAAAAAGTAGCAGTAGTGTTACCTACCTGCTTTTCTTCTGCTTTGGTTTTTAGCATCTTTTCCCGCGTTTAGTTTGGATGTATATGGGCCTTACTTTTAAAATAATTCTCAATGCGAAACATGACTGGATGATTTCAGAGATGGAGCTTTGGTGCTAGCTCCAGGTCCTGGCCCCTGGGATCCAACAGCAAAGCAAGAGCCTAGGCTCCACTGAGCTTTACCCACTCAAGCCAAGTCCTGTTTGCATTCCCATGTAATGTGCACAAATACCTTGTTTCTCCTTTTTACCCTTCCACCCCCGCCCTTCTACACATGTAATTTACTGGTTCCTGCCCCTTAACAATGTTTCAGAGCTGCCTATAAGGAGACCTTCCCTGGGAAATGGAGAGGAGCAACTCTGAGATGATTCATCACAGACAAGGTTTTTCATGGAGACCACAGAGATCATTCTGAGGCTGTTTTCTTTCCAGTTCCGTTTTGGAATAGAGTTGGGTGCCTAAGAGGGTCCCCGTCACATGTGACATTGAGTTAGACCCATTGAGCTGCAGTGTAGCACTTGTTGTAGCGCTCTGCTGAGTTGAGACAGACCTCTGCCAAGGAGTGTATCTCCTTTGATTTCTCTGGTTGCAGTTTTGTGGAGCTGAGTCTGAGCCTACAGCTTTACTGGTGCTGGGGCCAGCACTGGCAGGGAGAAGCACTTAGGGTAGCACTCTGTGGCCCAAGCAGGCTTGGGGGAACAGCAGGCATGCAACAGCCAGCGTAATGCTCTGCTGGGGACCACTGCCTGTCGGCTGCTATGCACAGACCCACTCACGGGGGCAAAGACCCGGGAGTTGGGCATGAAAGGAAGTGACTTGGATATGAAAGATGGAGATAGTCAAAGAAATGAGGCTTAGGGGAGAAAGGCCTTACCTGTAAAGTGTTTTCAAGTTCGGTCAGTCTGGGCCAGTTTAGCATTCATGAAACGTTGAGCACCAGTCAACATCAGAAAACAAAAATCTAGGGGATGCTTTTGATTGATAGTAAGGCCAAATAGAAATGAGACTTGGGGAAGATCAAGGTTTCAGATTGCTGACTTCCTGAAGCTGAGACCGGTGCCCTGCGTTGGAGGGCATTATCTCAGCCTTTGCAGGACCCAGCTATTGCCAGTCCAGGATAGGACTGGCACGTGTGTATGTGTGATCATGTTCATGCACACGCTATAATCTTCTTTGTACACAGAATCTGTCTGACTACAGATAAATAAAGATTCCTGCTGCAGCAGTTTATAGCTTTTGCAGTAAAGTTTCATGACTCCTTGCGGCTCTTTCTCAGTACTAAGTTTTACCACCAAAGCAGAGCAAATTGCTACATGATTTTAAACACTAATAAAAAGACAGACTGTTAAGACATGACAATAATTATCTACAATTAGTGTTCTTTTTTCCCTCTTACTTCTGTGCTTTGGGTTTCATCGATGGAATGGTTTTAAGGATGGAGATTTAGAGGTTCCTGGAAAGCCCCGAAAATTCTATATTTGAACACATTCAATTTCTGGAAGCACTTAGCCCTGCCTACGGAAGCAGCAGAAAAAGCCAGAGGCTGACTCCATGGCCTGTAAATTATGAGAGCCCATCTCCAACCAATATTGCAAAGCATCACATTTTGAAATGTGGCCAAAATGATAATGATGAAACAAAACACCAACAAAAAGAGTCTGAGCCTTTCTTGTTGAATCCAAGTGAAAAGGAATTTGGTTCGTGTTTAGACTGCCTAAGGCACAGTGGGGGGAGCTAAAAATTGCCTTTTGTATCACAAAGCAGTAGGGCACCTCCAGTGTTTTGACTTTAACTTGCTTGCAAGTGATGGTAACTAATTGATATCCTGCATTATACCTTTACCATGACAAAGGATGTTTAGTATTATACAGGAAAAAGCTGTTTTCATGCAGGTGACCACTTTATGCATGTGACTGCTGGCTGGACAGCCCTGGGGAGAAGCACAGGGAGGGGAAGTGCAGGCTTCAGCTCCAATTTTTTTTTTGTTCATTAAAACAACAGCATTGATTTTCCCAGGTCAAGGCCAGGCCATTTCATGCAGCAAATCTGTGTTGAAAGGGATCAGAGTAATCATTTTTTACACGCTTGACTACTGCATGCCAGCACTGAGCTTTCAGCCACATGAACATAGGAATGATTTAATAGAGGAAATGGCAGCAGGCTATTGTGCACAGTGAAGGCTCCATGTAACATGCATGACTGAGTCGCACACCATTAGGCTGGGTGTAAATAAAACCTGCTCCTGACACTGCCACAAAATTAGCTCACTGGAATTCATCCACCACTGCCCTGTTGGGAGCTAATGCTCTGGCTGCAGAGCCACTTCCCCCTTCAGCCTCTGCCTTTGCTGCCCCAGTGACGGGGGGAGCAAACCAATACCTCTTAACCTAAAATCCAGCCTGAAGTGAGATAAATATCTAGAAGAGACTCTGATCATTTTTTTGCTAGGGATCATGGGTGGTGAACCCCCCGTGACGTTCATTGTCCCTGGAGCATCTCCCAGATTACTTGTCAACCTGCCACACTGTAGGAGGGCTTCTTCCTGCTCTGATTTCAACAGTGCTCATTCACCAGCTCTAAACTGCCCTGAAAAGCTCCTTTTAAAGTGAGACAGTAATTCAGGAAACAAGGTTAAGAAAATAATTGTGTGGATAGTAAAAAAAATGAGGAGTAGTCTGTACCTCAGCATGTTCCTTATACAAGTACAGAAGCAACATATCTAGTATAGGTATGGGTGGAATGTTATAAACAAGGGCTGCTTTTTTCCTATATACAGCAAGCAGTGATTTCTCGCCTCAAGTGTCCTTGTACTTGTTATTGATTCACAACAGCAGGATTGCATATAAGTCAACATAGAATATGACCTGAATTATTTTACAGTGAGATGGACAAAGAAGATTTTTTTTTCTGAATGGTGGATCCTATCAGTGTTTCCTTAGTCCTTCCCATGTAATCTGAGTTACCAACGTGAGCAAATGCTGTTTAGATTTTCTGGCAATAAATGGCTGGATTATTTGGTGTTTAGAGTACTGACCTCAGGATGGGTGCCCTAGGTACTTCTAATGAAGTCTCCATGTCATCAGAGGGGCCTTCCATTCGAAAGCATTGGCAACGTCTCCAGTAATTGAAGAGGGGAACTTTGCAAACTATATGAAAATTTGAGTGAATATCTATGTGCTCTGCACTGGGGAGAGTGCACTATAAAATAAATTAGGAGAAAGGAGGCCAAAAGAATAGGGAGGAGTTTGTTCAGTCATGGACAATTGCCCATGAAGGCAGATCCCATTAGGAAATGGGAATGAGAAGTCAGCACTGTGTTTTCACCTCAAACAAAGCAGGAGCCCCATTGTGAGACGGTGAGGGGCAGCAGGGGCAGCAGGATAGATAATCTTTGCTAGTAAGCAAGCAATTTGAGGCTACATTTGAGGTTGATGCTATTGCTACCGGAAGTATTCCTTGTAAATGAAGCCACAGAAGAAACGGTGGGAGCTTAGGGGCACTGCTTTGCTTAACCAGGGTTGGTTTTTGTAATTGCCTTGAGTTTGGATGGATTGTCTAGTGAAAAAAACCAAAATGCTGAACAACAGCTTCTGTACAGAAAGGCAATTTTACCTCCCATAACATTAAGTGCAGTGAGGAATAGCTTTGGCTCCACATCCTGCCTTTGAGCACACACTATAAACTACCAAAATTATGATATATCAAGTTACAGTTTCATTCTCTGGAATAGCTTGGAATCTCTAGTACAGCACTTGTTTTGCATCCCATTCAGATGTATTCTGCTTTGAAGAGATAGGCATCAGTCTTTTTTTCATGAATGTTTTGTATTTATACTTTTTGCCTTTACCTATTTCATAGAAAAGATGCTCAGGCTGGCATGTGTGCTTGCAAAGCAACCTAAGGGGAACACTCCAAAATATACAGTACTTAAGAAAAAACAGACCTCTTAAAATTTCTGCCCTGGTCAACACATACGTTTTTGAGCACACATCTTTATGCAGTTGGGCAATTTTGCTGAGGTCAGTGAGTCTTCTGGTCCTTAAAGTTACCCTCACATACCTGTCTGGCTTGGTCTGTGTTTCTAATGCCTTAAGGCTTCTCTGGGCTTATCTTTGCTAAAGGATCTTCTAGCTTCAGTGGCACTCTTCAGTTAGATCGGCTTTCACACCGCACACCTCCACTGCTCTGTTACTCCTTTTATCTTAATTTAACCTGGCCAAACTTTAACCTATAGCTCAAGGTAGAGCAAAAAATGTGTTGCGAAAGCAAATCTTATATTCTCTGCATTTTCAGAGCTATGCCATAGTCTAATTATTCATACCCAAGCTTGGCTCAAGAGTGTGGATAAATTCGAACTCAATGAAAAATATATCCTCCAATACATTTAGCAAATGGCATATTGGCTTACATGCTGTATGGTTATAAATGAAAGTGTTGCTATTCTGTCCTGGGTTCAGCTTACAGGATTTCTCTCAGTTAGATATTTGGTATGATTTTTTATTTTTTTTTTAAGATGAGGAGTGAATCCCGTTTACCTGGTGGGACGGTCAGTCAGTTTGCTGAGGTGCTGAGAGGGGTGCACGTTCTCCCAGTCCCAGCTGGTGGGGCAGAGAAGGGAGGGACCTGCTGAGCTTCCAAGGTCATAAGGAGCCTTCATAAGATATGTGCGGGGAAGCAGAGAGTGATATGCTGTAATTCCTACAAAGCTTTTTATTTATTATATAGTCAAAATTTATGAGATCCTAACCCCATCAGGGGCTCCCAATAAATTTGGGACTTCAAATAGGTATTTTCTATGTAAATGGAAAAAAAAATGGTATTAATTTTAACAATTTAATTGTTGTGTCTGCATGTTGATACGGATGAGCAAGCTGTCAGCTGCTTTGTGACACTCACCCTGAAGCTTTGCTGTGGCTGTATCTCCTTACTGATCCCAATTAAGGTGAAATTAGAAAAAAATAGAGGCTAAATGGAGAGGTCAGTGCCAGGAGTCTCCTGTCAAAAGACATTGTTATTTTCTGTACCTGGGCTAATAAGCAGCCTATTAATCAGTGCATGTTTAGTACAAACTGGATTCAGTTTTGCCTGACTGCAAAGATGCAGGAGATCTTTCATTTTATTTCTCCCCAAAGCTCTCTAAAGCTCAGATAAATCATCCTGAGTCAGCATTCAAGACATCCCTCTTTCCCTTTCTTCTCTGTCTCACATGCAGATGTACCTACTGGGATGGGGCAGGGAGACCTGTGCGGACTGCCCCTGCATCCCAAAGGAGCCCCTGGGTGACGGCGGCGAGTCTGTCTGCCTCAGGCAGCTCTGCCCTGCCGCATTGCCCCGCTGTGCTGAGAGCTTTGTTGTGATAACCCGTGGGCTATCCAGGCGCAAGCTCTGGCTAGAAAAACATAATGAGCTCATGTTAGCATGTCTCCTGCCACTGCTGTAGTCTCTGCTGCCTCTTATCTAAGGAGTAAGCACTATTAGCCAGAGCCTCAGGTCAGAGCCTTCCTAGACCATAGGCTTCCGTTTTTCATTGAGCTAAATGGATATGAATGGGAACTAAAGGCAAAAACATTTACCATCACTCCTCTAATTCATATGCTGGTGATATCCGTTTTGCTTTGCTCCAATTAAATTGTTTCATGAAAAGGTGAGTTGGAGCCATCCACGTGCGTTCCCAGAGTGTCTCAGACCTGGGCTTTGACTGATTGGAGACACAGTTTTTCCAGTGGAGATGCTTTAAAAGTGCCCCATTACACAAGGAGGTGGTGTTAACAGTCACAGTGGGGAAGAAAGAAAGAGGGAAGAAAATCAAACATCACAGAAAAAGGCACTGCTTATAGTCATAGTTCAGCCATGCATGGGAGAGCTGGACAGAAAAAATTTCTAGTCTGCTTAGCTGCTTCCTTGAAATGCTAGAGTTAGTCCACAGGCATGGCATGAAAGAGGACATGACCATCAATGTGGGGCACAAAGTAAAAAGAATTAGTAGCACTCAGCTGCATTACGCAGGAGATCAGATCTGATGCTTGTAAGTGTTGCTGGCTCTAAAAGTTGACAAGCAGCAAAGAAAAAGAGATTGCTTTTGAACTCAGGCAAAATTTGAAAGGCTTCTACTGTGAGACACCATGGCCAAAAGCCTAAAAGTTATTTTAAAACATATTTAATGCCTAAATCCTTTAGTCTTGAGTGACATGAGATATTTATTGGTGCCCTACACATCTAAGCAAGTGGAGGGTTCCTTTCCCAGGAAGGACTGAACCCACTTCAGGATGTCTCCCTTCAGGCAACAAAATCTAATAGTCCACCACCCTGTCTCACATCCCTTCAGGTACGCAGCTGCTTTCACCACTTGGTTGCCTTTCTCTAGCATTACTGGCAAGAATCACCCTTAGCATTGTAGTTTGTTTGGTTCTTCCCAAACCGTCTCTCTCTTTGTTGTCACTTTTTAGCTCTGCTAATGTGTTGGGTCTTGCTTTTCCTTTTATTAAGATCTGATTCTTTTCTTATCAGGCAGTTTAATCTAGAAATTAATTGAAATGCATTCGAGGTAAATGAGGACTGGCGCTGACTTCCAGTGACTGGTACCACAGGTCTAAAATAACTCCTACTTGATGGTATTTGTAAAGCTTCATTTGTTCTAGCATGGGCTTTTTTGTTGGCCTGCAGTTTGAGTAGTAAATACAACTACGTGATATGTGTCACAGGATGGGCAGCCCAGATCTCAGGCAGTTTGGTATAAAGTGGCCTTGTAGAGCTCTCTGTCTGTATGCCTTGGCTGTACTCTTCTTTTCTTGCATAGAGTCGTCTGTGATGCGTTCAAATAAAAGCTCTGCAGTCTAGGCTTTGCAGATAGACAGGAAAATAGACCGTTCTTGTCCATTTTAGAGCTTTATAGGTTAATTACTGGTTACTAACTGCTGGTTTCTAGCACAGAGTGCTGCTTTCAGAAATCAATGGGATAAGGTGTGATAGTTCGTGGAGTCAGCAGAGAAACCAATTCCCGTGAATGAAACTAGACAAGGCTTTGTTACTTGCAAATGTGAAAACTAGACAATCAATAGGTACTTTTGTTTGGGGAATTTTTTTTTTTTTTTGGCTTTCATTGAAGCACCAAATTGGCAGAAATGTTGAAGCTATTTACATCCAAGTTTCAATAAATGTAGTGCTGGAGACTCCTCTAAATGATTTTATCTTGTTTTTTAAATAAAATCTGCATGATCATTCTGCATCCCTTCCCTGCTGGCATCAGTTTCGTTCTTGCAGCCAAGAGAGTCAGTTAAATGTTTCATTCAAACTCGCTGACTCCAGCTTTTGTTTTTGGTTTCCCCCTCCCTTCTATTCCTGCTGTCTCCTATGGGGGACCCTGTGGGAATTGTTCAGCTACAAAACCTTTTATTTTTTTTAAACCCAGCTATTGCTCTGATTGTACTAAACCAAGCAAGGAAATGCAACCAGTTGTTTTTTCTTTTTTGTGAGTCTGTTCTTTTTCACAACAAACCATATGCTCAACTTCCTTACAGCTGCCATCAGACCAGTGATGTACTTTTTCTCCCTTGCTTTACCTTGGGCCCTGACTGGGCAACTCCCATGGCAGATGCTTTCCATGTGGCATAGGCTTTATCAACCGTGGTGCATCCTCAGCTATTGCAGCGCTCCCATCTGCTGTGCTGGTATTGTAAAGCAGGGTGGGTGCGCGTGGGCATGGGTATTGAAGCAGACACAGTGACTAACCCTTCTGCCAGCCCATCATTCTTGCTGATTTCTTGCCCATCACCAGCGCTGCACTAAGTGCATAAGCGGGAAATGTTTTAGAAGAATAACCTGCTGAACAGAGACAAAGCTAATGCAACTCTGGTGGTAAGCTTGGTGATAGCAGGTATTTTGTCCTCTAGTGTTTTTACTTCTTGCCAGCTTACACTGGTATTATGCAAAGGACTAGGTGGTGGTATACTGACACTCAACTCCAGCATAGTAAAAGTAAAAGTTGGGTATCAAAATGCTTTTTGTGCTGTGATTAAAAAACCCCAAAACTAAACCTCCCCTGGAGATCATCTATACAGTGGCAGGGTAATGCTTGCATTTGGCTGTAAGTGGCAGCACTGGTGAAGAGATGGGAAAGCAATCTGCTCTAACCCGTCGTTGACATACCTGTACACACTGAGACCTGAGCAAAGGGAAGCAGGCACAAGCTCTAGAAACTTTAGAGTACGTATGGCCTGTGAGGATCAAATACAGAAGACAGGTACCAAAAAAGATGTGAGGATCTCACTCAATGGTGAGTGGGTATAGCATATTGCAGCTACAGCTCACTCCAACTTCCATAGCCTCCCTGGGTTTTCACTCCGTTTTCTGAGCGTAAGAAGGCTGAATATGTAGTTTGTAAGCATGTCTGAAGGTGGAGCAGAAAGGAGAGGCAGTAACTGTGCTAACATGAAATGACAATTTCTGCATTTGCAGGTTCACAGAGACGGAGGCTTATTCCAGCTTTATCACTTGATACGACTTCTCCAGCAAGGAAGCCTGCCAACAGCCCTGGGGTCCGCTGGGTGGATGGGCCCCTACGAAGTGGGCAGAGGGGACTGGGGGAGCCCTTTGAGATCAAAGTCTATGAAATAGATGATGTGGAGAGGCTCCAGCGGCGACGAGGCAGGGACAGCAAGGTGAGTGCAATCCATGTAATCCATGTCCCCTTCCTCCTGGAAGGTGTAAGGGGGAATTCAGTTTATGCAGTCAGAAATGTGTAGTATCATAATTAATTCAACAGACAGCAAAACCTGTTATGTCATTTAAGAGCAGTTATGACTCAAGTTAGGCCTAATTCCGTAGCAGCTAGTGAACATTGGTACCTTGCATTTTTGCCCCTCGCTTGCAGTCTTGGTGGTTCATGTGCTCCAGCATTTTGTCACAATTGTCTTTGAAGGCAGCAATGGTGCTGAGGTACTTGAGAGTGCTTTGGGGGGTATTGTTTTCAGGATAGCTAATGTCTTCTCTCTGACAAAGTCATTCCTGCAAACCTCTGGCCTCCAAATTTACAAAAAGACAAGGCAATTGTAAAGGTCAGATCTTGAGAGGCATGATTTGGAAGAGTATCTGAAGTTGGTGAAATAGCACCAGTTTTAGAGTATCAGGATATAGGTTTTATTATTATCTTGAGGCACTTTTTATTCCTAGCCCCTGTCACTTGGTTAGGCCATTTATGATGTTGTTCTGTGATATGATTTTGTATGGAGAAAAAGAATCACTTGCTGGCATGGGCTTTCCCCATCACCTGCACAGCAGGCTTGTGCACAGAGCAGAAGGCACAATAGCGTCAAGATCTTCACATGGGTTTGGAGGAGGATAGTTCTGGTATTGGGAATTCTCCCATTCTAGCCAGGGTAGCACAGACCTCACCATGAACATCTTCATGGCTGCCACCCCTCAGAACTCATGTGAGACTAGGCTGGGTGTCTCCAGGCAGCACTGCACCCTATGCTGTTGCTGTGCCCCTTATCTTTACAGATAATCTTCTTTATTAATGGTTGTGAATGGATAGAACTTTTCATAACATATTCCCTTTGTTTAAGGATGTTGTAAAAATTATGTTGTTACCGATTCTCTTATTTTATAATATGACTACTGCATTTCTTGTGCGCCAACCAGAGAGAAGAATTTAGGATTTTAATAGAGCAGGCAATGGATTTCCTTCTCCCAAGAGCTTAGATTTTCTTAGCCAAACTTCTGCTGACAAAACTCAGAAATGTTTTGCTACAGTTCGTCTGGTTTCAAGATGCTGCCTGTTATTAATTATTATGTTTTATTATTAACTATCATTGCAAAGTCTCCAAAGCTCACTGATGGAAAACATCAAAACCAAACAAAAGCAATAAAAATAAAACAGACGATAGATTATTTAATGCAGTGATTCATACACCTCCAGAGTAAATGGGTCATTGTCAGTATTATTGTTTGAAAGATCATTCGACTGAATGGATCTCAATATTTCTTCCTCTCTTCACCTATTCCTTCCCTGCTTATTTTTCCTGGTTGGCAGGAGGTGATATGTTTCAATGCCAAGCTGAAAATCCTGGAACATCGCCAGCAGAGAATTGCTGAGGTCAAGGCGAAGTACGAGTGGTTAATGAGAGAACTGGAGGTGACCAAGCAGTACCTGATGCTGGATCCTAATAAATGGCTCAGTGAATGTAAGGGCAACATTTTATTGCCTGGACTCATAGGTGTCCTTTGGTTTATTTCATGGAGGGGGGATGGAGGGTAGGAGAAAAGTTTGCTAAGAATGAGATGTGAGCTATTGTGTTTGTAAACGAAAATGAACCAACAGATGACCTAAGGGCAAGCTTTAGAATGACTCTATTTCTAGAACTAGTCCCTATAATTCTTATTAAATGTTGACAGTGGAACTGAACAATCCTTTTTGCCTGAGAGCTGAGTGTTGAAATGGTACAGCATTGTAGAGGTGAATATTGCCATTGGTAGATTAACGTTCAAGCGTTTCAGTCCACAGCTTCTGAAAATGAGATATTTTTTTTTGGCCTCAGATCACTCAGATATATAAGCAATATTATAAATCTGCTGTTCTACCACAGAATAACACTGTCGGGCAAACTTGTCCCTTGGCACCAGTGGGCTTACATGAAGAACAAATTTGGACCATTTTTTATAACTGTAGATGTGTAAAGTTCAGAGAGCTTAAAGGGCATTCACATCCAAATGAAGAAGGACCTCAGCACCTTAAAGGAAAAAAATATAAAGAATACTACAGTAATTGTACAACAGTTTTTAATATTAGCAAGCAGACTAGTTCTAGAAAAAAAACCCGTATTTTCAATTTGTTTAGGATAATTTTAGGTGGCAAAAGGAGGTTGGCTGGTGTGTTCCCTTAAAGCATCCTAACCCTTCCTTTGACAGTTGCCATAAGTTAACGCTATATTGGTACAACCTGCAAAACAACCACAGTTTTAAGAATGCTGTTAAGGAAGAGCAGTAAAAAGAAAAGCTGTAAAGGGAGCAGAGGATTTGCCATGCGTTGCCTCCTGCTTACTGTGCGATACCTTTGCTTCTGATTCCAGTGTGATAAATGCAGAAAGCCTCAAGGACAGCACAGACCTTAGGGACCAGATAAGATGGGAAGTGCTGGTCTCGGACAACGTATCACACACTTGGCTTCCAGGGAAGCTGCTCCCTGCTGCTCTCTGGCAGAATGCAGGCCCCTGTGTTGAAGTGATTGATGTGTACACTTTCCCTTGCCACTCTTGAGTGGTCTAGTGAGAATCACATGGAATAGGTAGAAGTGTGAGGAGCAAGGATGTTGGAGGTTGGTTTCCAACTCTGAGTTCTGAATTCCACAAATGTCTCGGCCTCCCACGGGACGTCAGCACAATGTATGAGAGAGTCAGTATATGCTTAGCATTCAGCATTTGCTTAAGAGTGTTGGAGTGCTGCAAGAGGTACCTGTAACTCTGGAGAGGGTAGCAGAGCATATAGTTCAAGAAACCATCTAATGCAATCTTAACAGTGTTTTCCAATAAGCCAATGTGCCATTTCAATAGCCATTAACAGAACAGCCAAATTTTAAAAAAAATGGCAAGCCAGAGACAATGTTGTATACAATACTGATGGGTTTGAAGACTTGAATTAACTCTCTCTCTCTCTCCCACCAATCAACACTGGGTTTTGTCTGCTTTTACTATCTGTGTATTTTCTTTCTCACAGTTGATCTGGAGCAGGTATTTGAGCTGGACTCTCTGGAATACCTGGAGGCCCTGGAATGTGTGACTGAGCGTTTGGAAAACCGTGTCAATTTCTGCAAGGCCCATCTCATGATGATCACCTGCTTTGACATCACCTCTAGACGCCGATAAAGTATGAACCTCAAGAGAGTTTCGATGCACATCTCTGCCATCCTCCTTTTCCCTTCTGAGTAGCATCCCAAAGACAACAGAATGAGGATGAAGGTTGGAGTCAAGTCTCAACTGTGTGTATGAGAGATTTGCTATACTAGACAGAAAAGTAGTATTAAAAAAAACAGGATGAGCATGAAAAATGGAGATACAAGGTTGTTGATTCTCTTAGCCTAAAAGAGCACTTTGAGGAACCTTTATGGACATGTCTGTAAATAAGAACTGCTGGCAGAAGACACTTCTTTCCCTGCATTAGCTGAGGGAGGAGGAAGGGTGGTTGTAGGACTTCCATTGAGAGGTTCATTAAAAAAAACCTATCCAGAAAAACTGTTTAAGTGCCTTGCAAATCTTTATTATCCAAACATTTATGTTCATACTTTATTGTGTACAGATGGTGCTAGTCAAGAAAAGAAAAAGGAAAAGAACAAACACACTTTTGAAATGTATTTACAGCTTGTTTTTCTCTTGGTGTTTTCTCCTATTTCAGACTTGCTGTTTCTAAGTAACTTGTGTTTGTAGAGATATTTCCTAATCAGTACAACATATGAATAAATGTTAACTGTCTTTTCTTGTTACCAGAGTAAGGGCACTCAAAGAGAAATTCAGCTTTCCCAGATGACACAAAAATATTTCTAGCAGTGAGTAAGGTTTGCTTATATATTCTTCTGCACTTGATTTACATGCTGGAGGACACAGGAATTTTCCCAGCCCATAGGTTCTGCAATGTATGAGAAAGGAAAGGTAACATTACCGTGACGTAAATATCCTTTCCATTTGAACCAACCCCTATAATTTGTTTTCTTTTCAATGTATTTTTAGCTTCATATTAGCTAGAGTTATGGATGAGGAGGCACTTTTATCCTAACCCCTTTTTCTGGTGCTAATCACTTTCTGGAAAATTACTCTTTAGGCTGAGAGCTCCCATGCTTTCCAGTCCAAAAATGAGTGATTTATCTCTCTTTCTTTCTTGAGACTAGGATTGATAAAATTTAGCTTCACCTCTTTTTAACATATACCACTGCAAAACATGTTTTGGCAGCTTTTGGTCCCTGGCCCAGTCTGTCTGTAGTCACAGACATACCTGAGAAGTGCAAGCTCTGCTCAGCTCAGCGCATCTGGAAATTAACAGGAGCCGTGAGTGGATATAGCACTTGACGGTGGCATTTTCCTTATTTTCCTCCAGTACTGAAGTCATGGCAAAATTCACATTGACATCAAAAGGACAAGGGTCTGTACCTCAATGTAGAACCAAATGTTCTACTTGCTTGACTTTATCTACAAAGCAGTATGTGGGAAGGAACATCCTTTGTGTTTCTTAAAGAAATGTGTGAAATCTGCATTTTAATTACATATGAGTATGAAGAATTAATTTGTTGAATTAGATTCCTTCTTCTTCTGTGTTAAAATAAGCCAAATCACAAAAATTCCTCTCACATAGAGTTGTGCTACCCTCCTGTTGATTACGAGAAAATAAGAGCAGTATTTAAAATATACTCAATGTGCATCAATTTACTGCTGTACTTAAATGCAACTCTTCTTTTACCTGCACCATCTTATTAATTCCATCATACAATAGCCCAAGCATTAGGTCCCTATGGAAAAATAACCCTACATAAATACTGACAGATTTTCTAATGATTAGCTAAAAAAAAAGCTGCCTTTTTTTTTTTTTTTAATCGCAATAACATTTATATAGTTTTATTCTCTTTTGATACTCTGCAACTTGTAATAACAAATCTTATTCATTTTATTAGCCTTGTCACTGGATTTTGTAAAAGATCCTTCTTACATCCTATGGAATTATTTGGAGGGGAAAATGGTCCTGTATGAAAGTCGCTTTCTAGTCTGTTCCACAGCATTTTCTTATTATGAAACTCATAATCCAAAACACAGGTCTGATCTCTCTTCCCCTTTCTCTCAAAGAAAAAAAGCTCTGGAAAAAGAATCCCAGACAATGCAATTTCTCTAGCTTTGTTTCTCTTTGTAATGATTTCAGTAGCAGTTGTTACCTGTTGATTCTTTTGAGGTCATCTGTTCCCTGCAAAGCCCTATGAATTCAGTAAGTCTCCACAGAGCCGTGGAAATTGCCCCTACAGTTTTGTGCCGGATGAAGACCTGGTGCCTTTGGCATATGGAATGCCTCTCTTTTTATGGGCTTAGTCCCACAGAGCCCCAGATACAAGCTGCCAGGTCACATCCAAACAAGAGAGAGACTTTGACAACCAGCTCCCATCTCTCACTCGTCTGCGTCCCCAGGTAGGTGTGCTGCTCTCACTTGTGACACTGCGCTAAGTCCGTCTCCCAGGCTGTACCCCCACACTCAAGGAGGAACCACCTTCCACCCAAGTTGTGCACGTTAAATTAAACATTGCCTTCTTCAAGCTTAAAGCATTTTTGAAAATGTGTTTGCCGGAAGGTGGTCATTGGGTAATTCGGATGCATTGTCCTTCCTCTGTGGAAAAAAAGCAAACCAAAATGAGTGTGTTGGGGTTCCTGAGAGCCTGCGGTAAGAGGGACATGGCAAGTGGTACAGTAAAAGTAAACACACACTTGATAAAAAGAAAGTGAAAACCTAGCAAATTGTGCATGCACAATATGCATTATTACCAAGAGATGCCCTCTCACATAGTCTGGGACTTACACAGAAGTGGTGACGTTTCTATAAACGTAGTGGACACATTTCAGAGCTATTGTAAAATATTTATTATATGCAATATTCCTCAGCATTATTAACTCAATTAGTCATCGTCTCTAGATTTGATATTTCTGTAATTCGGAAGCATAGCAAAAAGCACATCTATCTAGCCATCATTTTAAAAAAGCGAGAGCGTTACGTTTGCCCTCTTTATCACAATGGACCAAAATCAATTCCTGAAACCAAATGGGTTATGCCAAGGATGAATTTGGCATACTGAAAATACTAACTGAGCAGAATCATAGTCCTTGCAAATATTTTATTTCTGAGGACTTAATTAGAGTGGCTGTTGACATTCCCATCATAGCTCATATTCATATCCTAAAATCCATACTCACCTTCTCTTTTTTAGCTTTCTGTCAGTGCATTTCAGAGTTTGCAACTATTTTGGGGAATTGTGGTGGCTTAATGCATAAAAGGGAATGAAAATTTGTGGAGATTTGACATCTGCAAAATGTTTTCTCATTAAAAATAGCTTTTTACTTCAGAATTTATATTTTTATACCTCAAATATCTGCAAAACTGAAAATTAAAAGCATCAGGGCCTTATTATGAAATTGATCTTAGTTTAAGATAGCTAGCGCTTCAGAGAAGACCTGAGCACTTCTGCAGGTCATCCAGGAAGTCCCATTCTTTAAGCAATTGCCAGTGTAATGCTGGTTTTATCCTGATTTTTTTAAAAGGCATCAAGTTGCCTAAATTATGCATAAGCAACATGAACGGGCATCTTAATCATTTGCACATTCAGAAATCAGTCTTACTTCCCTGGGACAGCTTTAGTAGGAAACAGCAACGTTAAGGTAATTAGGTTTGAAGGTTAATTCTTTGTTCACATGTGGTAGGAGATCCCAGTTCTTCAGTGTGAGGTTGTGTGATGGCTGCAGAATAGCACCACTGCTGTGCATCCCCACCTCTGTCCTCAGGCATGGGCATGGGCAGCTGGGGGAGTTTGGGCCTCCTTCTGAGAACTGCTCCACTTGGCGTACGTAAACCTTACTTATACAAGGGACAGAAGTCGCTTTATAGCCCCAAATTCAAATGAAACCTTAAACTGGGGAGTCTGGCTGCCATTTGGATTCAGATATTCCACTGATCAGTGTGAGCTCTTGCAGCGAGCAGAAAGCCATGGGTCGCACACCCACTGATTCCAGATACTGGGTCACTTCATATCCTAGAGGATGTAGAAGAGCCCTAATTCCCAGTGCATTTGTCATAACAACACATGTCTTCTCTCCTGCCATGCATGCCTTGTACTTCCCTCAAATTGTCAATTCATTCATATTTAAGCAACCAGGAGTATTTCACAGAAAGGCAAGGAAGCAAATCAATATCCAGGCTCTCCTTTCTTAGCTCTTTACTGGGCATGTTCTCATCTTGCCTGCACAGGTATACATTGATACTGAGGGTTGCCTTGCCCTATGTCCCTCTGCATGGGTCAGCTGCACCACTCAGCTTGGTGTTGTCTGCAGACTTGCTGAGGGTGCACTCAATCCCACTATGTCACTGATGAAGTTATTAAACAGCAGTGGTCCCAATATGGACCTCTGAGGGACACCACTTGTCATTGATCCCTATCTGGACATTGAGCCGTTAAACACTACCCTCTGGATGTGACCATCCAACCAATTCCTCATTCACCAAACAGTACACCCATCAAATCCCTATCTCTCCAATTTAGAGAGAAGGGTGTTGTAGGGGGCATTACCCCCCTTCCTCGTCCAAGGAGTGTCAATGAAACCTTTCTCCTTGCATTCACCAAGATGCAGCTGGTTGCCACACTATAGGGAAAACTTACGCTTGAAACACTTTTGAATGCTTCTTTTAAAAGCCTTTTCTTCCCTATGTTCTTCAGCTTACAAAGCCAAGTTGCTGCAGTTCCCATGTAGAGGCTGCTATTGAAACATTAAAGCCTGTGAAATTAAGCCAAATGAATCACTCTATATTTGAGGGTGTCATGAATTTAAGGCAAAATATCTTACAGTCATGGCCGTGAAATACAAAAAATTCTGCATATGCATGAGACACACATATGGGACATAGGGGACAGACTGTATCTTCATCAAGTTTGCTGATGATACCGAACTGGGAGGGCTGGCTGATGCTCCAGAGGGCGATGCCACCATGCAGCATGACCTGGACAGGCTGGAGAGCTGGGCAGAAAAGAACCTAGTGGGGTTCAACAAGGGCAAATGTAGTGTCCTGCACCTGGAGAGCAAAAACCCCAGGCACCAGTACAGGTTAGGCGCGGACTTGCTGGAAAGCACTTCTGAGGAGAAAGATCTGGGAATCCTGGTGAATAACAAACTTTCCATGAGCCAACAATTGTTGCCAAGAGGGCCAATGGAATCCTGGGCTTCATAGGGAAGAATGTGGCCAATAGATCAAGGGAGGTCATTCTCCCCCTCTACTCTGCACTGATGAGGCCACAACTGTAATACTGCATCCAGTTCTGGCTCCCCAGTTCAGGAGAGACAGGGAACTACTGGAGAGAGTCCGGCCCAGGGCAACAAAGATGATTAAGGAATTGGAGCATCTCCCCTATGAGGAAAGGCTGAGAGAGCTGGGACTCTTTAACCTGGAGAAGAGAAGGCGGAGGGGAGACCTTCTTAATGCTTACAAGTATCTGAAGGGTGGGTTGAAGGAGGATGGAGATGGACTCTTTTCAGTTGTTCCCAGTGGCAGGGCGAGGGGCAATGGGCACAAGCTGGAACACTGAAAGTTCCATTCAAATATGAGGAAAAACTTCTTTGGGGTGAGGGTGACGGAGCCCTGGAACAGGCTGCCCAGCGGAGTTGTGGAGTCCCCTCCCCTGGAGATTTTCAAGACCTGCCTGGATGCAGTCCTGAGTCATGTGCTCTGGGCAATCCTGCTTTAGCAGGGGAGTTGGACTAAGTGATCTCTTAGAGGTCTCTTCCAACTCTGACAATTCCATGATTCCGTGATTAAGCATACTTAAACCAATTGAAAACCTGGACTCTTAGCTCCCCATGAGATAAAGCTTTCTGTCCACTACTAATAATTTTAAAAGTGCACCTTTAAGCTTCTGCAATGCAAAGTGCTGTCTAAAATAAATATGATTCTCATAAACCAGAGGTTGAGTAGTCCTCTGATGCCAGCTCATATGGGAAGGATGGTTGCACAGCATCAGGGATGCACCAGCTCACTGCAGAAATCAAAGAATTTGTATCACTAAATACTGATAGAAGGAGGTGATGACCACACAGACAGGTGCTATTTCTCAAATCCACTGATGAGTGATTTGAGAAATTTGCTTAAAATTTTGAGAAAATTGCTTAATTCTGATGTCCTCAGTATCTTGGTTTTGTTACTCTATAGGCTTTTGCATTGACGACACACAGCAGTTTTTGGAGACACAAGGCTGGCTGTTGCATGATCTCAAACAGGTTTCCAAATAACTATGGCAAACAAAACTGTGAATGATTTGTCAATGCAAAGTTAATTATCTCTATCTCTTGCATTTATTGTGCACTCATCCCAGGGTTATCTGAGCTTCCATACCTGCTCTTGGAAATAATAAACCATTTTATTATCGCCTTTATCTTTTCTTCTTTCTCCATCTCAAGCAAACTTTCCAAAGGAAAAAAAAAAGTAATTTTCCCTTGAAAACATAATACCCTTTTCCTAATCCCATTTAAGTCAATATGGATTTTGCCACCAGCTTCACTGAAAGCAGACTTGTGCTTACTTGTGCAACATTTTGAGGCTCACAAAGGGCATGATGATTCTACAAAGAATGAATGGGCTGAAAATGAAATAGTGACATTCATCTATAATATTTTAACCACCTTCAAACCCCTCGTGGACAGGAAATAAAACACAACCCAGCCTATCTTACTTTGAGTGGTCCTACTTAAGTATTGAGCAAACTTTATAATAATGGTAATAAAATGGTGCTTGAGGCAGTTTCAGCTATATTACATATTCTCTGTATACTATTGATATAGATGTATTCACCCTCTATATTGTATATGTATGTGTGAGTATTTACATATAGCACACATACATATACGTTTTATGTATGCATAGATACTAACTTTTCTGAGTTTTACTTCTTTCCCTCTCATAGCTGAAACTGCTGGTTACTAACATCCACATCATATTCTATGTATGAAGGATATAATTTATTTGTAAACTCAGGATGTTCTTGTTTTATAGAGTTGCTTGTATTTTATAATTTATTTACACACCATGGTTGGAAATGCTTATCTAAGTGCTATGCATTGAAGTGTATGTTTGCTAAATTAATTTCACTCTGTCCGTGGCGATGTTCTTTCTCATTATAACAGTGGTATAAAATAGGGCTAAGGAGGAGACAAATTGATGGATACAGAATTTATGCTGGTCCCACTGGTCATTAATTCCAGAAGAGGATGTATCAGTAGTGGATATATATATTTTATCAACTAAATTTTATGGGGAAAAAAAAAAAGAGAAAGAACAACATGAGGACCAGTTCCTAATGTGGAAAGTCGCAGCCATTTCCAAGTTGATCAAAAAATACATTGAGCCTTTTGCCATTATAATTGTACAATTTATTGTTTGCTGGCTAAAAAAATATCCCTTTTGTGGTTTCTGAGGTGTGAAACATTGTCAAAAATATGATGTCTGGAAAAAGAAAATCAAACTATAGTGGCATTAAATGTTTACTTTTATCTTACCAATACATTTGCCTCCCCCTGTTTCACTTTGGATGAGAGTATTTATGAAATGGCAGAGAAGAAGGTGCTTTTGACCAGCAAGAGGATGTGCCATTATACTAATGGGAGTGAGCAAACCAAACCTGCAAATAAAACAACTGAAGGGGTTCTGCCAAGCAAGTATTGCTGAGAGGCAAGTTCACCAGAAAACAACAATAAGGAATTGCAGGGTTTGATAGTAATGACAGAAACATTACAACGAAGCGTAGCACCATTAACTGCTCCCCTGCTGCGGTCCAGAAACGGAAAGAAGACCGAGTCAGGGGGCCTGAATTGGTCAGGCTTTTATATGCGCTGCTTATGTATACGTGCCTCCCTGGTTTAGTGGGGATTTCTCCATCTGCATCAGTGAGCAAGGGAAAAATCTGAGACAAAACAAAGGATAAAAATATATTTATAAGCGTATTTTTTTATGACCTCTGGGAACTGTGTCATATTTCCCTTGGCACCCATGGAGGTATATAACATAGTGTGAGAGTAATAAAAAGAGTTTTGAGTCCATTACTCAAGACATGCTTCCCCCTCAGAGAACCTGGTGGCAGGTTCAGCTGCCCCCTGAACTTCTGCAAAGGTATGTGCAATGTCTGCTTGCCTTTTGCTCACATTTGTGGTGTTCCCAGTTGATAATTAAGGAATTGCCTCACTTGCAGGGCAAGATGTGAGTGAATGCTGAGAAAATCTCAAATGCTTCTTAACACTTGGATAAGCCCCGATGAGGATGCTGTGCTCTTTGCATTGGAAGAAAACAACAAGTTGGGAAGAGAAAAAAGGAAACTATTTAAAAATCTTCATAAAGAGACAACATATGCTGGCTGATGAGTCCCTCATATGCCCTGCTTTAGGAGGGACTTGTTAGCATGCTAGGTATCTAAATATTTGACAGTTTGGTCAGCATTTAAAATAGTCCTTTCTTCTATATTATTATTGTATCAGCTCAGTGGCAGAGCTAGCAGTCACAGTGGCAAGGGCTGCATTCATCTACGGTGATCAGCTCTTCCAAATCAAAAATACCAAAGTGGCTACAGAGGCAAAAGCGGGCACATAATGAGCCAATGTGCTGGAGCAGAGGTGGGAGTTTCTCCTCCTTTCTCCTCTCCCAGCAGCAAACCCTGTGACTCCAGTACTACCATAGCTGTTGCCCTTGGGCCAGTGAATTTGCATGCTGGTGCCTCTCCACAGTAGCTGTAAATGAAGATAAACAGCCATTCTTTTTGTCTGTGGGCTGTTCAAAATAGCTCTGATTTGCTCTAAAAAGCTAAAAGGCTTATTGCCTATTTTTGGGGTAATTTATCTTCATTGCTGTTATCATGCAACTACATCAGTATTAAAGAGCCTGAAGTGCCTTACAGTCACAAAACCAGAGAAAAATGGGTTAGCGCAAGTCCTAGACTTTGTCTAAGGCAGAACTGATGGTGAGGAGCTCTATATAACCTGAAAACCAAATCAATTCACTCTTGATGTTCTGCAGTCTTACAGACCTCAATGCTCCGCAACTCCGGTTTGGGGCGAGACTGCCAGGAAAGATTTTCAGGCACATAGCGAGAGCTGGGACTCACACCTGGCAAAAGGCTGGTGTCCTTATGAGGTCTGCTTGAAATTGTTGGTGCCTCCTGTAAACTAATGCCCTAGCCAAGGCCAAGTCTGAACTTGTTTTAAAACCAATAACTTACCAGGCTAAAAATCAGGAAAGGGTTTAGTGTGGGAACCTGACAAGACCCCATCTCCTCATGGTGTCCTGAACAAGCTCCCCAACTACTGGAAAACCAGGAGAAGAGGAAGTAATTGCTAAAGCTGGTCCCTCTCCCACGTCTGCCTGCAAACCAGGACCTCACCTCATTTTGGTTGGCAGCACTAGCTGCCTGGAAGCTGCTAAGGCAAACTGGGAGCAAGAAAATTCAGCTCCCAGTGTCTCACGTGAACACAAAATTAATGTTTAGTTCCACTACAAAAAGACCATCTGTGAGTGGATTTTATGTTTTATGATATCTGTTAGCATTCTTGACAGTTGCCAATCTGTCAGTTTTGGAGGCTGACATCTGCTATTTTAACCACTGAGCAATGCTATACTGACTGTGACCACACAAATGCTCTACATTGCTCAAAGACCATTTCCATAACCTCCAAAAGCAAGTAGGTAGCTGGCGGTCCTATCCACTCTCCCTTGAACAACAACCCTGGCAAGTGCTGACTTGGGAAAATATCTAAGACGGCCAGAAATGATCCATCCCCAATGGATGCTTGTCTAGGGAAAAGATCTGCATTCATTTTCATACGTGTTTACATGTGTCTCGTCTGTGGACGCTTATTGCACAGGTTTGGCACCCATGCTCTGCATCAGATTGCAGGTTACATGCCAACCCTCTGGCAGCCAAACCTATGCAGCTGTGTGCATTTGGTGCACATCCAGATTTCCATTTCTATCTCCTAGATATCCAAGTGCGGTCAGATGTGTGGGTGTGCTGTGTGGGACTCGCGGCTTGCTCCATGGAGCAACTATCACACCTCCGGCACTGGAGGACCTTTGTCACACACTTTAAAAGGAGCAAGGACTGTCCTTGTCCCTGCCTTATCCCTGCTCAGCCTTATTCTCTGGCCAGTGAGATGGGAGAAAAACTGTCACTTTCCTGTGCTCTGCAGACTCCTCCACACCAATGCCATTGGATGCTCCGTGCCACTGAGCACAACGCCTTGCAAAATGTCCCCTGCGGCTTTCTTGAAACAGGTGCACCCAGTAGCGCTGAAGGACTGACAGTGCTTTCACCTGCCTTGTCTTTTGTGCTGGTCCATGCACAGTTGCCCAGCTCGCTCCCATCTCTGTGCCATGCAGCTGTGTGCCCAGGGACACAGCTGTGAAGAGGCATGGTAGCTGTGGGAAGATTCACAGCCCTGTTTTTTGTTAAAGAGCAAGCTGCCTACTTCTAAACCATATTTTATTGAAACCTCAGAACACCCAGCAAGCTCTACCACAGGAGCCAAGCAATACACTGTAAACATACTTTTCTCCTAATTTCCAAGGACAATGGAAGGCATGGCAATTACATGAATAATGAGAAAGATAAGAGTTCAGCTCCTTGCTGGTGACTCCTGCTACCCCCAGGGGCTGGCTAGCTGGGATTCATGCCTGTCCTGAGTTTTTAGTGGCTCAAAGAACATCTCTGAAGGTTATATGTAAAGCCATGAAGATGCTGTGAAATCTACAGAAAAGCTTCTGGACAGCCTCTAAGCCTTGGCCTTGCAGACTTTACATCCATCAGACTCTATTCTTTCTGCTGGCAAGGCCAAAACAACAGAAAACACCAATCCTGATCTGCTTTACAGTTGGCATTGCGGTGGCATGAAGTGGTCTGAAGAGTCACAGGAACAAATTCTATGTGTACATGAAATAAATCCCTGGCCTAGCAAGAGGGCTTCGCACCTGAGGTCTTTGATGAGGCTGCATTTGCATTTAGTGTGCGAGTACTGGGGCACTGAAATACTTTCACAGGGAAAAAAATTCTCCACCCAGTAAGATCACCTAAGCATTTGTGATACATTCTGTAAAATAGCTATATATTGCCTCTCTGAAAAATTGCTGGCTTGTGTTTATGTCCTGTTAACAGTTTGCTTTCCAAATTTTTCCATATGTTTACAACATACACTGATCCAAGGGGCAGGTTTCACAGCTTTCTGTGGCACGTTAGTATAGGCATCAAAGTCAAAGCGTGTGAGCCTCTCTAGGAGGTCATTGCAGAGTTACGCTTAGTTTCTTACTAAGGTGCTCTGGAGCTGGCTGGTTTCACCACTGTGTATCACCTAGACATGAGGACAGTGATGCTGCCTGTGCATAGACCCCCCCATGACAAGTCCCAGTACAATGTGGTTACAGGCTTGCTCTCTGGTCTGTAACTGATGCTAGTGCTACAGGAGCAAGGACAAGGCAGTGCTACGCTGCAGAAATGCGGGACAAAGTGAAGACAAAGGGGATGACAGGAGCCAGTCCAGATCCATAGAGGCTGGTGGATGTTCATAGGCTTGACAGCAATTTAAGAACAGAGCAATACCAGACGAGTTGCAGACAGGATGAATGTGAGGGTGCCTCGCTCCTCCCTACAAAGGCATGGGACACACAGTGGGACCACCCAGCTGGCAGCCTGTGGCAGAGATATTGCCTCATTTTGGAAGTAATTTCATTGTCACACTGGATGCAGAAAATACACTGGGGATAGAGAGGGTTAAAAACCAAAACAACCCAAACCCCTATAATCTAATAGTTATGTCAAAGACAGCCATGAAGATTTTGGGTGTTTTTTCTCTCCCTCAAACAAGAACTTTGTGTAAAACTGACCCTCATGCTAAGCCATTTTGACCTCTTCATAAGCTGGACCATAAAGCATTGAGGCTGTTTTACTGCCTTATCTTGCTGGGATTGTAAACCTTTGAGCTTTAAATTCCCTCTATGACCCTAGAAATTCTTCCCCAGGTGAGACAGAGTACACCTTTTTTCTTTCTTTCTTTCTTTTTTTTTTTTTTTTGAAGCACCCAGTAAGGTAACTTGTAACTAAACCCAAAATAATCAAAGTGTTTGAGATGGAACAACTGTAAACCCATTTCTATAAGAAATCATACACATGACCACATCCTAGAAGCTTCATGTGGCTGCATGGCCTCTCTGGTTGTCCAGGAGCTGGCCCACTCACTGCCCTCCACATCCCACAGTGAGATTTTGCTGTGAGACAGTTCAGACAAAGCCTGAGGTGTATGGCAGGGCTGGATGAAGGCTGGCGCAGGATCACTTTTACCAAGCCTGGGCTTCTCTGCCTGGGACCATCTGCCGGCCTGAGGCAGTTCAGGGTCGCCACCATTTCCATCTGGCAGACTGTGAAAGATGTTTCACAGGAGTTGCAGGTGGTAGAGGGAGCCTAATGACAATAAGGTTTGCTTTCCTCAGGTGTCTTTTGCAAACCCACCTCTGCAGGTGACCTCAGGCTGCAGAGCCCCTACTCCACAAAACAGTGGTGACAGCTGAACCCAACTCACTGCAACCTCCATGGCCAGGTGTCAGAGGAAGGTAGACGGCACCAGGACTGTCCTGGCTCAGCTGGCACCAGGGAGTGACAGGCACAAAAAAGGGCCCTTGCATCCAAATGGAAGAAAGGACATTGCCCAGGAGAACAGAAACAACCCCCCCTGCACTCAGTGACTGCTCCCTTTCACGCAGTCCCTGTCACCTCTACTGCGCCAGGGGAGGAGTAGCTCCCAGGAGAGTAGTTCCGAGGCCACTGGCTGTCCCTCAACCGTACGGCTACTGCTGTAGAGAGACCAATACCTCTCTGCAGTAGTGTGATGCCCGTGCCTCTCTCCAAAGCCCGTAACAGCTTTTCCATCCTTCACTGTGGGCTCCTGCGGTATGTTGCTGCCAGTGGGAGGGGTGGCAGCTCCGTGACTTCACAATGTGTCACTTGGTTGCTCCTAGCTTGGCAAGGGACAGCACAAGGAGGATCAGGCCAGAACTCTCCTCTACCTGTTCCATCATGGGATGCTCAGCACCACACCTGACACCTACTATAAAGGAAGGCAACACTAAAAGGGCTTCATTAAAAGTAAACAGGGAAGTACAGCATAAGGCTTGGGGGAGGGGAAGAGTGCAGCTCTGCTAATTTTCTCATCAGACATCCTTCTCTATTACCGTCTCCTGGCTCCTGCTCTGAAAGTCAAGTGGAATTGTCAAGAGGAATCACCTGTGATTTAAAGTGCAGTTTTCCTCCAAGAGGTATGTAAAATTGTCACCTTCCTATTCGGAGCCTCTGGGGACTGGGAATCAGAGCTGCTGAATTGGAGGGGCGGAGGAAGAAAACTGCTCTTTCCTCCAGTCTCTTCAGCCCCACTAGACCAGTCCTTAGCGGAAACAGAGGTGGGAGAGCAGGCTTCTTCAGGTAAGGAGATCAGCAAGTGCTGCCTGCCTGAGCCCAGGAGATGGAGGGAGCTTTAAGCAGAGAAGAGGCTGAGTGATTACCCGCTTCCTCCTGTCCTGGGGTCAGTCGGATGAAGAGATTGTGCTCTGTCCTCATTTAGGCATCTTTGGAGTTAAAAAAGACTCATGCAGGATGCTTCAGCCCTGCTTGCTTGCTGTGAGCCCCATCAGAATTTGGTTAACAAGGAGCTGGAGCACCTGAGACTACTGGAAAGCTTGTGTGTATGTGCCTTTCTCTGCGTGCCTGTCTCTGTAGCTATATAGAGATATATTTAAAAGAAGGTTAATTGGTCTTCTGGGAACTATAAAGAACTTGTTAGGTTCCTCTGTGTGAGCTGAGACTGTATGAAGCCTAATTACTAAGCCTGAGTTATTCTTTTTTTTGGGCAGGAAGGAATCTCTAAGGTCCTTATTAAAACCTACAAAAATTCTAAAGAATGATGGAATTAGAATTGATTTGTCCATGTTGATCACAAGTACAAAGCAAATAAAAATGTTGAACTTTCCCCATGAAATACTAATGGGGGTCATATAAGCATGGCTTACACCTCCCTATTGGGGGGATAAATGGAAACCCCTGTGCTGAACAGCAATAGCAGACAGCAGACTTTCAGGTATGGTGCACTCTTTATGCTTAGGGCAGGAAAAACACCCACTGGCATTTTACAAGGCAGCCATATCAAATGTATTTTTAGGTTAATTAACTTTGTAAAATCAGAACTGAAATAGAAAAGGACTTTTGACTAAGAAAATGTACCTTGGTAAGAAAGAGAAAAAAAGACATATTAAAAGATGGGGAAGCAGGGCCGAGGAGGGATGGTGATGTGGAAAGAGGGACTCTAATGTGGCTTTGGTCTAAAATGCCTGAAAGCATTTGCTTTGGATTTTTTGACTGCAATTTAGTGTTTGCTGAAGTGCTGTGGTTGGAGACCAAAGCTTTCTCAATGTGGTGGAAGCACGGCTTAGGCAGGGGGCAGCTCGTAGCACTCTGTCCGTGTGTGGCAACTCAGTTGTGGAGCAACTCTCAGGCAATACCTGTAAGAAAATACAATTATGCCATTTCATCCCCTGCATTTTGTAATGACAAAGCCCAACTACAGATGTCAGCCTGACCCTGGCTCAGGAAATGACTGAAAACAACCAGAAAACTTGACTCTTTCCTTGACCAAGCTGAAAGAAATGCAAATTTTGCATCAACAGTAAAGAATATAAAGCATGAATTACACCCCCATGCTAAGGATTCTCCTCAGACCAGCCCAGAGAAGAATACCGGGGAGGGCAGGCAACACAGTGATGCCCTCATGACACTGATCTGGAAAGGTGAGCCACAGACCAACAGGGGCCCAGTTTGGTTTCTGGCATTGCTCACCAAGCAATTTCCTACAGCCCTACCATCTGCTATAGACCACTGCTCGAGAGAAAATACCAGTGTATGTAGATCCTTCAGCTTGATGTAATGTGGCCTTTCTCATCTGATGGCAGGTAGCTCTGACTGTCCCCTAGTGCCCATCCTTCCTTGCTGTGTGTTTGGAGACTTGAGGTGTTCTTGGTCCAGAAGCCCCAAAAGTCAGCACTGCAGTTCATATGCATAGATGTGTCTGCATACACGAGAATTGGTGGGCCATCTTTCAATATATACTGCATAAACTAAAGGATCTTCTTACCTTACGTTCTGAAGTCCCTTCCATGGGAAAAACTTAGTTATGTTATCATGTGATAACATCACCTTTATGCAAAAGCACATAATTTCTAATTGCTTGTACCCCTTCAAAACCAGAAAATAGCTCTTGAATACTGGCCACTCCTCACATTTTCTGATTGTCCATCAATTGCCATTATTTTGTCAGAAATCCCAATAAATGCAAAGGTCTGACCTTTTCCCCCAGATAATTTCCTTTTCATAATAGCAAGAAGACCCAAACAAGCAGTGAATTTTTGCGAGGATTATTGCACTTCTTGGGTGGTTTTGATATGACTTGGCCTCTGGCATCAAGCCATGTTATGTACTCCAGAAATGCACAGCATTTCATAGGTTATTGCTTGCATATTACTGCTGGGCAAGTGAACGCTCCATACGCTGGAACAAATTCAAGCGCCTTGAAAGGAGATATCTTCCTCAGCATTGGCATTCATGTGCTGTGGCTGTAAATTACGCCCAGAGTGTTCATTTTCTTTTTAAATGTGTTCTCATCTCATAATAATTAATGGTGTCAAGTTACTGGTGTGAAAAAAGCCTGACTTCACAATTACGATGGATTAATGAAATAACAGTCATGGCTGGAGTAGCAGCAATAAATTGTTAGTGAGGAGTGACACACCTGAAGTGATACTTTCAAAGGCCTTAAATTATTTAGGTTTCAAAATTGCTCATAAATATTTGGCTTTTGTTAACATTTGTTTCTGTATTAAAAATGGAAGTCAGCAGCTCTGGCAAGAGCAACTCTCTTGCTGATGAGCACGGGGAAGACAAGACATCCCTCTCTCCCCCAGGAATGACCTCCAAAATCAGTGGTCATCTATAGGCCTCAGAGCTTCACTATTTGAGAAATTGAAATCCAAACCTCACAGGCTCAGAAAGGTCTAGAAACCACACTGCTGAGCTCTTAGGTCCAAATCTCTTTTTAAAACTGGGATGAAGTGAGAAAGTCTTAAAGCAGTCAAAATGAGGAGAAAACTGAGTAAGCAATTTCCACATAGATACCCTTTTGATTAAATTTTTTATTCAATCTATTTTAATATTCAATATTATAACATATGAAATGCAAGAAGAAGCCTGCAGATATATTGGGAAGGAGGAAAATCTCATTTAGAACACTGGGAAACTTATTTGATGTCAAAGAGCACTGGATCAGGCTTTTGGGAGCCACACCTAAGGGCAAGGCAAAGGGAAAGAATATATTTGCTCTACTTATAATGTGTGTGATATGAGATCCTTAATTGCTGGCATAAACAGGTATAAAAAATTGACTGTTGATGTAAATGGAATTATATGGCTTTATAACTGATGAAGACTCTATATGCATTTCACAATATTTATTATCAATTTAAGTAGGTGTTGTAAATTGATTTGGTATTGTCAATTTTATTGTTTGGTAGAAAAAAAAAATCTGAAAATTGCATATTCCTCCAAACATCAACTTAATTTAGAACAATTCAACAAAGCTTATAAATACTAAAACATTATGGTAAAGCAGGTAGAAGCTAATGAAAAGACACCAAAATCATCAAAAACCTTCCCAATGTAATAAAAAGCATTCAATTTCCTTTCTTTTTAAATACTTTGTTTTCCAGACTGGCGGTTTTCTTCACTGGGTTCTCATGATGGCCTCACACTGTTCCTTCATCTCCATCAAGGCTTGCATCAGGCTGTGGTCTGCCCCGTGGGTCACCTCCATAATATTATAGGCCTTGAGGAGAGAATAGAAGGGGACGCATTAGTCATCGTGCAGACCGCATGAAGGGGTTGGTCACTGCAATCAGGCAGCAATGATACTGGTCCTCCAGTGGTCGGCAGCTGGGGATTTGCATGCATGGCATAACAGAAATAGGAGTGGGGTATCCCAAAGTGTATCCCTGGCAAAGAAGGAGGCACTGACACATTATTATTAGGTGTTAAAGCCCACTAATACGTTGCACAGGTGGATATTTGAAATAGCAGAGAAAGACACTTTTGCACTGAGGCACGAAGGCCATTTTAAGATTGGTCAAATACAACCTGCAAAGTTTGGATCCATTATTTAAGAGACGACTGTAATGTTCACAATACTAGTAGCCTCAAAGTTCTGCAAATAGAAATGGCTTAATGCTTAACCAATGGAATAAAGTCCCTTAACTGTATCAGGAGAAACTACACATAGTATCATACAAATAAGTCCATTAATAGTTTCACTCTAAAAGGCACTGGAACAGGTTGCCCAGAGAAGTTGTGGATGCCCCATTCCTAGACTGGTTCAAGGCCAGGTTGGATGGGGCTTTGAACAACCTGGTCTAGGGGGAGATGTCCCTGCTCATGGCAGGGGGGTTGGAACAAGATGATCTTTAAGGTCCCTTCCAACTCTAACCATCCTATGATTCTAAAAAGGCATACAGAGGAATGGTTCTTTGCTATTTTTCCCGGGGATTATTTTCTCTGTGTGTTGGTCATCTTATATTGCTGGGCCAATTTACACTTGCTGATATTGCCTTTAGTGTTGCTGATTCCCTGTCACAGATATGTCTGAAATGCTATTTTCCCAGCTCATGCTTAGATCATCACTCTGTGATGATCTAGATCATCACTCTATGACAGTTCTGCTTCTTCCACCTATTAAATTTCTCCCCCAAGAAGAGAAGTACCAGGTAGAAATGGATTCAGCACTTGTGAAAATATGGAGAAGGAAGCTAGAAGTGTACCAGTAGGAAAAAAGATATTAGAGATTTTTCCTCATCCCAAACTAAACAGTTGTCAAAAATGAAATGCAGCCTGTGTTTCAATGAGTTTCTGGTCCAATCAGCTGATAACATTCACCTAGATCAGCTACTGGATTGCAGAAAAAAAATCATTTTGGAAACAAGTCTTGAGTAAATTGGAAAGATAAACCCCAAAATAAATATATTCTTTGATGGAATGAATGAATGAATGAAAGACTAATTCTAAATTTTATAGACTCACAGGCATATGGAAATTCTAGCAGAGTTTATTTTTGCTTCAAATTAGCTAATTTTTACAAGATGGAGGCATCAAAAGAATGAAAGAACAGGTTGAAATAGCAGTCAAAACAAATCAGAGAGTGAGGAGCTCTAAAAAGAGTCAAATATGTTCTGAGCTACCACAATGTTCTAGTATTAAATGATAAAACAGTTAAACAAAACAATGGAAATGCTTTCCTCACCATTAGAAATTCCTCAAAAATGTTAAATCCTCAATTTTTTTTTAATATTTCTATTTTAACAGAAATACAGAGCTGGTCATGTTTTTGCAAAAGGTTTGCAAGTAAGTCATAGTTATATTTCCTGAAAAGACTACCTAAATTGTTCTTAGTGTTCTGCTTTTCCTAATTGAACACATTGGGGTAAATGTAAAGAATAGATCACAAAAATATTTCAACATGGAGTGTGAGGTATTAAGATGTACAAGAGCTTTTTCTTTTTTTTAAATAAGTAGCTGAAAAAGTAGTGTTACAAGCAAGAATAAGAGCCAGTCCTTACCTGGCAGAGACTGGAATGAGAGAGAGATGAACACTAGCATGGTGTAGGAAACCCTGGATAGAGAGCTGCAGGTGGGATCCCATGTGTGTTGCACTGCAGCAAGACGTAGCTGCACCCAAGCGAACTAGGAAGGGACAGGACCACTCTAGACCAAAGTGGATGGGTCAATTGGCCACTGATCCAGACACACTTGGTGCACAGTGTTTGCATGCCATGGTCAAGAAAGCTGATGGATTTATTGTGAATGACATATGCTAAGAGCTGTGCATCTGGATACATCTGAGTCACAGTCCCAGGGCAGCTGACCTTGGTAGTCCACCTACAAGACAGAGGTCAGGATAATGGTGATGGACCTGGACAACCTAATGCACAGCCACAAACGTCCATATGGATCTTCTTAAGGCAAAAATTCTTAATATCAATCCCAATCTTGAGATAATGCTACCATTGCTGACTTCTCTCTCATCTCCAACATTTCCTTTCCATTTGCACAGCATGGCATATAAATGCATCCAGTCTTTAGCCGTTCATTTCCTCCAGGGAAATACAATGTACTGTCTCACAGACTGCAGTGCAAGTCAGAGTCAGCTGTATCAAAGTTAGAATAGCAGTGGCTTCTGTAATCCACAAATTAAATTGGCATTAACCTATGTAGCTGTTTTTGCAAAGGTCAGTGAAAAATTCGGGATAATTTCACCTCCAATGCAAGGACTTGTTTTACTGGGCAGAAGCAGGAATAGGCAGGCTCTGAATGCTCCCCTCCTCTTCTCAATCACACAGCTAACCTGCAGAGTCCAGGCTGAGCAGTGACTTGTGGTCTTCCTCTCAGCTAAAAGAACAAATCTAATTATAAAAACCTACAGTAATCACAAGACAGGAACACAGGCCACAGTGTCATCAACCACACACTGTCTCCCTGAAGAATAAAAAACCCGTTAGATTAGTGGTATGGTCGTTGCTCCATGAATGCAAATGAAATGCAGCGCAGTTGTTTGTGCCTGATTTGCATGAGGATGGGACGGGATACCCATCACCACGGATGTGAGGAACTGTGTGCAGATGCAGGACGGCACCACTCCGTCACAGGGAAAGCAGAAGGCAAATGGCCACCTGCCAAAATGGCATGAAGTGAAATAACATTTCAGAGGGAGTATCTGTGTTCTTCCATCTGTCTTGATTGAAGGGGACACTTGTTAAAGCAGGCACAGGAAAAACAAAATCACAGTTACTACCATCCACAGCTGGTAAACAATTCAGTGTTTGAAACAAACACCTAGAGAAAGAGGAATTCTTCAATGTTGCTGTGAAACCTGGGAGGGATTTTATTCCAATTCCTGTGCTTTTCACCTCCACACCAAGGATTACAGTAAGAAGGGAAGTGATATTGTATTTATTGCAGGCCTTCATGATAGAAGACAGCCATGCCCATCAGCTCATGGGAGGACAAAGGTGCTCCTGCAACTGTGCCAGCCAAGTACACGGTCTGCAGGGGAAACTGGCCGGTCAGTGTCATGCACGTGTACATCCTCCTACCCGCCTGCCACCATCCCCACCTGCCATTGTTCAGCAGCTGGGCACTGCTGCCCTTCTTGGGAAGCCACCACCATCATCATCACCACAGCCCAGAGGATGGAGCAGCAGTTGAGACAATGTGACATTCAGAAATGAAGACCTCTCCTTGAATCCAAGCCTTCCCCTCTGCACCCTGCCTGTCCTCCTAAATGAAATCCAGGTCCACTCAGGTTATGGGCAACCGAAGAGGTGAGCTTACAGTCCTGTGAAGGTAACAAATGACACCTAACAAATATTTATGCTAATGCAAGTACCTCAGGACAAATCTACACACTTCCTAGGGGATCCAGTGAGCTCCTGAGATGCACACCCATCCTGGGTTCCTGCAAGAGCGGTGCTCCCTGGTCAAGAAGCTTTTCTCTTCACAAGACAGCTTCTTTCAACTTTTATTATTGCTGCTTTTTACAGTCTTTCCAGGCTCTTTAAATTAGATTTGCCAGAATGGACTCCAGCTCCAGTCTTTTGCTGACAAAGGTTTTCCTGCTCTATAATTCCATTTGTCCTCCCACCATTGCATCTTTCATATATACATGTATATAGATTTAAAAATAATATGTTGGTTGTACAATAAACCAAGGGTTTTATTTCGGAAGTGGAGTATTGGCTCTCTCTTAACACGTATATTTCCAAATCCTGGCAAATTGAATTCTGCAAGGCCTGATAATGCTTTTTAGGGGGTGATTTCATCTTAATGGGTAACATAAAGCCTTCCACATTACTTAAGCCTTCTTTGGGGGTGCAGGGCAGAGAGCTATATGGCAAGGGCACTAAGAGTAAGATGATTATGATAGTGATTCATTTTTGGGTGCCACTGCAAGCAGCAGTAAGGGCTGGGCTGCAGAGCTCTGTATGAAGATCTACTGGTCTTAACAGACTGCGCATCTGATGCAGAGAGGCTGTCAATCCCCAGCCGCTCCGAGGCTGTGCCTGATTAAGCAGGATTTATATGTGAGGTGAATTTCACTCAGATCTCAATTCCTCTGCACCTTCCACATCCTTCTCCTTAATGCTGCACTGAAATTAGTCTGACGAGGACTCTAACAGGGTGCTATTCAGTGTCAGAGTGTATTAAGAAGAGTAACGAAGCAGAGAAGGTAATCGAGTTTCTGCTCTGAGCATGTGGCATGCTCTGTTGACACATCTAATCACAAAGGGCCAAACTGTGTTCTCATATAACTCTAGGACATTATCTGAGTTATATTAGGGATCACATCCTTTACTTGCAACAAACTGGGAATTATATCTTGCTAATTTGTTCCAGTATAGACCGCAATGAATGGAATCAGTTTCAGACTTTATCCAAAGAAGTGTTGTGTCCTGTTTCCTCCAAGTTGCATGAGAAGAAGGTTTTCCTCCTCTCAGCTGTTCCTCCCAGGGAGTGGGAGTTCAGTATCCCCCTGTCTCACACATGTGGGTAAAAAGCGGGAGGCTGAACAGGGAAAAACCACAAGAGGATTAATTTGTAAATGGTTCTGCATCCCAGCTGTAAAACTCTTAGGGTGTCCTTGTGGAGCACTCATGGCTTGGAGACCACAGTTAGAGATGCACTGACATATGTCATAGAACAATAAGCAGCTCCTAATTCTGCCTTTTCAGGGAAAGAGGATATCACAGCTTGAAAAAAAGGTTTCTATGTTAGTCATTTCTCAGTATTCGAAGGATAATACAGTAGCAATGTGGCTTCCAGTGGGCAACTTCTTCACTAAAAACATACAAAACCCTGTCACAACTTCCACCTTCACTGATGAGCAGCATTCAGATGTCTCTAGAGGAATTCAGTTTAATTTAACATGGTATCATGTTAGAAATGCAATTAGAATTGCAATGCCTGTTGATGTACTGTGGCAGTACGAATGAAAATATAAGCTCCTCTGACTGGGGTCTCACTCCACCTGCTAAAATGGAAAGTCTGAATGTTTAGAAATTATAAATATTACAGGGGAAACAGCAGAAAAGATTACCTGGCAAATGACAGACACATGACTTACTTCTGAATATTGCATGGAAAATAGAATTGATTACTCTTCCATCTGCTTTTTAATGATCACAATTGGCCATAATTTAAGTTAAATATATCAAGTGAAGATTTAAGTTACCAAGACTTAGTAAGATTGTCATCATATTAAATACCAATTTATTATTTCAACATGTGGAAATTATCAGTTATTCAGCTTTCATAATTAGTCATATATTAAAACCAAATACATATGGGGGTTGGAAACAGTAAGTACAACATATTATCTAGAGAGTCCTGACTGATCTTAACCTTATAGGAGATTCAGGCAGGAGTAAAAACCACCTCTCCCCCACCTCCAGTGCTGACACCCATCCCCTTGTATCCTAAACAGCTGCCCCAACTTTTTGCCACAAGACTAGCACTACATTTAGTATGGATGTTGAGCAAAGGGGACAGACAGCCAATTTCTGTACTTTTTTCCAACACTGCCCTGCAGCAACAGGTGAGTAGCTGTGCCAGGTGGCTTTCTGCAGCACCCAGCAAAGGCAATGAGGAGGCTGTGTCAGGCCCTGAAGGTGGGCCAAGAGATGAGAGGGGAAACCACATGGACAATGTACCCTCTTCAGGCCAAGTTTACATCAGCACAATCAATAATACCAGGGAATAAGGGTGAGACCTCTTTGAGGGGAACTGGAGGCAGCACAACTTCCAGGGGGAGAAAGTACATCCTAGCAGTGATCGAGGGCTTGAGATGGGAAGCAAGTGAGATCTTATGTTCTGAGGACGTGTTGCACATGGAAGGGGATTCTTCAATATATTTTCAATGATACTAACAGCAATATAATGGCAGGGCAAATAAAAGTCTGGGGTAGGAGGAAATGAATACAATAGTCAGCTCAACCAGATCAAAGGAGAGAAAGATGATGAATGATATAGAAATAGAAGGGATACAGAAGCATGTCTGTTGATTTGGTGTGGTTCACAATAAAGTAAAAAAAAACATTAAAGGCAAAGTTCTCCAATCAGAAATCACAGATCCCTGACAGGGAATAAGGAGGGTAGAAACTGCAGCTCCTGTTCTTGTTTGTACTTTCAATGCTCCCAGATTCACTTTGCTATTGTGAGAAGAAGAGTATGAGGCACTGAGATACTATTATCTCTTCAGATCTACTAGTAATTTTTCATCCAGGCACCTCTGAGCTACCAAACTGTAATTAGCAGTGACTGATACTGGAGGAAATCAGTGCCTGAAATGCTGAGCAACAGTGACCCATCACCACACTCATCTGCAGCCTGGGGAAATACCACTGGTGGAGAAAGCCATGAGGAGTATCCAAAGGTGTGAGGTACAGTTAGAGCAGAAGTAGGAGACACACAGCAGGTTCGTGGAAAGAGAGGGAGGGGGACAGAGAAGGCACAGTCCACAATACTGACCTGTTTCAAGGTCTCCAGTGCTTGAGGAAACATATCTTGACTGTACTGCAGTTTGCCCACTCGCATTAGCTGGACAGCCCTCAGTGGATGGAAACCAGGATAATACAGTCTGCAGAGAAAAAGGAGGAAAATGTGTCACTGTCAGCTCTCACCTTCACAGTCATTGCCTCTGCAGAGAGCTATTAGGGTGGGAGTGCAAAGTCACTGTGAATGTTAATAAGGTACTCAGAGAAAATTAGCTGCACTACTGAGAAGCATGAAATACTGAGGGGAATTAGCAAATTATTACTCTCCATCTCAGAGGAATGCCTTTAACATTATCCTGTTAGAGAGTGACAGGAGTGGGATTATTTAATTCGCTACTGTTGGAGAATACAATAGCGTTTACTGTAGTTAGTGTTGCAAACGGAGGTCGTTCACAATCCCAGGTCTCTGGATAGCTATAATTTTTAAAAGGAAGTTTCAGCATGGAACCCAGTCCTGGATCCTCCAAGATGAAGGAAAAGGACTGCAGGGGAAGCAAGTATGCCAACATTTCTGAGGGTTTGCTTGCTGCTCCCTGTTGGAGAAAGAACTGGTACTGCACATTAAAGTAAACATCAGACTTGGCTTGTGCATCTAAACAAGGTTTCTTCTAGTGTGAGGATGCGCTCCTATTCTTACTCATTAATTTCACAGAAGCAGAGGTTTTCCATCAATCTCACTGGAGTTAATAAAAGTAGAACTATGGTCTCTTGTTTTGTTTTTGTGTTTTTTTTTTTTTTCCTAGGAAGTAGGTGGAGAATAACGTCATCATTAATTCCTCCCAAAGTGTTCTTGAAACATCCGTGCTTTCATGGTGGCGTCTGCATTTCCAAATCCCACTTCTCCTTGGCTCACAACACCTGAATTCCACCCCAGCCCTATCACCTGGATGTGGAGAGCACTGCATCTTAGAAGAGCAGCCTCGGGGCTGCAGAAAGTTGTTGACATGACTTGCCTGGAACTGGCCAGCAGGAAACATTAGGTGAAGGGACACATCTGGAAATTAAGTCACTTGCAGAAGATCTTAGATCTTTTTTGACTAACTACACAAATGAAAGAATAAATGCCTCAAGCATAAATCACCAAAGACAAACTTCCTATTTGATCAAACAGCATTTTATTTCCTCAAGTACACCAGCAGTGTGTTTGGGGAGTGTCTATAAAAATACAGAATTTGTCACAATTTCAGGAAGAAGAACCAATAAGCTTCACAAAACCTACTCTGCATGAATAGGATTAAATGCATACTAAGACATTAAATGATGTAAATCTGTACAATGTCTGGGAATCTTCTGACAAGTCTGCATGCAAACGAATGAGCTTTCTCCATCATTTTTCACCAATGAAGATGAAAACATGATTAAATACAACTAATTGCTTAAATGGTAGTGTATCTATCTGTCCTTACAAATCTCAAATGAAGACATGTAAACATCATGGAAAATGTTTTCACACCCAAACCCCCCTTTTTGTGCTGATCCTATGCAGTTTCAGTGAAGACATACAGAAA
This sequence comes from Nycticryphes semicollaris, assembly GCA_013400055.1. NCBI lineage: Eukaryota > Metazoa > Chordata > Aves > Charadriiformes > Rostratulidae > Nycticryphes > Nycticryphes semicollaris. The sequence goes on from VXBJ01005782.1 coordinate 1,009,978, forward strand.
CACATGGGAAGCATGCCTGGCAGGACCTCAGAAGCAACAGTTCTTGATCTGCCAAAGCCTCTCATGAAGTAGCAGAAACTCCTCAATGAGAACAATCCATCCTGAATTGCCACAAGCATCCCCTGTTCAGACCCCTTGTAGGCTGCAGTTCAAGAAGTCTGGAAAGCCAGCAGACAAGAAAGAAGAAAAATTATAGCACTTATCTCAGTCCAAACTGACCACTCAGGAACTTCAAGTATCCGGTAGAACAAACCCTAGAAAACTATCAGTGGGTTTATTTTTAGGTTTTGTTTCTGGTTATTACATCAATTAACATGGTGCTATCTGCTACTAGTTAAATAGGGAGAAAATGCAACTAAATCAGACATTTTGATGTGAATTAGTGAAGAGTAATAGAAATTGCAGCACTAACACAGCACAAATGGGAGTCATGAGCATATGCACAACTTTGTAAAAATTGCAAAAAATGATGCCTATATGATTGCATACTTCTGCCATCCTCAGTGACTGCTGCAAAGGAAGGAGTGAAAATGTCATGTCCTCTCTTCTGGGCATCTGAAATGCCAGGCTGGCTGGGGCAAGAATGATGACCACAGAAGAAGGAACCAGGGAGGCAAAGACTTTTGCATGAGATGATAACTCATCTTTGCAGTCCTCACTAGACAGTCTCCTGTATCCTGACAGCTCTGATTCTTTTTCCACTTGTCCTTCACAGCCTCTTCACATCTCCTTTTTACCACGCCTTTATTTTTCATCCTTTCAACCATCTTTTTGATGTCTTCCTCTTCCCTCCTGAGTAACTAGCCCTATCCAAAATACCAACACAAGCAGGGAACTTGGGTCCCTGCCTTGCCTGCAGCCAACGCAGCGATGGGAGATCACATGGATAAACCCAGGCTATGCTTTAGTTCAGTAACATCACACCTGCTAAACTTCACAGGGGTCCATCAGAATTCAGAATCTGCTCCTCCATGCAAGCAGGTTTCTTTCTATAGATCATACATTCACCTGTAAAGATTTAGGACTGTGGTGTATGCAATACCAGGGAAAACAGGCAGCAATTTAGCAATGTCAAGTACTTGGCCCAGACTACCAGTCATAAACCAGAACACATGAAAATTTAAGATGAGGACACAGAAGGAGTAAGTGTAAAACAAAGAGCCCTGTGCTCATAAATATTTACAAATCTGTTTTACTGAGCTGATTTATGCTCTGATCTTATGCATGTACATAGTTATATTTTGCAAGCCTTAAAATTGACATTTGAAACAACTGTTTATTATCATACCTTGGAATAAATCTATTAAACTATTGGAACATCTTTTGTGGAAGCACATCCATTGACTAAGTTTACTAGAGAAATCCAGGCAGCTTGTAGCTCTTCTGGGAGAGGTGTAAGTGGGAAAAAAGCTTCTGGCTTCTTTGAGGCATCCCTAGTATTCAGTATTATGAAAAACTGGCATGGTAGAAAGAACTAAGAAGCAGTGTCAGCTACCTGTGAGCCAATTTATTATCCCCACATACTGCTCTGAACAACCAACGTGTATAAATTTAAGAATAAGGAAGACATTTACCAGCCAATGAACTGATACCTAAAGACTATCAACAAGAGACTAAAAGACAACTATAGAGAAATACATGCTGTAAAACACCTTACAGCTTGGGAAAAGTAGGATTTCAATCTGAAAAGGATTTTATGAGATTTACCAAGGCCTGAGGGACAGGAAGGGGAACAGTAACATACTGAAAGCTGAAACAAAGATAGTTCTGTGGAGTGATGTTTCCTGGCCCTCGGCACTGGTCAATGCCCAGTAGTCCACTTGTAAAGAGAGATTAAACAGAATACAAACAACTAACAAGTAAAGCTGTGCTGTAAAGAAAAGAACTGGAAGAGGCTGAGAAATATCTGTACATTTTGTACCACATCCTCTGCTTGCATAAGACAGCACAGCTTTGTTCCTATCTGTGACCAAAAGCATCCATGCTGGTCCATCTCTCCAGTCTGCCCTTCTGCTTATCAACTGGCCCCTCTAGTTGGGCATCATCTGCAAATCCCACAGAAGTGCCTTCTGTTGCCTACTCTAGGTCATTGGTAAAGATATTAAATAGGATGAGTCCCAGGACAAATCCCTGCGAAACCCCACTGTTACTGTCATCCAAACAGGGTACGACCCAACAAACAGCCGTGACCCCATACTTTGTAAAGTAATACCTGCTTCTAATACACCATGCTCCTACTTGTAATTCAGCCACAGGGTTTGCCTTGATTAACCCTCAGAGCAATCACTGATCATATACTTTATAAAGAAAAAAATATTTTTCTTCTTTCTATGTATTAGCTCTGAAGCTCTCCAAGCAATTCTCTGTTTTCTTATATAAAGGACGATGTAAAAAAGACAACCCTTGACAAATTTTAGCCAGTGCCTTCTATTGCTTAAAACTGTAGTTCCATTACTTCCACTTGACTTATCTCCCATTACTGGGTGAATAATCTGAGCTTTTGTGTTTTCTTGTAAGTTAAAGCCTAGTATTGAAAAAAAAGAGACTATGCAAAATCACTGCCTCTTCTGATGCCTCATGTTTTAAAATAAAGAGATGCCTACTATTCCATGTAAATCAGTGTGTGGGGTTAGCATTTACACTGGTGTCTTCAGCCTGCTGTAGTTAGAAGCAGGAAGAATTTATGAAACCTGAAGTAAGGGTTTAAAGCGGAAATGTTACAAGGCTCTTTAATATGGTGACATGTAAAAAGAGACATTGTACATTTAATTGGTTTGGTGTACCTTTTAGTGCAAGTAAATATGACAGCAGAAAAGACTCAAAGCATTTTTAGGAGCCCCAGCAACAGAGAATGAATTAAGAGGCTCCTGAGCTTCAGGAAAGGTGGTGAGCAGAATGCAAAGGGTACATCATCAGCCTCATGACACAAGCACACTAACTGGTAGAAATGTCTGCCTCAAATACTGCACCCAATAAGTTCAACCACCTCTTCTTTCTCTGACTCATTCTTGATTTCTGAACTGCTCAGTACGTGAGTACGTTCATTAAAGTTGTTCACTGAACTGCAGACTGGGAATTATCTTTATGTGGTCCAGTTATTTGTTTTTTCATTATGCAGTGATGTGAGATGGTCATCTAATTCACATGATATTATTTCTGTTCCTTGGCTGGGATGATCAATGGGTTCCATATATGGGAATTATGAGAACCATTTTTAGGACAAATTTAAGGACAAATTGTTATTTGTACTAAGAAGTATGAACATTTGGTACGTATCAAAATTACCAGGGAAGGACCAGTTATTTTGCCTCAGTAGCATGAGAGGTAGACTAACTGTGCTCATTTAGGAGGTCACAGATCTTAATGTCAAAGGTGCTGCAGCTGTTCCGTTTATCTCCTTCACATAATTTCACCTAGCAATTCCTGCTCCAAAACCAGCAATTTGAGGCTGAAGTAGTGCCTAATGGGCAATGTTCTATTTATAGAAAATAATCTTAAGCAGCTTTATACACAATTTCTCAATATTAGTATTTTTTAATAAGCATGATCCCTGTGTAAGAGTTTTGCCTGGGATGGAACAAGGTTACACGGTTATTTTTGGAGGAAATAGGTATCTCTCATCAATACTGGACTATGTGAATCTGTTTTGCATGCTAAGTATTAGAAGCCTACTTGAAACTGTAAAATTTCTAAGGGCAATATATCTACATTAATCCGTGTATAATCTTTAGAGGTCCCTGTGAAAGCTTTCAAAAAGTTACCGGCCTGCCTCTCATGTTAATAATGTTTTTTTTTCTTGGAATAATAATGGTGTTAACCTGTTATTCTTTATGGCTTCTCTTTTTCTCTCCTTTTCCCTCTCATTATTTTATTCTCTTAACAACTGCCTATTTATCATGGATGACCAGATAACTGGTCAGTAACTTACATCTCCCCTTATACCTTCTGCAGCAGCCATGTCATTTTTGGTGTAGCACACTCATTTCTTTACTTGTGGCAGACCTGATACTCTGCAGCTGCCCTGAAATGTTTATTGTCCGTTTTATCTCCCCATCACGGTGTCTCACGGAGGCGATCAAAGCATCAGTGAACAGTTTAACGCTGGCATCACTCTTTTCTATTTTCCCCCAGATTCGACCTCAAGATGGACTTTGGGATCGGCTTCTCAGCACTAGCAGAGAGGTCTTCCTGGATGTAACTGCTAGTGCACATCCCTAAAGCATTACAAAAAAGCTTTGCCAATGATAAAAAGACGTTATTAGTAGCAGAATCTTTATGCTAGTAATTAGCTTATAAACTAAAGCAGGAAAAGTTACTTTCTGCTTCTATTACACAAAACTATTAATTGCCCCTAAGAGGACTACTCTTTTTCTGGTTTAACAAATAACAGAAGAAAGGCAGCATAATTTTCTGAGCCAGCTGGGGTCTGGTATACAAGCCTAACACCTCTGATTAGAGTTCACTTGGAAGTCTCCATACTCTTATAATATATCCTGGATGTACATCTTTTGCAGTTTAATTTACATGTGCTCTCTATCTGTAATACTGCTATATTGGCAAAACTCTCAGTATCTCCAATATCGAAATTTTCACCAATGATCACAACTGGTGTACAAGCGTCATCATACTAATCACTAAAGAGCATGGCATGCCAGCCTTTGTTCTGCACAGATAAGACACAGAGGCCCAGGCAAATGAAGTGGTTTGTCCAGTATTACAAGAGAAAACCTCAGGGAAAGCCAGGAGTTCAATCTAGATCTCACTGGGACTTTAGGATGTTTTATGGTTCACACAGAGCCAGGCTGTATCTGTGCTGTCTTGTCCGTCTGTCTGGCTCTGCCAATCCAAATGAAAGTAAATGCAGTTGTGTAGGCTTAACAGGCTTGCTGTATTTTGCAAATGAAATGTAGAGGCAGTAAACAATAGTTTAGAAACTTTTTTGTCAGGCTGCAAATTTATTTTTCCGATTTTTTTTTAAATTCTGTCCTCACTCACAAAATGTCCTGTTATTTTAGTGAAGCAACTGCCTTTGGAAGCAGTTCAGGATTTAGATCTGTGAAATTATGGCTCAAAATATTTTTCATTACATCTGCATCTCATACTGTTCCATTACTATTTGTTTCAGTAATTTAACTGATATGATGAAATAAGCAATCACACTTCTCAATCGATTCAATTCTCAAGAAATGTTAGCTATCCATCTCAGAATTCATTTCTCCCAGGCTGCTGATCATTCTGCTGTACTCCTTATGCTGATAATTTATATCACATTAAAATAGATATTGTTCCAGATGTTAGTTCTGCCAAGATTTGAATGATAACTTTAATAAAATGTCCAAGTAGTATAAACTGCAATTTTCATCTTGGCTCTCGATCTGTCTCACTCATCCACTTAAAACGCCGACACTATCATCCACTTCAAATTTTTTGTTTTCTTCTGGTGTTCAGAGATGCTAAGGAAGGAAAGAGTGCTCAATCTGGAATGAAAGTAAAGAAAGATTTTATATAGATTGTCAGTGTCCTGGCTGATCTTCAAAACAACTTGTAGCTCTTGGCTTTTTTGTCAGGAGTTCACCATCTTTACAGCTAAAGATGGTAGGATAGACTGTCGCTGCAGATAGGAACATACCATCTCAGTCCTTGCATAACGAGAGGAGCAAGAGATTAAGGTCAACAGTTCAAAGGTTTTATAAAAAGATTTTAAAAGCTATATAGAGAGTGTATTGGAAAAATGCCAGAAAACACACTAAGTGGAGGAGTGCCAGGAAAAGAAGAATAGGAAAGCTAGCAAAAGAGAAAAGAAATAAAATATGGAAGGAAAATGTACACTAGAGACACTGTAATTTGTGACAAATTCTTCAGTGTCACCTTTGCCTCCAGTGGTGAACCTATGACTAGCTGTTGATGTTAAAAACGGCCCAACCTCAGTACCTCGCACGGCTGAGAATACAGCTTCAAGACTGGCTGCAGAGACAAGCAATGCAACTTTTCTTAGATCATGAGTCTACACACTTGCATGATCTCTTTTCTTCAGCCATGGAACCAGAGAGTGACAGGGAAATGAAAAGCACTGCTGGATCCCTTATGCAAGTTGCAGATAACTCTTCTCTAATCAGTTCCCTCTGCTATGATTTGAGTCTCCCCAGCATCAGAGCCACATGCATCTAATTGCTACTAGTGTCAGTAAACTTCAGAGAGGTCATGCGAGTGCGTGTGCACAGCACAGACTGCACAAGGAAGGACGTAGCAGGTAGTACTGACATCAGTACTGAGTGCAAAATGTCTCCACTCACGAGTATCTCAGATCCCCTCAGAAATCCATTGTAATACAAAAGACTGATAACACGCGAGTTAGATCATTTGTTTAAGCAAGAGTATCAAACTTGTTTTCTTTTCTATCATATCTATGATATCAGATAATTCTCCAGAGAACCTGCCAGGTGCGGTACAATGACTATCTCTCTAGAGATGATTACAAATACCAACTTCAGATAGGATGGCTGAAATCTGGAGAGACACAGTAATTTTTCTCATGAGAGCTGTGGGTCAGGAAAGAATCAAAGGAGCATGTTCTTTGGCTGGATATCTGTCGCTTTCCACTTCTGGGAACTAGAGAGTTATAGTTATTTTTATTATCTTTTTAATATACATAGATCAGTGTTTTAGTAGGCATTTATATATACACTAATGGGTTCTGAAGCAACGTCAATAGTTTGGGAAATAGAACTTGGAGTTATAATGGATAGTTTTGTGAAAACATTAGCTCTGTGAACGTTATGGTCAAAAAGCAAAACAAGTATCAGGATATTTTTAAGAAAAGCGAACAGAGGAGTGCTGTAAAAATCTATCACACCACTACATCTTGGGTACTGCATGCAATTACGCTTCTGGCTTCTCAGAAGAGTTGAGTAGAAAGGTATAGACAGGGGTGATGAGGACAGTTAGAGGCAGTGCAACAGAGTAAATAAACAGAACTGAACAAGCCTGCAAAAGAAATGATTGTTGATGGATCTACAAAATCACAGGTAGCCTAGAAAAGGTGAATGAGGAAGGACTGCTCTCTCTCATAACACCCAGAAGATATCAGACGACACCAACAATCAGCAGGTTCAGAACAAATAAAAAGGTGTTCTGTCTCACTCAGACACTAGTTGAATGATCAACCCAGTACCTCAAGGTGCAGTTGATTTTTGACCAAAAAAGCAAATGAGTAAGTCCAGGTTCATATTGTCTTCTTCCATGACTACATAATTTGGCATGTTACAGTCACTCTGTGATCAACAAATGTTCTTCCCTGTCTGCTATTTCCAAACCATAAGCTTCCAGTTTAGTCCTTCCTGTGGAAGAACTCATAGAAATCTCCCTATTTTTTTGCCTCTTTCTTACACAGTTTCTTATCCCTCTTATGATTTCTGTGCAAATGACCAACAACGGCAGTAACTGTGTAACACTTCATTACATTCTTCAATGAAGCTTAGGTCTGTGGTGTTTTCCTTCATTTAGATTATATCGTCTTATCAAAAATACAGTCTTGCAGGATCTGTTTTTAGCAAATCTACACTGTTTTTTACTACCTTTTCCATTCCTTTCATTTTTTTATCCCCTTATAATTTGCTGTAAATCTTTGAGGTGATGTCCCTCTAGCTCCTCCTTCTAAAGTACTATGAGTCTTATTCTTCAATTGTTTAGCATCACCTCTGATGTGAGGACGTTCTTTGAGCACCACTTTTGCTTTTTTCTACCTTTTTGGATACTTACCGTCCATAATATTAGCAACAGTAACAGCCAAATTGGCATTTACAAAATTTAGTGAGATTCTTATGCATAAGTTGTTACCAGCATGTCTGAACAGGAACTCCATTGCCTGATGTCAGAGATCTCAGACATCTAGCCTTACTACTCGTGTCTCGGCTTTTCTATCGTTAATATGAGAATATCACTCTATTCAGTGGCGCTGATATGAGGGCTACATTCAATCATGTTTATAAAGAGTTTTGAGACCCAATAGAATGATTCTGCAGAAGTTCAAAATATTAGCACTAGTTCTGAAGAGAACTGCAAAACCTTGGTAAGCTACACAGTTAAAATGTAACAGCTAAACAAGACCATCTGTCTGAACTGGGGAACACTTAACTTCCATCCAGTCGCTCAGCTGGCTAGAAAATTTCTTGCATGACCCAAAAGGCATCTAAATTGGTCCAGAGTTTCCTAGGAAATAAAACAATCTGGAAGAAGGGGGAGAGGGGAAATAGCATTCTTTACAGAAAAAAAAAAAAAAATAAGAGACCTGCTATGAACTTTATGAACAGCAATCATGAGCAATAATCTCTCCCAGGCTCTAAAGTGCTGTCTGAAATGTTGGCTGAATATAAAGGAGATATTTTTTTTTTCTGGTAAGATCACTACGCTTTTTCATAACATGGAAAATGGTGTGCAATACTTCAAAAGACCAAGGCATGCTTGAACTCTCTGTGTGTAACTGAAAGTAGCATGTTCACTGAGCAAGCATTTTTCAAGGAAAGCCAGGTTTTCTGCACACCATGATTAATAAGTACATTTGTACTTTGGCAGAACAGGCAGGGGCTAAAAAAATTTTTAAGAGAAGATAACTTGAGGAAGAAATAGATCCATGAAATTAATATTTTGATTCATATAATGTAAAGCAATTCTCAAGATTTCATACTTTGCATGGTATCTCATATCAGTAGCTAGTTTAATCTGTGAGCTACTGTCTCCAATGGCTAAATCCAACATGTATGTTACAGATAACAGAACATCTCAAGATACTTTCCACTGATATAAACCAGTACTGTGCCACTGATCTTAACTCTTGATGCATAGACTGCTGTAGTTTTATCACCTTTTGCTGCTGGAACGTGGAACATCATGTTTTTAAGAGCAATGTTAATGTCAGCATCACAGAATCAAAACCAAGTTTCCAGACCATTGGTCAGAATGCATAATACCTTGAATTATAAGATTTTTGCCGAAACAGTACAGGGTTTGGACAGTGTCCAGTGTCCAGTAGGTGTTTTGCATCAAATTGCCTCAGCATGAGATTTGGGATTGCATTTCTAGATAAGGTCATTACAGGTTCACGTCTTGACATGCCAAGGATATATTTCTATAGGCAGGATAAGGGATGAACAATTCATTTAAGCTAAAGTGCAATACATTCAGGGACATATTGAATAAATCTCTTGAGTAAAAACAGAAACAAAGAGTTCCCAGATTGAAGATATAGGGTACAATACACAGGAATCCAGTTCTCAAAGAATTAGATGCCTTTTCTCCCACTTAGTGGCTACTACATGATGGGTCTGTTGGAAGCCTAACATTTTTTCCAATCATGGGAATTCCAGCTCTTGCAAGGAGAGCCATGGAAAGATGGCTGCCTCTCTGGGCCAGACCACAAGTGCAGTGGCTGAACACGACACTGAATATGGCCATGAGCCATAAAAAAACAACCAAGCAAACCCCTGGAAGCTGCACAGGAAATCCTGTAGAGTTACTTGACAAGGACCTAATCGATGCAGCCCTTACAATGGCACCTGCTCAGGCACCAGTGGAGCCACAGACATTTCATGTCCAACCTCCTTTCCCTAGAGGCTGGAGGCAAACATCCCATTGGTGCAGCACGCTTTTGAGAGGAATCCACTGAAAAGATCTGATAAATGTTTACCTTGCACCCCATTCACTGAGGTCAGTAAGCACACAGGAAGAGCTACAACTGCACTATCATACCTAAAGCATGAGAATAAATGGCTTGTAGCAGACTAAAATTACGAAACAGTGAGCAACCACATTTCTTTCTCAGCCAATTTTGTGGTGGCAATTAGCACATTGATTTATGGATGAGTGGAGGAGGGGAAATGAGCAAAAGAAACACATTTGGACTCTATCAAGTACTATTTTTTTCTGTCAGATGTTGGTTGTGTCCCACTGAGCTAAAAAAGACTCTGTAATTCTTGGCCCACAGCTCCCAGTAGACAATATCTCTGCAATGAGACAAGGTTCACAGTTCTAGCTCAGAAATAATAGCCAGTACACCTTGCTGGGAAGAGCTCCAGCAAGCTGTTGTGCAAATGCCACAGAGCTGCCAGTGTAACTGATCTATGAGCCCTGTGTCCCAGGTTATACCCTTTTATTTCCTAAAACCCAGTGGCATAATACTTACTATTGTTTTCCCATTACATGTACCAGCTGTGTCTGAAGCAAAACCTCTGGTCTATCTCACAAGTCATTATTTCAAACAGTAAGAAGAAATTCCCTTTTCTCCCTCTTTCTACATACTTGTCTCCTGTTTTCTTCTCCATTTTCCTCTTCTAGTTTTTCTATTTATCTTTCCTATTCTCTCTATCCTTACCCTTATATATTCTTCTTTCACTATTCTGTATCTCACCAAGTTGCTGTCTTCCCCTCTAACCTCATTTTGCCATCTTTTTATTCATCATTTTATATTTTTTTCACTTCCAGGTCCTGTCTACCTACACGTAACCAAAGTACTGTGTCCTGTGGAGGCTGATTGGTCTGATTGCCTACATGCAAGATATACATATTTGAAGTAACTGCTAGACTACTAACAGCTGTTTCAAAGCTAACTCCCTATACACACTGAAAATTGCATGTTAAGACATGCAACAGTGTACTGTGCATGAAGCCTCAGGAAACAACCCATTGATCTATGATCTGTCCATTAATCTCTGCAGCCTAAAGGGCAACTTTCTAACTTGATACAGGAGGTAGTCATGAAAAGAAATCTGTAAATATTCCTTTGTGGGGCACAGGGAAACCACATACTGAGTCCTTGTGATTAAATATGAATCTACAGCATGAGGCAGGCATCAAGATCTAAAATGGCATTTACTTGCCTCGAGCAAAAACAAATGTCATGGCGCCATCTGATTTTGCAAAGTAGCACAATGGGATCTCACCATTTGATTGTCAATTTGTGATTTCTCTGAAATATGGCTTAGATATCTCTTGGCTTTCATGGCATCCATTTGGAGGATTTTAGTATCACTTCCAGTTTGTATTTCATGCTGGGCCAGATGTATCTCAATTGAGTGCAGAAAAAGCCCTCTGCTAGGTGACAGCTGCTCTAGATCTCATCTGATCCCATCCTAAAGCTGAATGACCACTGCTTTGGTGTTACGGTTTTGAGATCTGACATCCCTCAGAAATTGGGGGTTGGGTTACCATTGCAATTTTTTGATGTAAGATTTATATTAAGTTAAAAGATAATAATTACATGACAAGCAAATCCAAAGTTATGCATGTCTTTTTAACAGTGTGCTTCCAGAACAGAGGTAAGAATAAGCCCACTTCTGAACACAGAGTTACTTAGCTACAAAACAGCAGAAGGTCTGGATAGTTTACCCATGGAAATGATGATTTTTTTATATGTTGCTATAAAATATAAAAAATGCTAACCTTGCAAGTAAGTTTTGCATTTTGCAATACGTATCATTTCATTGCTGGTTTGAGGCACAATACAGTAGATTCTTTAAAACTGCAGAGTATTAACTTCTCCATGACATTTGTTTATGAATAGAGATGAGCCAAAAGGGAGATTTTGCTGTGCACGGAAGTACACTGACAGCATGAACACTACTGTGCAGTAAAAGTATTTCCACCATGACAGAAGTAAAATGAATGCATGCAGATATGCAGATTACCTTAGCATTTAAAAATATGAGCCCAGACAGATTAAATATAACCATACACAACTTTTTGGAATCCTACATGATAGAACATAGATCAAGTAATTCCATGCAGTATGTCATACAAAACTATACATCACACACAACATAATATTTAAGCCAGTTTCATGTGCAGAAATGCTTATATAAGAAAACAATCACTGAAAAAGGCTATGTTCCCCTCAAAAGAGAAGCAATAAATGGAGACATTACTGAGTTACAGAGGACAGGAATACCCTGTTTTGTCTCCAGAGCACATACACTCACTGCTTCCTCTCCTTTCTTTTGGCAGCCTTGTCTTCTTGCTCTGGGAATAGTCAAGCCTCTTCTGGGACCTCTTCCACCAATTAATTCAAGCATTTTATCTTTTAACGAGGCTTGCCCATGTCCAAGGCTCCTTCACTGAACATCCTTCCTGTATCTTTGCCTGCAAAGGGCTTCTGACAAGATCACTAACCTTCACATCAATCAGTCAACTTGTCATTAACAAGTCATCAGACTTGCCAATTGAATCAGAAGCCTCATATATAGAGCATTGGAGACATAACCTTGGTACACTGTACTCAACTACTTCCATCACAAACTCTCATTGTCAATGCTTTTGTAGCATGACTTTACAAGCAAAATCTTTAGTTTTAAAAGCAGTGAATGACCATTTAGATGAAGAATAGATTCCATAAATCAGAATAGTGAACAAACTGATGGCAATTCAGGTGTTTATTACCTGTAGAGCAGCTTGCCCAGTGTATCTTTGTTGCCCTGTAACCATCCCAAAACATTGCTCTTGATTACCTCACTGTATGTGTATTACTGTATCACATTTAATTTTAACACTTTATGCAAAACTCTATGAACTCCAGCAAAGCTCCACCTAACAGATAAAGTCAACAACCCAAAACATATTAAAGACAATTCACACATATGTTAAAGGGTGTTTTGTCAAATCTCAGATTTACGCTTGCCAGTGTACGTGGGAGTATCCAAATGAACCCTGAGCTGACTTGATTAGAAATGACGACTGCTATATGAAAAATTTTCTGATTACAATTTCAAATTTTCAGCATTTATAGTATGTGGGCAAGCAGGCTGATTTTCAGGAGGAGTTTGGAAATAACTCTGATTCTTAGGTAGACATAATTCTTCTGCATAATACAGCCTGTCTACCTATAAACTTTCAAGGTTAATTTGAATTTGTTAATGGTGTGAATTTAAAGTAATTGTCTCAGCCATGTTGTAGATGCTGTCATTGAAAACTAACAGTTATTTCATATTTAGCTTGATTCATTTCCAAGGTAAATTTGGCCATACTGCACTAAACTGAGAAAAAAACCAGGTAGTTGAAAAGATTAATCCAAGCATTTTAAAATCTGTTTGGATTATTTACCCTTGAGGCAGAAGCATTGCTCAAACAAAAATGGTATGCTTAAAAAAACAAAAAGCCTATGGCTCTTCAGAACATTGAACCAAAATGTATGTAAAGATAAAATCCTATGAAGAAGATCTTCTTTTCAGAATATTTGATGTTTTCTGCATGACTTCTTCTAAGTATTTAAAAATAAAATGATGAAGTATGAATCAGAAATGGCATATTGTGCTTAATGTACTAGCACATACCAAACTACCCACAAACACGTAATCAGTTGCTATAGTAATTCTAGTCTCCACCTATGTCTTACAAATCATTAAAGGCTATGATAGATTTTGTCCTTTACAAAATGTGTGCTTTCCCATAATCATGTTTAGTGGATTTTCTGCACAATCCCCATGTGCATATTGCACACATCGCAGTGTCTAATCAGATCCAAATAGCTGATTTGAATTTTTATTGAATGCTGACCTTTCCAACATACATTTCATTTGTGTTTGTATCTGATATATATATATATATATGGCAATTTCAAATATTCCACTCTGTCCGTGTTTAAACAGAAGGCAGCGTTAAAACAGTTCTCTATGAAAAATGGGTGCAGACCAAAAAAGAAGAAAAGATTTTTAAAGCAAAGTAAAATAGTTAATTATCGCAAGCCTAAAAACTAGGAGCAATTCTCCCATGTGTATTGGGGCCAGTACAGGTCCTGTACATCAATTAGACCCACTTAAAGTACATTTTAAAAGCCCAGGATTTATGTGGTGCATAGGCCTGTGGCTGTCTGTCTGCATGTGAATTTCATCCTCTATGAATATAGCTGTCAAGACAGCTGAAATCTGAATATTAAGGAGGTTGTTAGCAAATCAAAATCGAAATTCTCAGACATTGTCACCTCAATTGTATTTGTCACTCTTCCCTTTCTCATAGGAAAACAAAGTGGTTACATGCACTAAGAAAGTGCAGGCAACTGCAGTGAGAGTACTAAATTTTCTCATTTAAGCTGCCCTAAAGAGGAAGATGGATGGTACTCACTGAAGAAAAAGATTGTTTCTCTCTCTTGTCCTCTTTAAAGGAAGAGGTTTTAGTGGTACTCAATAAAATTCATTTCTATGTCAGGAAACAGGGCAGGACAAATGCCGTACTAAGCTCCCAAGATACACAAGCCTTTGATTACCCATTTTGTTCATATAAATATAAGACTTTACATGCATGATTAAATTGCATTATACAAGGAGTTGGAATTTGATCCCTGATGAACACTTATTTAGGATTCATGGTCTCTTAATAATTACAGGCTTGTCCATTCATTCCTTTACATTTCTGCATTAGTCATCATTTCTAAGGAAAGTAGAGTCTTGAAATCTAGAACCTCTACTTATCCCCAGACCTCAACAAAAAGCATTACTTTTTTTATTTGAGAAATGAAACATTTTGACAGGTATTCAATTACTTGGATCCATGATAAAATACAAAGTAAAGGCAAATCTCCTGGAATCATTTGAATCATAACTCCATAACGCAGAAACGTCAGATGGGAAATTTGCACCACAAGCACTACCGAATTCAGCCTTTGCATTGTACTAGACTTTCTCCTGTCAGATTCTATCTGATCTATTATTGATACCAGATTTGAGAAAACCTGTTTGGGTTTTTTTTTTTTTTTCCAGTTTCATTTCTGGGTGTTTTTCTCTGTATCTACTTACATTTTTTCCTCTCATGCCAAACTGCCAAAGTATCACCATTGCCTCATTTAAATCCCTCTTAGCAAATTACATATTCTGCAGTGCCTGAAGAAAGCAGAATTTGAGCCTTTTCCCACCCTAGGAATACCCTAGTCACCCCTGCCACTGGATATTTTTGAGAAACATTGTATTCTGTTCATCTGTCTTTTAGTCTGTGCTGTGAGGTCATTTAATGCCTTTGCATGGTATATTGCACTGTACCTTCTAAGCATCTGAGTAGTAATTCCATCTCTACTCAGGAAAGCATTTAAAGCATCTGCTTAGTTGACTTCTGTGGGCCTTAGGCACACGTCTGTCTCTTTTCCAGAGCTACCTACAGTCTGTTCTAAATAATTAACAAATACTACACTTGAACGTGATCTTAGAAAACTCTTACTTGACACTAAGAGTAGGATTTATCCCAACAGTATATTCATGCTGTCAGCTCACAGGCATCTAACTTTGGATGCCTGGAAAGGAAGCTTAATCTTCCCATGTTCCCAGTACAGGCAGTGCAGAGACAAGGGCTCCTTGAGAAGGAAATCCAGAATACCTAAATCTGCTGAATATCCCCCAGCATTAATAATTCAAGATCACCTTGTAAGCACAGTTTTCTGTCATCTTGACTCAGACTCCTAACCAGGGGGCAATTTGTGCCCCACTTTGATTCTCCAAATTGAAACAGGGATACAGAATGATTGATTTTGCTTATAATTTACTATGACAATATGGGAAGCTTCAGGATGGTTCATTTCTATAGTAACAACACACTTCCAATAAGAGAAGCCACCTAACTGCAAACCTCCTCCTATAAATATGTTAGACGTGCAAACTTCATCGGTGATTGCATTTAGTAAGTGCTGTGGCAGTCTATAGTCTTTTAGTCTACAGACTGAAACCACAGTTCTCAAAGGGCCACAGTTTGTAATTTCTTTGGAAAACAGACACAATCTACACCATGAAAAATTTAATTGCACTTTAATTACCAGTCAGCTGAATAGCATGAGATATGTATGCCTTCATTTTTTAATAGCTTCTGCTACTTCCAACAAATTGTGGAAAGAAATAATGGATGCCTTGAGTATTCTTTCTGTCTACTTCTACAAAAATTAAAAAAAAAAAAAAATCCAAACAAACAGGAAAAAATTAAAAATGAAGAATCAAATTCTTCTGGATTAGTCACGATCCAGGAGGAACACTAGCAATAATGAATATGGATACACAAACGCAGCTGCAGCATTCACATCAGTGACAAGGTAATGCAAAAATTTGCCCCTTTGGTTGAGTTCTGCTACATTAAACTGATAAAAAGCTCTTGGCTGACTGACTCAAGGTTGCTTCTTTGTTTTATAAGGTCAGAGCTTTAGCATTTGAAAAATATTTTGTATTGCGCAGTATTTACCTCATTTCCTTCTACAGAGATTTGTAATCATTCAGGAATAGCACAGGCTATTACATATATAGAGAAACCTTTATGAATAAAAACATACTAGCATTTTGAAGGATTTTATTAAAAGGGTGTACAGCCAATGAAAAATGTTCGGCTGGATATAGCACAATCTGCCCTGGCTTTTATATCAACACGACATACTGTTGCATCTGAACAGCATACAAAATGACAATATGTTGACAAAGTCTCTGTGGTGCCTAAACATTCTCATAACTGAAAACAAATTGACATTAAAAAAGGCTTCTGTTTAGAGTCATGGGGAAACAGGCAAACCAGCAAGTCTTTGTTTTGGCCTCCATGTCCTTTGTTCATCTTGACCTCAAGCACAGGAGAGCTTCCTAAGTATAAAAGTATGGCCGATTTATTTAATTAAATATGTATGATTGTATTCAGTACACGCCATTGGGGAATTATCAAGAACAGTAAGCGGGTGACAGGGAGAAATTATTTATCTATCCACGCTCATAGAAAGAGGATGGAAGGAAATGTATGCGTGAAGCTTTGTGCTTCTTACCATAATAGATTTGTTTGACCACAGGACACGTGTGTTAGCTACAAATGAACATTAGTTACAAATGTAAATATCCCTCTGGGACTAAAGAAATTTTATCTTTGAAAAATCTGTATCAGGCACAGTAACATAGACTGTTTATTATTATTATTATTATTATTACTACTACTACTACTACTACTACTACTACATTTTCTATTTTTTTAAGGGAGGAGTTAAATAATGAAATAGTCACACGATGCCTGATATAGATTATTTGGAGAACCAGTGCTGCTCACTGTGATAAATCCTCACTGCTGCTTTGCTGATGAGATACATCATAAAAGAATGGCCTCTAAAGATACAGTACTGTCAAAATTGAAATATCAAAATGCGCCCACTTTTTTTTTTTCACATCAAGAATCAATATTACACCGAAAGTTTAAATGAGGCAGAACCAGGTATTATCATTAGCAAATTACAGAGGAGAGTAAAGATCTTGAAAAGAACACCATAGATAAGTATTCAGTAGATAAGGAATGTTCACTGGAAGCAAGTAATTTTGACCTGCATCTTGAATGTTTGTATTAAAGCCCTCAAGTTTCTACTGCAATTATTATCATGAAGACAGAGTACAAAATAAAATAAATTTGCTGTATCTTTTTTTTTTTCCCTGATAAATGTGAAATGCAGGGTTTTAAATATCAGAATATTATTTTTTAAAATAAGAACCTGGAAAGCCTTGATGTTTCAGTGACATTTTAAAGTTTGACTAGAGGTTACAGAGAGGTTAATATTAGTCATTGCTTTCTTACTGTTGTGCTCCTTTATTCCCACAAGTTTTCCATAAACAGCAAAAATTTGCATAGGCAACACAGCATTGAAGGAAGACATTAAAGCATGGATAGCTGAAGAACTGTTAAATGAGGAGTCAGAAACATTAGCTGGTGTAGCACAAGTGTTTCGTAGAGGATTTGCACTGGAGAATAATATTCTTTCGCAGCGCTTGTTTTATTTCCCCTGTCTGGGATGACTAATCACAAAAGCACTGGTATTAAATCAGTTAGCAGAGCTGAAAACCAGCAAAATGTGTCAAAAGTAGATGAATTTAACCTTGCAGTATTCAAGGAATGGAAACTGTACCCTGGGGCACATTACAGAAGTACATGGATAGTAATTATCTAAAAGGAGATAACTAATGTGGATTTAGAAAGGCAAGAGCCTCCCTAACTAATCTATTTGACCTTTATCATGAGGCTAAAGACAAGGCTGATAATGGGCTCTGCAAATAAAAGACTCTGTTTGTATTTTCAGGGGGTCATGTAGGCATACACAACAAATAGATGAAAGGGGTGAAAAGAAAATAGCTTTATAAAAAACTCTGAAAACTCATAAGAAAGCACGTACTGCAAGGGAATGCATTTAACCCTTCATCGCCCACTGAAGCAGATGCACACACAATTTCTGTGACCTGACAGCAATACTGTGGAACTATTTGTTACATCAGCCACAGGGTAGGTTTGCACAGTAATGTGCACTGTAATGTGAACAGTAACCAAGGAGTGTAGTTCCATGGGAGCTGACGGTCCATTTAAATATAAGGGGAAAATTATATATAACCTACAGGGATCTCATTATAGGTCAAAATTTGATTTAGCAGATTAAGTAGCTATAGCACATGAAAATCTTTTCTACACTCAGCTTTTCTTTTTTAATTTTTTTTTTTCTTTTTATCAAGACAGCAGATGAACCTGCAGAAGGCAATCGTGGAGGAGGGTAACAAAGATAAAGCCAGTCTCAAAAAAAAAAAATTGTGTTTCTTGAAACTGCCCTTCTAGCTTATGACAGTCCGTAGATGCTTTGGATGGGGAATGGTTGGGATATAGTGAAGGTGTATCTTCTGACAACCACATCCAAAGCCCACAGAAGTCAATGAGGTTTGGATGATGTCCTCACAGTTTCACTTCCCTTTAACCAGATGCCTACGTGCTCACCTGTCCATTTGGAAGGGAGCAACTAAGCTCCAATGACCTGATTATTTTCCTCATTCCTGCACTGTCTGAGCAGGGAAGGTTGTCCCCTCTATCTTCTTGGAGGATGGAAAAGATCCTCCGTCACCTTGGTTGGAGAAATGACAGCTTATGAAATGAGAATTTTGTGTGATAGGAACAACCTCTTCCTTGCAGAAAAGAGAAGTCAAGTTATAGGGTCATCATTCATTTTCCATGGGAGCTACTGGAAAGAGGACTGGTAATCTGTCTCCTGTAGTAAAAGGAGAGGCCAGCAGTGATGTATATTTGTACTCTCAAGCTGCTGAGGTAATGGAGGATAAAGGAGAAGAAATTACAGGAACTCCACACATACCCCCCAACTGTTTTTTCACCAAGGAACAGAAAGAAGAATCAAAGTAATGAAGGTAAACAGGTTGGATTCAAAGAAGCAGTATGGAGTGTAAGAAGAATTTGTGAGAGGAAGGAGTCTAATACAAAACATCTCCCTGAGGCCAGCTATTGAGACAAAGAGAAAAAGAAGAACCTGAAACAAAGGGTCCTACAAGATTCATACTGCCTCTAACACTAAAGTTCGCATATCTTTAAACCCAAGAATGAAAATGCATCACGCTCCTTCCTGGAACATTTTCTACACCCTTCTTTATTGAGCATGCCTTTTTATCCATGCTTTCTTTACTGAGCAGACAGTGCTCTCCTCCACAGGGTTATGAATACCCTTCCATGTTGCCAGTTCCCTCTTCTTCAGCAAGCAGGCCACCAAAATATACCCAAGTAAGATTTTGTATGGTAGTGAGTGCAACCAGTGAATCAACATGACTCTCTCAGGTCTAATACCCGGTTTTGCAGCCTCAAAAGGAGGCTTGTTTATTGCCCTAACCTCACCCACAAGTTAACTACAAAGTTCTGAACAACTGGATTTTGACTTTTATCACTGTTGCCAGTGGTAACACTGGATCCAGTACAAACACATCACATTACTTTCTTGTTTTTGTTTCAGAATAAATTGCATAGATGGAGTATTTTAGGTAGCTCAGGAAGTCACAAACCACTCAGAAAGTGTGAAATATCAGGACCAAGAACACAGGAGAGAGGTAAATTAGATCTGTAAATTAGACTGTACAGTAAGCTACACCATATGGGTAAAAAAAAATAATTAAGAAGTCTTCCACAGATAGCAGTCATTTGTTGTCACAAATAATTTTGCAAACCTTTGAAGTATTTCAGGATCTATATAGCATCTGGAAATATACACATTACATTTTTTTCTCCTCATTTCAGAAATGTGCTAGAAGCAGCACAAAATACTCTGTTCTTTGCTATGAAGTGGAACACACTTGCCTGCATTTTAACTGAATTTATCAAGTCCCTGATTTTGTTTCACAGTCCATGACAACTTGGATTCTACTGAAATAAATATTCATAGTATGCATATTCCAGTCATATGTGCGAATTTGTAAACTTGAGGCTTGGTTCCCTTAATTAAAGCCATCAGTGAGGATTCTAAGATGGCTTTGTGCTTGTGCAGAAACTTGCTGATGAATTTTCTCCATTTTTTTTAATGCCAGCACTTCACTGGAAGTACCTTAATGCTCAACTAGTATGTAAGCAAGCATTTTTACCACAGGGATAAAAGCTGAGCTTTGGGTTTTAAAGGTTCACAATACAAAGTAAAATATTCTAAAATATTCTAAATATATTAATTTAAATAACTCCACCAAAACAAAATCTGAGAAAACTACAAATATGCTCATGGCTGTTCTGAGGGCAAAGGAGAAATTAATTTTGGGAAACAAATTAGTCATTACTTATTATTTTCTCAGCTCTAGTCATAATTAATCCTGCTCAGGCCCAATTCAGTGACGAAGGTCTGTAACCTCTGGCTGAGTTGAGTCATGTTGTGTGGGATTGGCACACATTCAACTGCTGAAAAATAATTACGGGAACTACAAAATGTAAGATGGTGATGTAGCAATTCCCAGGATATGGTCCCTTGAGGATTGCTTTGGGTTATGCAAGAGTCTCCTCTTGAATCAAATACCTCATTTTTAGATGTTAGGAAAGCATCCAAAGGTGAATATGGTCTGCAGCAGGAGACATCCTGCAACAAGCAGGCAGTGGAAGTGGAGATAGTATTTGTGGGTAAACACAGAGGCAGGAAGGAAAATCCTGTGATGTTGCTTGTCATTTGTAGATTGTCTTCTAAAAGAAAAAAGTTGGCATTTGGAAAAGATGACATATACCTCTACCTGAGTGGGAAAGGGGTGGAAAGGTGTCTGGAAAGGGGTAGCAATATAAGGAAATGAGAAGATAGTGTTTGGTGTTACATGAGATAGTGAAATAAGAATCCAGTGCCAGGTGGGAAAGAGAATGACTCCTGGAGATTTAGCAGCTGCCAAAACTGTCTTGCAAAAAGTTGATGCTCCACTCCAATCAGTAAACTGATTAGCTAACACTATCTAATCAGTACTAGGGTACCTAACAAACTAAGGTGTTCCATTGTCTCTGCTTAGTTTCACTAACAGGAGAAACATCCCTCCCAAAGTTTAAACTTTCCATTTTTCCCTGCTATACTTTCTCTCAAGCTGCCCTTCACACCTGGAAGAAGCTTCCTATAATCATCGATAAAACTACTTCATTAGCTTTCAGCAAATCCCTCATTAAAACACCTCCTTGTTACAGTTCCTGGATTATTATTCTAGATTATGCGGGAACTGGTAATATGTCACGCATGCCCACTAGTAGTCAGACTGTCTAAGGCTGGAAAGGACTGATGTCTCGGTCGTATTCTATCTTATTGTTATCCTGTCCTTCCCTGACCTGCTGGCTTTATCTTCTTCTGTGACAGCTTGGGAAAAGAATCCCTTTTTTAGCCCGATAACAAGATTTATGGAGCCATCACCTGCCCGCCAGTTCTTCTCTAGTAACTTCTAAATCCATTGGCCAATTTTAGCTAAATTTGGCAGCAAAGAAGAAACCTCAAAGATGTTTTAGAACTCTAAAAAAACAAGTTAGCATAACATAAAGATACCAATACTACATTTCCCTAGGTAAAGAACACAGTGTGAGCTTGCCTCCAGATAGATGTCAAAGAATCATACAATGGTTTGGATTGGAAGGGACCTTAAATATCATATAGTTCCAACCCCTCTGCCATGGGCAGGGACACCTCTCACAAGACCAGATTACTCAAAGCCCCATCCAGCCTGGCCTTGAACGCTTCCAGGGATGGGGCATCCAGAACTTCTCTGGGCAACCTGTTCCAGTGTCTCACCACTCTCTCAGTAAAGAATTTTTTCATAATATCTAACCTAAATCTCCCCTCTTTCAGTTTAAAATCGTTACCCCTCATTTTGCTATATTCCCTGATAAAGATTCTCTCCTCATCTTTCCTGTAGCTCCCCTTTAAAGGTACTGGAAGATTGCTATAAGGCTTTCAGCCTTCTCTTCTCCAGGCTCAACAACCCCAACAGGTCCATGTCTTTCTTATGCTGGGGACCCCAGAACTGGACACAGTACTACACATGGGGGTCTCATGAGAGTGGAATAGAAGAAAGAATTACCTCTCACTGTCCATGTCACGGACACAGATGTTAAGTAGAACTGGTTCCAATACTGACCCCTGAGGAACTTCACTTGTCACCAGTCTCCACTCAGACATCAATCTGTTGACTGCAATCAGTTCCTTATACACTGGGAATCCTCCAAATCCATGTCTTTCCAATTTAGAGACAAGGATATTGTGTGGGACAGTGTCAAATGCTTTGTTCAAGTCCAGGTAGACGATGCTAGTTGCACTCCTCTTAATCATCAATGCTGTAACCTTGTTGCAGAAGGCCACCAAATTTTTCAGACAAAATTTTCTTTTAGTGAAGCCATGTAGGCTGTCACCAATCACCTCCTTATTTTAGAATCACAAAATCATAGAATGAAATCATAGAACTTCCAGATGCATCCCTTTGGTCTTAAAAACTTGGAGGGATGGAGCATCTACAATTTCCCCGGGAAACCTCTTCCGCTCCCACCAGAGAAATTTTATGATTTTGTATGATGGAATATTATTATTTTATATGATGGAATGCATGCAAGAAAAATATTACAAATTTTCCACTCATGGGAAACTGGTTTGTGCACTATAAAACCATTATGCTGTCTGTCTAGTGAATTCTCTGATGAGTAATAAGTAGTGCCTGAACACTGCAGCATAGTTATCATTCAGTCAATCAGGAAAAAACATCAGTCAAACAGAATAAAAAATCTTACAGAAAAACAGCTCCCTTAGTTCTGGAGACCAGTAAACAACTCACTTGTTGACTGTTGGTAGGGTGGTGTTTTTAATTTAGAGCTGACATACCACCACCCAGAGCTTCCTACAGCCAGAAGTTATCCTGGTGTTGCCCACAGCTACCATGAAGGACTTGTGTGTTAACAAACAGTGAAAAGCTGTAAGGCCCATACTGAGCTAGGTTCTGAAATCCTGTGTTTAGAGGAGCCCACAGACTGCAAGTTTCCAATATGCTCATTGCACATGTCTGCAGCCAACTTTTCCTTATGCTTGTACATTTATGGATAGCGCTTCAGGGAAATCTGTGGCTTACAAATGGCAAACATTTAAATGTAAAGAAGAAAAACAGATCTCCTGAGTGACTGTTGTTAGCAAGCTGTCTTCAGAAAGAGAATAAACCAGACAACATTCTATGAAGTATGTCTATTTAATAATATTTTTTTTTCTGAGATAACAGAAAAAGAAATAGAAAAAGTCTTCTTACTAGAGGGCTGGATACATAAATATAATGACTCTGGTCACTGGTATGATTTGTATCAGCAGAAAGTTAAAGGTCAGTGATATCTTGGTCAAAGCACAACACATAGGTTGGTGTCATGGATGAAACAGAGCAACATGACACAAAAGCAGATAATGGAAAAAATGGGGATATTTTCATACTAGAGAAGGAAGAAAGGTGGCAACTGTTAAAAACAAGGCAGTCTTTAAATTGAGGCTTGCTCCTTCAGATTGTGATGAGCCATCCCCAACACTTCCACTACCAAATATATTGTCGGCATTAGTCAGAGGCTGGATTTATTCTCACTAACAATTTAGACTTACACTTATACTACACACTGACTTCAGTTTTCTATCACTTCAAGTTAGTATCACTACTTCTCATCCCTCTGATCCACCAACCTCTCTTTGTCTTCTTTTTAAAAATATTTTGAGATCAAAAGTCATTGTACTGAAGTCACTGAAAACCAAAAGCTGCGAAAGAGTAAAGAGGGCAACAGTCATACAAGTATCAATCCTCACAAAATTGGATACTCAATCTTATGACAGTTTTGGCCCCACATAATGTCCATGCAAAAAAAGTTTCTGAGAAATGTTAAATCCATAAATATCCACTTATTAAGGACTGCCATTCAAAAAATTACAATTTATGACACATTCCTATGCTACACAGTGTGCTCATCAAAGAGAGGAAAGTAATGTCATTGGACAGTTTCAAAATTATTAATTATAAGTTTCCTTTTCATTTCCCTGAACTCTTACTCACTAGTTTTCTTCATTGATGTTAAGTTAAAAAGTGATAATTAAAAAACCAGACTTGATAATGGTTTTTTTTTGCATTATTGAAACTCCCTTTTCTTAGCAGAAGAAGGTGAAGAGCATTCTACTGATACCTTATAAAATCTTTCCTTGCTAAATTGCTGCTTTGTCTGGGTTACATGATAAAATAATTTGTAATCTCCACCAGACTGTGAAAAGCAGGTATCTTCAACTACTGAGAATAAAGTAAAATTGCAAAATGTGGCTACACTAAAATTAAAGAGCAGACAATGCTTCATTGAACTCAGGCAGAATTAGAAACATCTGTCAACATATCGTAACAAAAACTCCTACAGTGAACAAAAGTCGTAAGTGCAGCCCTCTTTCTTCTAGAGAAGTTTGCTAATTTAAAAATTATGTACATAAAAGAGAATCAAGTCTTGAATTTATAAATGTTTCCTTACTCATAAAGAATCAAGGAAGAGGAACACGCTGCAGGATCCACACACACAAAATTCAAGCATTGGATGATTGTATGAGTGTGTGACTGTTTGCACTTCCAGGGACATGACAGAAGAGGACCGGTGACTGCATTGCTCCTGTATAATGAATCATCTAGTAATAAATTATTCCAGCTGATTTTTCGCAGGAATTGTCAGATGCAACAGACATGGAGATAGAGTCAAGCAACAGCCACTGCGTCAGGGGTGGGAAGTACTAGGGAGAGGTCAGAAGAACAAGTTTCTTACTCAGTGCGTGAGATTTGCCAAGTCTGAAGATACTGGGGACACTTCTATGTGACTTAACCACAAGCCATCTACAGCTGACTGATCTACAACCAGCACAACAGATGAAACTCATCCCCTAACGAAGTCAAGAGAATTTTGCCAATAACTACAACAGCGCCAAGTATTCCACCTGAAGGCTTTGAATTTTTTCCAAACATATTAACAAAAGATTGTGTTTACTTTGATACATAAAAGATTGCAGACTTGACAAACCCTCTCAACTCTGTCCAGGCAGCATAATAAGAACTGCAGTGCATGCAATGACTTTTTTTCCACATAATGTTCAAGTAACATTGAATTTACAGACGGGACTCAAGATTTTCCTTGGTTTTAAAATTTTCATACCATTTTATCACGGTAATTTTGTTTGCTCCATAGATTGAAAGTAAAATAATTAAAACAAACCAAATAAACTGTTCTGTAGCACAAAAAAGCATGCAAGAAAGCAAATATTTCCACTGGTACTGTGCAAATTCTGTTAATCTAAAGCATTCACTGAGATGTAATACCATGGAGTACTATGCCTGTAAAATGCAGATGTTGAGCTCTGATGACATCATTTCTAAGAAAAATATGGGCCTCAGAATAAACAAATATATTGGCTGCTATTTATGGCTCTGTTTCACCTTCTATTGTACCTTCTCTCTTTCCCCAGCAGGGGTGAGAAAGGGCTTAGCTGCTGCCCATAGCTGTGCCACTGAGGGGAGCAGTGAAATCACAGAGTTCAACTAGTGGGAACACCAAAATTTACTGAACTCCTCGTGGCTCTTGAGTTTTTTACACTACCAAAATAAAATAGGTGTGAATCTTTCCCCCTGCCACCGGGACATAAAGACCTGATTTTTGCTATGTGGACTTTTTGGTGTCTATTAATACATTTGAAGATGAGCCTAAACTTCTTCCCTCTTTATAGGCACCCCATATATTGCTTCTTATTGTCTACAAAGTTGTAAGAACATCATATACTAGACAACTCTGTCCTTATGCAAGTTGCTGGGTAGCACTAACAAGCAAAGGCACAGACAACACAATCACACCAAAATATGTTTAATTTCTTAGGGATTGCTGCAAGACGAAGCGTTTACTGGGACAATGTATGGCATTCTTTCAGCATGTCCCTGGCCCTTCCCATTGTGCTCTCCTGTGCTCTGGGCAGAAAGAATATGCATGATACACTACTGCTGGGAAAAATGGAGGAGTTTGATCTGGATTTTTTTTTTTCAGCTATACAGCTTTTGTCCTACTTTGCATAATCAAGCCTCACTTAGGTTTGAAGACATACGACCTTTTATTGTGCCTTTTTAAAAAGCATGTTAAGGATGTGTCCTCCTACCAAAAGCACATGCAAAATATCCCAATGGAATATTATATACTATACCCTGAAGAACATATAAAATGTAGTTTTAAAGTTAAGTAGAGACTGCAGCACACATAATTCACAAGAGCAGAATTATATTTCCAGAGACACATTTTTAATATTATTTCTTACTCTGCTCACTCCAGGCAAAATTCTAGAAAAATTCAGATGAAACAAGATCTCTGCTACAGGTACAGAAATAGGTACTACATAGAAAGCAAGATGTTAGAAATCTACATTGTCCTTTTTCATTTGGGAAACACATTGTACTTTTTGATTGCTTTCAAAAAATAAATAAAAAAAAAACAACCAAAAACCAAGCTTCTGAAAACCTAGCCTTCCTTCTGCTTCAGCTCCAGCTATTAAGGTGATTTAGTTCAGTATAAAACACTAGGATAAATTTCCATTTCGGCTGTCTGTAAATTCCCTCCCAAGGTTCAACTTGGTGCATTATTTAGAATGCAAAAACTAAATTGTTGTCAACACAATGGCACACAAATCAAAAACCATAAAGTATTGACTGTGGTGAAAGTTTGCACAAATATAATACATATCTTGATATGGGGCTTGTTATTTCTTCAGATTAGCAAGTCGTGGAAAAAAGGCAGAAAGTCAGCATCAAGGATACGAATGTAATGTCTCCCTTACATACATAGTCTAGTGGAATTCAACTTGCAACTATATCCATTGTCTGCAGAGTTTTACAATATGCTTCAATAGATCTTTAGGATGTTTAACATTTTTCTATTAAATGCTACAGATTTGTATGTTGTTTCCATACAACCGTACCTCATTTTTATAGATGTTACTGATTTATAATAGAATTTTAAGAAACACATGCTATAGATTAGTTTTCATTTGAATTGTAATGAGACTCCAGCATCTTATTCTTTATGTTGTTGTAGAATCCTTAAACTTTTTTTTAGTTTCTTAGGATATATCCACAATGATGACGTACTTTTTACCCATCTCATTATTTTAGGAAAGAAGCATGCCTATTAAGTAAAAGTCCCTTCATGATGAATTTGTGTGTACCTATTAATGTTGGGATCCCCACCTGCAGCTACTGGCACCTTACTGAAAATACAAGCATATGTGGCCTGTGCTTATTTAGGTTCAGACAAGGAAGCATCCAACAAATCTGACAGAAGCTGCACACTTTCATGAATCAATCTATTTTACAGGTTCCATCTGCTCTTAAGAGTTTCCCAGAGAACAAACACTGTGTCACTATACTGCATATTTCCATTGCACTATCCCAAACACACTTAAGCTGCTGACAGATTAATGCTTAGTTCACTTGTGGCATACATTCTTGGGTTCTTACACATGTTCTTATAAGGAAATGGAACTCACTAAGCACTTAATCACAACTTGGGGTAGTGTTATTGTATTGAATAAAACACGCTAACTTTGTTTCAGGAACAGCCTAAGGTATCTCTATATAAGCCATTGCTGTCACTAGCGCTGCCAAAGACTCTGGAAATCAAATCACTTTTGTCAACCTCAGTTAAACAAAAGCAAGTAGAACTTTGCCAAAGGGTAGCCCTAGGGGCTAGGGATGAGCCACCTGAGGGGTGTGCAGAAATGGTCAAAGGACTGTGCTGTTTACTGGAATGCAACTTGTATGGCTTAAGCATGCATATATTTGCTTGAAGCCATTACAAATAGAACTTGATAAAATGATTGCAAAGACAGTGAATAATAGGCAGATATAAAAAACAGTAGCAACAAAACTGAAGTAAAATACAACCCAACTTGCTAAAGACATCAGCAATCCATCTAATTATGGATTTACCTAGATAGGAAGCAGTAACAACAGGAGAAACTGGTATGAGTAGATGAAAACTTATATATACACCATGAATATACACCACGTATATCTGCATTTGTGCCTGGGAGAAAGTTAGTTTAATGGAGAATCTTTTACATCCTTACCTGTTGTAAAATAAGTTTGGTAAGTTCAGAGCAGCCAACAGCCTCACCTTGCCTTACGTTTAATTATAGGGCACGAAAAAGAAGAGATAGCATTTCAAGTTGAATCTCAGAGAAATTGTAAGTAAATTTTCTTCCACATTCAACCAGTCAAATGTATTTCCAGTTCTGACCTTTGAAATAAATTTTATATAAGAAAACTTAGTGCTTGACTCCCTAAGTAGGCTGACCCTCACAATTATATCCACCACACCATTATCACCAACAGTGAAGGCCTGTTGGACTGAATTGTATGCTGGTGACACCTTCAGCGAAATCAGGATCCACAAACTACCACTGATTTCAATGCAGCTCTGTCTTTTTCATTTATCAGATAAATTATTATCATTCTTCCCTTGCTTAACTCAGCAGGATCTGAGTACAATTCGCTGTGGGTTTTTATTAATATCACTGGATGCAGTAAGTGCTCTATCCCTAAGGTTTTTCAAATTGAAAGATTTGAAAGGCATGGTGACAATCCTCACCACTGCAAACGGGAGGAAAAAAGTCATGTCCCACTGCAATATATGGAGTTGATTGTTCACCAGTGGACGGTTTAAGACATCAGAGGTGTATAACTACTGTATTTTTTTGTTCTCCTCAAGGTACCAGAAGACAGGGATAATTCCTTGGGACAATGCTTCTCTCAGAGCAAGGCAGGGGTTTGAAAGTATGTAGTAGGTAACAAAATTATCAATTTTAGTGAAATTCAATACGCTTTTATTTGTGTCACAGTGTAATGTTTGGGGACAAACCTTTAGCAGTGCCTGTTGCAACAGGACAAGGGCTAATGGTTTTAAACTAAAAGAGGAAGATTCAGATGACATATAAGGAAGAAATTTTTTACAATGAGGGTATTGAAACACTAGAAAAATTTGCCCAGAGATGCCTCATCCCGGTAAACGTTCAAGGTCAGGTTGGTCGGGGTTCTGAGCAACCCGATCCAGTTGAAGATATCCCTGCTCATTGCAGGGAGGCTAGACTAGATGAACTTTAAAAGTCCCTTCCAACCCAAACCATTCTATGATTCTATGAGTCTTGATGCTCTGTTATATGAAAAAGACCTTTTTCTCCCCTCCCTCTCTTTCAAGCTCTCTAGTGGCACAAGCAACCTTGCAGAGTTTGGTAGCGTCTTTTAATAAATATTCAGCATTGGTAAAGCTCACCTGCACTGCAAACATGCCAGCAAGACAATACACAGGTGAACTGAATCCAGACAGATAGCATCAGATAAAGCTTGAGTGAGCATTCAGGATGTTATCTTACTCCAAGCATGTAAACCTGCTTTTCATCTGAAAATTCTGAGATGTTGAACTCGTAGAGGTAATATTACCCAACTTAGCTACACATTTGTAAATCCCTTGAAAAACAAAAGGCAGTACTGAGGCAAATATCTAAGATAACTTATCTCTAGCTATTGTCATGAGAGTAAGCAACTAACTAGCAGTACATTCCCTTGGTCATAAGTTACTTTGTGTGATTTTTTGGTAAGATTTGAGAAGTTACAATATGTTTCATAGGACACAATGTCTGTGTTTCAGAACTTCTCAAACATTCCAAAAAGAAGCCATTTCCCATTCTTCTCAAGCAAGATCTTCAGTTGGATTTACATAAACATTTTTAAAACATGTGTTTTTTGCTGCCATCTAAAGAAAAGTTTTCCACAAAATGCTGTGGTCAATCTTGCAAATTCCCGCTATGACAAGAAAATTAATCTCTCAAATGTTTTTTTCTTTAGGACTGCATATACTGAGGCTTTTGTTTTGTAGCAGTGTAGGATCTAATTCAATTTTTCAAAGTCTGCCAAGCACACTATTGCATGAAAAGATTTTCTTTTCTTTTTTCTCTCTTCTATTTCATCAACAATGAATCAAGGAGAAAGACCTGGTTTAGGATGCCTCTGCTTATTGGCTGTCACTTTTGCCAGTTTTCAGAAGACATCTAAAATGCTGGCCAGCCTAAAAATACATTAAATTCTTGGTGTGCTTCATTCAACATACCTGAATTAATATGGAAATATAGTCACAATGTGGCTGTAATGAACACACTTTGATTCCAAAACTTTATCTTCACTTCTGGCAGCCCATCAACTATATCTTCCAAAAGCGCACTGCAGAGCTAGAGAAAGCTGATTTTCCTCTTAGGAAAGTATTTCCAACTGTGGCAGTATCAGTTTTCTTTGCCCTCTCTCTCTTTTATCTTCTGTGATGATGGGGAGAAGTTAAAAGAAAGGCTTTTCCTCCCTAATTTTGATATTTCTGGGCTTCCTCTAGTTGTTCTTTGCTTGCCTCTTCCCTCTCTCCCTTTATTGGTCATGTGTGCATTGCATTTCTCAGTTTTCCTCCAAGATGACATTATTTTGCATATAAAAAATATTTTTTTATAATACATTAGTCAACTTGCATATTTTTCTGAAGGTAATTTTTTATTCGCTCTGATATATTTATCTTGCTCTCACTTTTGTCAGTTTTAATGGCCCTTTAGGCAGCCTACTTTTTGTTTCTCGGAGAAGTTTTCTTACCAGAGCTGTAGCCTAGCCTGTCTTTTGTTAGCCTTCCAACATTTGTTATCATTTACTGTCTTTGTTCAGCTCTCTACCAACAGTAATTTGCTTTTTGTTTCTTTCTTGTTACTTTCATCTTCAAAGTCACATTACTAAAGTGATTCAGGCTTCTGCATCTTGCCTGATGATGAAATGACAAAGTGAACCTGAGAACAGAGGTCCCAGTATACCCAAGAGAAGAGAAAGACATCTGGGAGAGGTAAGGGGTGGGAGAGGAGAAACACTGAATCACCTGCTTAACCATGAAATTGGATCATCTGGGGCTCAGCATACATCTCAGGGTTAGATACCATCAGACAGTGTTTGGGGTTCTGGCCTAAAGCAGATAGATTTTCTAGTATAAAGCCAGAGTGGAAAGGAAGGAAGAAGCACCTTCCATGGTGACCAAGGAAATACACACAGGAGAGTTTTGCAGGTGAGCATAAGGTCATGTCACACCATCAATTTTTTCCCCTCTAAATTGCATAATCCAGCATTTATATGTGTACAGAGAAGTAAGAAGATTAGCCATTGACTGAAATTCTGAAGGCTAGGAGCTGTTCCATTTATGAAGCAGTGCAACTAGTGCTTGTACAGCAGTAAAATTATTCTCAGTATTTTCTTGAGTAGTCACCTATGGCACAATTCTACTGCTAATTATATGAGACAGAGTGCTATCCTAACACGGCATGTCATTTCTTATACCAGGATTAGATAATTTAGAAGTAGTTCTGATACCACCAAATACTCCCTGTATAGAACGACTGTATTTTCTGGTTTTATGGGGTTAAGAAAAAGCTGACTAACAGACCTTGAGCTTGTAGTCTACCATCACACCAGTAACTGTGTGGTTTCTAGGATTTGCTCACTGCAGTAACCTTTTCCTCTCACCTGCATATTCAGTTTTTTCTCTTACTTTCCTGTCAACATCAGTCTCGGAAATTTCAGCTATACTCAGCATCACCTATTCTGCTGCAGAACCTCTCTGACCTTCATTCTCTGGTTTCCCTGCTGGATGGATCATGTCACTAGGAATTTGGTCAATCATTGACACAGTTCTTGTTTGACAATACTTCCTTCAATTTTCTGGTTCTGCACGCCCCTCTTCAAAGAACCGTTTTTCCATCACTCCTTCCAAGCTCATTGATTCAGCCTTTACACAGACTCTACTTTATTCAATTTCTTTGGTCTCCTTATCCGCTGCTCCTTTCCTCTTCCCTCTCTCACAACTGTGTTTTTCCTTTTCAGTAACTTTTCCACTTCTTCAACAGAAAAAAATATCGCTTTTTCATCCTCTTCAGTTTTTACCTCTAAGATTGCTTAGACTGTTTTCTTGCAATTTATACTACAATTTTCCTTTTTCACCACTGTTCTTATCTCTACCTTTAGCAACTCTTAATTGATTCCCTTCTTAGAAGCACTGACAAGTCTCCATTCTCTGCCTCCTCAACTCAAAGGTACAATTTATTCAAACAGAGAAGTAGATATTTTCCGAATAAAATCACTCTTCCTAATTTTCCCGCCAGAGAATGCTTTGTTCCTTATGACTTTTCTGATGCAATTTTCTGCATGCCTTCTCTCTTTTTTTTTTTTGTCTCTTTCATCAGAGATAGAATTGTAATTTTATCTTTCTTTTTCAATGATTCTCCTCCCCTTTGTCTCTCTTTTCACCCTGACTTCTGCCTCTAAAATAGACTTCTGCCTCTAATAGCTTTTTCAAAGCAACTTTTACTTACGGTGAAAGGAATCCAAAACTCCACATATGCTTCATATGTATCTGTTTTTAGCTATTAATTGTTCCCTTGATATCACTTCCCAATACCATTTTAGCTCAGGTTCTAACTAAACCTTTGTTTAGAATGTCTATGCCACCATCTCCCCCTTTTTCGTCTTAGCAAAACTCACAAAGACACTGAATTCCCAAAAATTGTTCTCAAAATCATTTCAGATGAATAACTATGCTGCATTTTTCTCATAGCACACAGGTCTTTGTAATATCTACTCAGGCATTTGTAGGCTAGTGTGTAAGAGCTCTGTTTTTGCTTAGAACATGCTTAATTCTCACTTCTATTTTATTCACATTAATTGGTGTGTAATAGCAAGCAGACTAATGAAAAGAGCTCAGGAAAGGGCTATATGTGTCCTCACTTTGTAAATTTTGAGTATGCATATACCAAAAAAAAAAAAAAAAAGGATGCCCTGATTATGAGACAAAGACACACCAACTATTCCCACTTACATAAAAAAAAAATAAAACCAAACCGAATCTTTCAGTTCTGCTAGGCAGGTAGACTAGGACTGGAATCTTTATTCCAGATAGAGCCTGAGGCCCTGAATGGTCTGATATCTTAATCTGAAAAAGATCCTACAGTGTAAAAAACAAAATATGTCTTTACAGATGAAGCTATCATTGGCAGAGAACACGGTTCTTTCACAGAGTTTCTTAAAACACCTTGGAAAGGTTATGTGAGAGATGAAATCAACACTTGCAGTTGTGTCAGAGGAAAATGAAACTCTAGGAAACTCTTAGTTTCTTCTGGGTTTTTCTTCTGCAAAATGAAAATCTCGGTGATTTAGTTCACTAACATCACTAGGAGATCACTATCTGTAAAATTCAGATTCAAATAGCTCTTGGCATAAGGAAAAGGGGAAACTAGAAACTAAAGCTGAAAAGTAAAGCTAATTAGCACCAGTATATAAATATGGAGTTACTGGATGAATAGTGTCAGAAAAATCTTGGAGCAATGAAGCTATTTAAGAAAGTCTTAGCCTACCTAAGAAATGTGGTATGTACTGGACGAGGTACTGCAAATTAACACTGGTGTTGCTGAATTTACATGTGATAGAGTATCTTGGACAACCTAGAGACATCAAAAATATGCCTGAAAAACAGCCGGCATGACTGGAGAGAATATTACAAAATTTTACCCACATACACAATATGTGTAAATAAAGGTAGATGGTGGAGAAATTATGGGAGGTGAGCTTACAGAAGTCATTGAGAATTATCTAGCCCAGTATCACTTTTGGGGACAGCATGTCATTGTAATGGAGGGATACAAGAAACATAACTAGAAAAGAACCAAATAACTGAAGGCACTGATGCTACGCAGACATATGTAGCAAGCGAGCAGCAAACCAGAAAATCCATTTCCTGTGTGGGAAATGGATTGATCAGGACACAGATAACTTAGGCACCAGATTTCAGACATAAAAAATTTCTTTTTCTGTTTTGGAAAAGGCTGTTGAGATTGGAGGGATCTGGAGGGGAGAAAGCAGGGAGGATTGGAAGATAGGATTGGGCTGCTGAAGTTCTTTAAGGGATTCCTACAGATATCAGGCCAGGGACAAATATGCTCCCTGTTTACCTGTAAAACAGGTACACTGAAGCCAGAAATCAGGCAATATTGGTACAAACAACTGTCCTTTGGAAGAGTTACCTACAATTAACCAGAGACAATACAGACTCCAATTTATACAGGGTTTTCCTACCAAGAGGGCAAAAAAAAAAAAAAATCAACTAGAGTTTACTGTTCTCATGGGTTTGTGGTGTATATTTTTGTCTTTTCAGATCTGCACAAGAGATATCCAAACTTCTCCAGAACACAAACCATCTTTACGTTTCTGATTAAAGTAACAAATACGCAACAAAAAAATTGTACTGAGGCCTGCGTTATCTCACATGAGAGATATGTGAGATAAAGTGGGCATAAAATAGGAACAAAGACAATTATCATACGAATGTTCATATATATCCTAATTTATTGAAAAGATGTATAATACGCCAATATACAGAGAACAGAGCATGACAATGTCTGACTTAACGCTAGGAGACACATGTTCAGGTGCAGAATGTTTTTGTTATACTACAAATATCACAGTCTCTCATGAGGCTTTCTCATGCCCTCATGAGCTGTGGTGGTTTGTAAATGTGGTGTGGCCTCCACGGATTTATGGTAATAATGTCAGCTAATTTCACATAACTCACTAAACACAAGCAGTGAAGAGTGATCCCTGGGAGGAAAGTGGAGAGGTTATCTTGATTTAGCAGGTTGTCACTATCAAGCTCTTTTCCTTCTATTGATTTCCTTATGTTGAAGGTGCACCAAGGAGGCTTAGTGATCTTCACTCACTTTATGGCAACAACTCCCTGAAGTCCAAGGAGTTGTGATGCCCCCAGCCTTGCACATTTGCACAGACACAATGTGCTTTTTTAGCAAATGTAGCTCATTATTCTTCTCACAAACCTCTGATGTTTACTTAGGAGTACTGTCTTACCATCTCTAGATGACAAATCAATGGAACCATCCCTGCACCAAAAATCAATTCCTAAATCTTAACTCACACACTTTTGTTTAGGCAACAGAGAAAAAGGATACCCCAGCTATTCAGATTTTCCCATTAGCTGTATTTTTTTAATCTCTTAAATTTCTTCGGTAAGTGTTTTTGTCTTGTTTCCACATATTTTGCTCTAAATATTAGAGATAAATGCTCATTTATCTCTTAGTGGCCAGTTTCTAAAACCCCAGAAAAGTGAGCAAGGTAGATTTTATTCTTTCTGTTCTTTTTTCATTCTTTCTTTGAATTGCTTTCTCCACCTTCACATTTTTGTCTCCCTCTTAAGTGATCCCAGAGGTAAGATTTGTGTTTACTACTGATGTTTTATAATTAAGACATTGAACTTTGGTCCCTGCATTACTACTATCTGTAGGTTCAGAAATCTGCCAGCCACGCACAGGTCCCCAGGGGACCTCCCGCAACCAGGTCGCCGATTGGCGGTGAATCCAGACTTTAACCCTTAAGCACTAGCATCCCCCAGTGGTCCTATTTATCACCGCAGTTCACTTTTTCTTTTTTCCTTTTGTTTTTGTTTTTTGTTTTTGAGGTTTTTAAGTGCTCTAATTTTCAACGTAAATGTTAATTCAAGTCAAGTGCCTCAGAACTAGTCAGTACTCAGGAGTTTGTTGAACTCAGTAAAGAACCATATATGTTTAATCACAGGTGAAGATGAAAAAAAAATAATTCCAGCCATGGCATATATCACGAGTGTATTACATAATGCATATCTGTAAAAGCAGGATTTTTGTAAAACACATTTGAAAATGGGGGATAATCAGACCAAAAGTAATTCAGACTCTTTATTGGAGAGCATTTTTGAAGAAGAGAAAATATGTTCAGGGTCTCTTCCAATAAGATTAGATTCTATGGTGATTTTTGGCTTTTTACAAGATCATGACTCATGGAAAAGATACTGTAGCAACCATAAATTTTTAATTTTCTTGTTGATTGAATTTAACATACTTAGAAACTACAGTCCATCACATGGATTATAATTCTAAATAAAAAATTCCTGGCTGCAATTTTGTTCATGCAATGAAAATTCAACCACTTCCTCAGAAAATACTCAACAAGAAGACCATCCCAGCCACTGTTCTTAAACTGAGTCCTCTGCAAAACAATCAAAAGTTATTTTTACTGGGATTGTTTGCTCTGTTCCCTAAAAAATCTCAGTCAATGGAGAAAGGTGAAATAATGGGACACTGCAAAAAATCACTGGAAGGGGTAGGAGAAGTGAGAAGAGCAGTCAAAGGATGCATGTTACACAAATATGAGATGCTTGCACCTACCAAGCTCTCTTCCACTGCAGAAGCAGAACAGTCACATCAGCACAAGCCCTGTATCAGTGTTGATTCAGCAGAAAGAGGATGGAGGGGGAAGGATGTGCAAGGCTGCCAGGGGAAGAAACAGAACAGCACTGCTGCACAACACCGCTGTTCAGCATGAAATGAAGGAATTTCTTCCCATTAATGCTGGAGCCCTCCAGTAACTCCTAATGCTGCAGCATTGGATAGGAAGGATTGTTAATTAAAACAGCCCATCTGAAAATCAGTGGGTTTTATACATTAGGTTTAAATTCAGCAAATTATGAACAGTGCAGAACAGAAACAGATGAACATGTTTCTCCTCTCAGTATAAGAATCTGACTAGAGCTGGTGCCACAGGAGCCCAGGGAGGCGACACAGCTTTACCCTGTCCCTTCTGCTTCCTAAATCCAGAAGGCCCATGGTGTCACTTAGCTACTTTTCCTGCTATTACTCCTGTAAAAATAGCTGAGCATATCCAGCAGAGTTTTAGAACAGGGACATACTTCCACCCTTTGTCTACCTTGTAAACAGAATACCTGAGAGAGGGAAAAAATCCCACCCCAACCCAATCCCCAGAACATTTGTGTCTTCTCTACAATTTAAGAGACAAACGCTGGGGTCCTTCCTCAGAGGTAATCTAAGGGAAGTCTGCCTTACTCAGTATCTCTGAATTTGATCCTTCATGGGCAGCAGTCAGCCGAGAGTGTGAATGTGCTAACTGAGACATGACAAACCCATTTAACACCTCTTGCTGATATTCTGTTATTCTGTGGTTAAGGCTCATGAGGATTTTTGAAAGGAAGTTTATTTTTGTAAGCTGCTGAGTGCTGGCTACGATGTGGGGCAGCTTTCACTTAGGCAAATATCTTAACTTTTGCTAAGGCTCTTGGACAGACAGACTATTCCTGTGACATGTACAAGAAAATCTGTGTAGATAGATTTGGCTTGGGATACTCGGTGAAAGTACATGTGGTAGGTTTTAACAAATAATGGACAGTTATAGTTCATCACAAAAGGAGAAGGCAGCTTTTAATCTCAACAGCTACTGTCTCCCCCCTTCTTTTGGAAGTTCTAAAAATATTTGAGGGGTCCCAACCAGTGTTTCTCATAGGCTATTGTTACTACCTAAAACACAGAGGTCAGTATTCAGTACGACAAATCAGTTTTATGTAGTTTAACCCTCTGGCAGTTAAATGAAGTAGATGGTTCTGAAAATGTCAGGAACCATCATAATGAAAACATACATTATAATATAAAGTGTCACACAGCACTGAAAATTAATCCTGCTGCTAAAGAAATGGGAAATGCACAATAAACACATTACCTGAAATTAAAATTGTTTTTGCCCAAATCTCCAGAGCCTTACAAGTTGTAACAATGATTTCCTATTTATATGGACCACATGAATTCTCAGGTGATTCCCTGTGGAGAGCTGTATGAATACTTTTTCCAGAGCTGAGGAAAGGAAAATAGATAGCTATAATGGAACTGCAGGAGCAGCCAAGCAGTAGATTGATTCAACAGGAGAAATTCAATGCATCCCAAAAGATTTCCTAGGATTTGCTCTCCTGCTGCTTAGGGCACAATTTATTGTAATGAGAAACTGAGGATTTTGTTTCAGGTGCGTCAAACCTTGTAGTGATGACTTAAAGGTATAAAGAAAAAACAACTGAAAATCTCTTTTAAGTAATGCTTTTGGATGAGAAGAGAACAATGGAAAGCTCTTCAAGGTGCTAAAAACGTCAAATATCTCATGGAAATAACATTCCTTAAGAGATACTAATCGAATGCACAGTCGAACCCTTTCCTTCATCTCCAAACTCCTGCATTAAACGTGAAAACTACAGTACATTTTAGTAAGCAGAACAGAGAAAGATTTATTAAAGTATCTGGTAAAATTGCACTTGTTTTCACTGTAATCTCTGCTCTCAGAAATGTCTGTAGAAAAATCCTCAGTTGTCAGTTGTGAAGAACTGAGTTAACAAGTTACAAAATAATAATAAAAAAAAAAAAAAGTGAGGGCTTTTATTTATTTAATAAGGGAACATCTAAGCAGGCAGACTACTCTGTTCATCTGGAGTGTGCCACAGTAGAAGGCTGGCAGGAAGCATGTGTTGCTGCAGTACTACATAAGCCCTCTTTGAAAGGTTAAGTGGGACATGCATGATGTGAATTTCACCCTGAAAAAACGTGAGAATTTGTAGGCACTTATACCCTCCTCCATGAGAAGTAATAGTCATTATGAACACTGAGCTTCTCTACAGCGTATACCAGCCTATGCAGTTTTCTTGCTGATTGCTTTATAGTGAAAGTTCTGAAATGCTGTGCTGTTTCTCAAGTAAAGCCCAAACTTTTACGCAGAAACAGGCTGCCAGGTGAAGGTTCCTCAGGTAAAATGCTGAGTCCTGATAGCATCTTGGTTTGCTTAGGGAAGACGTGTAAAATCTGAGACGCTCGTATTCACAGCAGCACATACCATTCAGCACTAGCATGCTCACCTCACTCTGCAACACCACACTAGGTACTGGAACATCATATGGTATGGAAGAACCAACAGAGAAGAAATGTACGCTCAAAAAAAAACCTTACCAAGAATGAACATTCATAACATTGTATCTGGACATTCAGCACAGGCTTATATTTAGTTACAAACAACACAAATATCCAGAATCCAAAGATTTGAGCATCGAGCTTTTAGAACAGACCAAAGCAGACAGCACCTGCTCTTTCTCCATTCGATGACCAAAGTTGCATGAAAAATCCAAGCTCCAACCAATTTCAAGACCTACCACATGAAGAAGGATCTCCTAGAGCATCCTTCCTTACAGATAACAGGCTATCAGACTCAGAAGCTCTCCCAGCACATAGCACAGGGGCATGCACTGACCAGGGGAGACGAACAGCAAATGCTTCACCACCTCAGCCCCTTCCCTTTTTCATTTCCAGTTGAAACTGCATTTTGAAAGAATTTTTTTATTCTTTCTGTAAATTCTATATATAGATTATACAAAGAATATACATTATTTCAGCCAGCTACCTATCCCTCAAGCTCAGCATAAAACACTGATACTCTCATGGCAGTGGAGTCTGAATCAAAAGTCAGCTTCTGATCAGGGATGGGGCAGCATCTGAACACGCAAAACAGTCAGGAGCTAATAATCAGTTATCACTATAGTTCCTATTGTCATTTTAGTTGCTCTCAGCCTGACTGTGGAAGCAGAATGGGAGTTTTGCCTCATCCATTAACCTGGAAAGCAAGGCAAGATGTACAGCAAGAAATAAAACCCAGTGAGAAGCATCTAGACAAAACACAGTATTTGCTTATAATGAGACAGTCCCCGCTCCCCTCATCTTTTGAAACCCTTGAACCAATTACGTCTCTTACCTGTATGGTCCCAGAGTCCTCCTGCCATAATACAAAGCTTCTTCCCAGCATTCAAGGTTAACACAGGCATCCATGGCACAGTCAAGCATTTTCAGTTGATAGATATTTGTGTCTGGAAGACGACCCATATTCCTGCTCAAGAGATTCTGGCATCTTGCCAGAATCTGCTCCCACTCTTTTATTAGACTTAGTTAAGGAAATATCTTTAAACAAACGAAAACACAAGTTCTAAATGTTGTTAGCAAGGAGCAAGAGCTAAGGGGCATTAAGATCAAAATGCTGCAATCATTCCAAATTCTGCTTCAATTCTTGAAAACATACTTGAACTCAGAAGTTGTACTTTAAGTAACTATGCTTTGTTTTCTTTTAGAAAAACAATTTCTAAAGAAGGAAGTATTTTAGAAATAAAGGGTAAAAGAAAGATGACAAAATGAAAGGATATTTTAATACATAACAAACTAAAACTCAAGTACTTTTTATTTAGCTGCTGAAATATTATTATTTACTTAAAATAAGCCTCCAAAACTTACACCTAAGGGCAATAACCAATGGAAATGAGTCTTCATGAAATGTCTCAGAAGCTAAAAGAAGAAATTATTTTTTTTATATTTTAAAATAATGACGTACTTTTAAGCTGCTCAAGACTTGGTTTAGAATTCTTATGAAATGAAAACCTTTTCTTGCAATGAATTTTCCTTCTCCTTGGCACAGTTGTAAAGAACATTGGTTTTTTTCATGTACAGTTGCATGTTTTATGCATGAAAAAGAAAGTACCACAGTTCTGATGTCTGACTGTAGTTCAGGATTAAGTATCTTGTCAGTAAAGAAGATTTTTACCTCTAATGCTACAAGAAGTATTTTTGTGTTTGGAATAAAATTAAGTTGGCGCTTGCATCCACTTTACTTGGATATTTCTGACCACAAATCACTTATTTTCATTACATTCTACACTGGTTTGATTTCTCTGTGGACTAGATTCTTCTCTCCCTGACCACACCTATGCTGAACACCGATACACTTGAATTTTAAATGAGTATTGTCATCTGGGACCTCATGGGAGTCGCAGAATGCAAGCAGTCTAAACACCAAAAAGATACCATACACACTAGTAAGAATAAATTAAATAAAATAATAAAAAAAGAAGAAATAAAGATTTATACTAAGAAAAGTAATAACATTGTATCACAGTCCTTTCCATACAATCATCTCAAGGAATTTCAGCAGTTATCTTCATGACATTACTGAAAATACTATTCACCCCAATCCAGCAGTGGATTTAAGTGTACAGTGATAACCCTGTGATGAAGTAATTAGTCTTTCCTGAATACGGGAATATTTACATACTTAAAATTTAAGAATGTGATCCCTATGTGGCTAGGCCAGGATTTATAGCATGGTTAAGGCTAAACTAATTATTTGTGAATTGCTCTCATGCCCTTGGATTGAAAGAACCATATAAGGGAAGGAATGTGTTATTATAAAATTACACCTTAACTTTTATATCTCTGGCAAACATCCATATATTCTTTGCAACTGATTAAGGACAAACAGAAGAATGAGGGATATTATTTCCACTTGATACAATTTTTGTCAGAAAGCACAAAGCACTGACATTCTTGAAAGATTACCATTTTAGCTGATGCACTGTATTAGTCTGTCTGGTTTTGCTTCTCATTATACTGCTTTGTTCAGTGACTAGCATCTAATAGCAGATATGCTTCATTGCAAAACCTGTTGAGACCAAATTTTCAGGTACATAAATCGCAAACTGGAAAACCCAGTCAGCTGCATCAGG
This sequence comes from Nycticryphes semicollaris, assembly GCA_013400055.1. Lineage (NCBI taxonomy): Eukaryota > Metazoa > Chordata > Aves > Charadriiformes > Rostratulidae > Nycticryphes > Nycticryphes semicollaris. Next base: position 1,051,747 of record VXBJ01005782.1, read on the forward strand.
ACAAAAGGGAAGCTGTCTGTCCTGTATCTGCTGAAGAATAGAGGAGCCACCCTCAAGCAGCTTTGCTACTGTTGTGTGGCCTCAGATGCAGAAATCCTTTTCTGCACAATAATCCTCTTGCACTGGGCTTTAGCATCTCCATTTATATGCTTATACAGTTTTTTTGAGCCTGAGTTATTTCACTCTCCCATACTGTTTCAAGTTCTCTAACTACAGATTTAGCACTACAACACTGAATCAGTTATCATCAGCAGCTCAGGTTTTGGAAGTCACTAACTAAGGAATTGTCAGTTTAATTTGCTAAAAAAATTAAACTTACAGAGACTAATGACTATGTGCCTCAGTAAGCAAGGAATGGGTTTTATTCATTCTTGGCAAGTAGACAAACTTTGAGCCCCCTCTTCAGGTATTGCACTCACCACTGCATGCCGATTAGTACTGGTGGTGTGCAATGGAAGGAAAGATGATACATTTCAAATGGCTCATGTCTGAGGCCAGAAGCTGAAAGGACAACAAGGACATCATTTATAATCAGTCCTGATGCCTTTTACTGCAATGTGTTTGATTAATTTTAAAATATCAGTTAAATCAGTAAATTTAATTAAAGACCCTAACAAAATTCAGTAGGTGCAATTTCTCCTGCAAATAAATATAGGAACATTAAATAGGACTGGCTCCACACTTTTGGTATAAAAATGATTGCAAGTTCATATTGCACATCTATAATTTAACTTTCATGTTAAAACATGGGCACTGAAGTATAACTGAATGCCTGAAGATCTATTTCAGTATCGTCTGTCTCAATCCAGTGACTACAGAAGAATTTAAGATAGACTAAAAACTATATGAAGATTAAATTTAGATGAGATGAGTGTTTCCCTTTTGTTACCAAACTAAACTCTCTGGATTATAAAGAAAGGAACTCAGTTGTTTGGGGTTTTTTATAATAAAAATTTTGATCACTTGTTTCCAGCCTGGAATATCACTGTGCAAACTTGTATTTTATGCTACTGAAAAGCAGTATTATAATATTTAATTCTTTCTAGCTCCAGAGATAGCCCATTTTCTGAAAAGCACTTGCTACAATAGTCCAAATTCACAGTCAGTGAAATTCCACTGAATAGATTAATATAAAAGAGGGATCAATACTCATAGTCTTACAGCAAAAATCTCCACCTCTCTTCTGGTCATCTTTTCTTGGTTGTTGCTGTTCACTAGTTTTTTTAATTGGATTAAATATCTACATGGTGACCATTAGGCTCAGTTCTGTTTATTAGTGCAAGATCATCTCATTCAATTTGCTTAATTATCTATTCCTATTATTATAACTTATTATGATTCTATAATGTTTGCAGTGAATCTGACTGTGACTGTGTCCTTGTTATAGTCCTTGTTGAGCAAAGAATGAGAACCTGGAAATGTTTGCAGTGGAAGTACCGGGACAAAGAATTTAACAACATTCCAGATTAACCTTTATTTCATTTAGAAATGGATTTATATGAAGTGGTAGGCTGTGATGGCAGAAGTCTAAACCTGAGCCAAAATAGCACTTCAAATGCTAGGTATCTACTATCTCTGCCATGAAGCAGTCCCAGACCAAGTAATTCGAAATTCTGTTATTTTTATATAATATACAATTAAGAATATGACATGGTTTAAACATCAAATTAATTTAAAATACATTTCAAAACAACATAAAAATGTAAAAACTTTAGGAAATAAATCTCAAAAGATGAACTGCTCTTTGGATTGTTTTCACAAGTGACTGACAAACTGTAGCCTGTCACTGAAAGGATACCTTCTTTTGCTTTTGGATATCTCACTTCATTTACAACATCTTTGACTTCTTTCCAAACATGCTCTTCACCAGTCAATTTCTCAGCATCCTAGTTCATGGAAAGAAAAGTATTTGATGAGAAAAACAGTAAACTGAGAATATGCAGTAATGATGAAAAACAAGGTAAAAAGATTACACTAACCAAAGCTACTTGTGTGAATTGTGTGCTGGTTTTTGTAGATACACAAAAAATAATTTCACCTGGCATTCATAATCATAGAATCATTCAGGTTGGAAAAGACCCTTGGGATCATCACAGTCCAACCATACTCACCCTGTGTTTGTAAGTAAATGAAAGAAATCAAGAAAAATTAATGCAAACTTGGAAACACTGAATACTCAAACCAGATATTAAGTTTGCAACATGAGCAGAAAAGAGAAATAATAGCATGTGTTTTTTACTATCCAAGTGCATTGAGTAGATCAAATTCTCTCAAAGACCTGCTACCTAATACTTCACAGATCCTCAACCACACTGTAGAAACAATTTAGCAAATTATTTTGATTAACCATGTAGTGATTATAGAAACTTTATAAACAGCAGGAGGCTAGCTTCATCCATTAGTTATAAGTATGAGCTTACAGAAGTCTACTACTCAGAAAAAGATAAACTTCAATTTTCTTTTATAACTCATTCCTATTTTTCCCTATTCCATCAGATTCTATAAACAGTTATATTTTGCCATCACTGTCATAAATAAGGCAAAAATGCTTAATGGCTACAGCAGTAAGTTTCTCTTTTCAACTTTCTAGCAACCTTAAGCAAACCACTTGGAACAAATTTATTAAAGCATCTACAGACACAGTTAAGCATCTTGAGGGATTTCCAAAAGCATCTAGATACTAAATTTCCATTGCTTTAAGCACTTAAATACCTTTAAAAATCTGGCCTTTAAGACACCGCAGTTCATTATCTCTCTCTCTCCTTATAAAAAGCCCTGCTGCTCACAAAAGTATTTTGTAAGTGCAAATTTTTTCGTGAATATTTTAAATACAGTTCTGAAAAAAACAGCCTTCAGCAGGGGTGGAGGCTGAGAGATGAAGAGAGAAGGTGTGTGGAAATCTAACTAAGCACTTTGTAATCAACTGATGATTACCGGGCATCACAGGATTACCTCTATTAAAAAGCCTGCAACCTGTATCTCTCTAAAACTGCATAATTTTCTTATTCTACTTCTCCTTATTTACCATAAATTCAGAACAGAGAATATTTATAGTGAGAATCAGCACTGACTTTCACATTTGATTTGCAGTTTTGTCTTTCCATCTGTCCTTGAAACAGCAGACCTCTGTGTGTTCCTGGGATGATTAAATCAAGATTAAATCAAAATTGGCCTCAGCTGCCCCACCATTCTGTAGGGCCTTACAAGAAGGGCAGCCTGACCCCACTGGATTTTGCACATGTACTTCCCCTACAATCAGTTCTATGATCAAAAGGATCATCTGGAAATAATTTTGTTCATAGCTGAATTTGCCACCAGAAGGCATAAGGTGAATGTTAGGATAAACAAGCTTGTACTGTAGAAATTTTGTCAGCACAGTTAATGTACATACCCAGCCCTCTTACAGCATTGTGACAGACTTCCACTGATTCTACTAGCTTTAAGGTAATCTCTACCAGTTTTTATGGGACTACATCAATTTTAGAACTCATCCCATTAACCTGTAATAAATTGTCTCTAAAACATCTTTGTACATCAAGTGCTGCTCACTGATTGATCCAAAAGAGAAATCTGGCCTGTAAAATACTAATAATGATGCCTGTGAAATTTTAGGTTTAAGGAGCTAGCTGAAAAAGAAAACTTCTTTTAAGCTATCTTTACCTACTGGCCTAAGTATAATTCTCAGTATTTCCGTAACATGCTGTAAGTCTTACAACTAAAACTTCAGAAACATGGGAATTGGGACAGATTGATAAGCGGAGAAAAATCCCAACCTTACAGTTGTTACAGGCTAATGACCGATGCATCGTTAGGGCTCTCTTTGCACACAGTGGGACTTTTGGATGAATCAGGTTGAAGTGTTTCTTGACACAGGATTAATCTTTCTCTTCTTCTGTAGTCCATTGAGTTGCTTTTCATTGTTTTCTAGCATTTCATTAACCATGAAGCAGTGCAAGGCTGGGGCTTCCTCTAACCTTTATACCAGTGCATAGGTCTGTTGTACCAATAATATCCCAGCCCTCTCTGGATTCATGGTCTTTATCCCTTTTGTATGAGACTTTAGGAAGGAGTAAGCTGGGCATGATGCCCAGCTCTGGGAGGGATTTAAGTCACAGGTTTCAATGAGACGTGTTCTGTGTTCTCAAGATGCGGCGTTTTGGGGACTGGCTAACATTAAGAACAAGCAAAACCCTTTTACACCTCTACTATTCTTCATCAGATTGTCATATACCAAAGAAGTCCTGTCCTTTCCTAAGCAACACTCTAGTTCAAGGCACAGAGGCTGCTACCAAACAGGCAGCCAAGCAGGGGCTGCAAAGGAAGCAGGAGGGCTTGTCTCTGAGAACACTTCTGCCTTCTGGCCTAATAAGATTTTTCCAAGTATGTTGTTTCTCTCCCTTGGACAATGCTTTGAAAGTCATGTCCATGTGATATGACTAAGCCAGCTGAAAATACTAAGCTGCCTTGGAGTTGGAATTATGAAAATAATTGAAGTGATTAATAGTTACACCGAACTGTTTAATTTAATCTAAGAGCATGGCCGTAACAGCTATGGGAGATTTAGCTTTCCACAGAGTAACACCCATTCAAAGCATCTCTTTTCAGAACATGTTCCCAGTCAAACCTCCGGGTGGGCAGAGCTGCCAACAATAACAGAAGACAGGCTTTTTTCATCTGTAGCAAAGGAGTACCCTAGCTGAAGAAAAGGAAGAGGTTTTTGAAAAAGAAGGAAGAGTTAGCGACTTGTGCCTAATTATTTTCCTTATTTCTGACATTGACTCTAAACATATGAATTTGTTCTTGAGAAAAACAAAATATTTGTGTCTTGGTTTAAAAAATAATTAGACGAGATAATCTGGTCACAAAAATGCATGACAACCTTATGATGGCTGAAACTGGCATTCTTTTCAATTCAGCTTTCACACATGGAGGCGTGCTGGAGAAAACTGAGAGGAGTGTGGAAGTCTCATGGAGAGAGCAGAAGATGGCTGCAATACATGCTTTTCCATGGCAAGAACACAACCTCGCAATGCTCTTAATAACATGGGTACACGCATCACTGGATGTGCTAGCTGAACCCACAATCTAGGGTGCAAGGAGAGATAAAACTGATGCTGTGACTTACTTTGAGCAATTATTTCAGATTGAAAATGTTTCCAGCACCTGCTTTCCACTTATTTCAAGCATGTGCAGGGAAATTTTGTTCATTAGAAGGTGAGTTAACATGCAACAGCAACATTTCAATTCCATCTCTCTATGCCACCAATACTATGGCATGTGCTACTACAGCTTTCTTGAAAAACCACACCTGGGAAACCGTCATCTTAACACTGAAGCTTTCTGGAAAACTCCATGGTCTATCTATTCCTTGGACCACCTATCCCTGACTGCTTAGACCTGTACTTCTAATCCTTTAGAAGGAACAATTTCCAGTTTCATTCAGTCCTTCTAGTGAAATAGGCTATAAACTAAACTCTTCACACCTGACACCTCTCAAAAGGACACTGTGTAGCTTCTTATCTTGAATTTAGTGAGGGTGCATAAAACACAAAGGCTCACCTACACAATTCAACCAGACAAAATTCTACCCTTGAAATCTGTTTGGCCTTTCAAAAGGGGCAAATGCAAAACATTCTGTAAAGCAAAATTTTCTTGACATTTCACAATAAATCTGCTGTATAAGGGATACATGAACAAGATTAATTTTTTTTAAAATATTTGCTTGAACATCATGATTTCTACAGCTTGTAGACAACATAATTTTTGTTTTTCTTTCAGAATATTTGCAGCTTTTATATCCAATTATGCTCCAAACCTTTAAATATGTAGATGCTCATTGCAATCTTTGTTTCAGGAGTCTGAGAATGGACGTGATCATCTCTTCCCAGTGCATCCTGTAAGTGCTCATATACATAGTCTGTGGTACACAATACACCATTAAATGTCAGTATTTGCTTTAAATATTGCACAGTTTTCCAGAGTTTAGGTTCCACTAGTGACACTTGTAAAAATGAAGATATAATAATTTATAGCAAAGCTATACAAAAAAAAGAGAGAAATAAGAAAACCAGAGGGTATCTGATGAGGATTATAATCTGTTTATATAGTGATCAAGTGTAAAATGTTCTGCGGTTTTGGCTTTAAGTGATAGAAGGATTCATTATAAAAGCACCATCTCCTGAAACAATTACAGCTATCAACCACCACAGAAATACACATTTTAAAATATTCACTTATCCCATTCCCTCCTATTTGCTCCCACGTAATATCTCTTCTGCTATTTTAGTGCTCTGAACATATCCCATCCTGAACGGAACTCTCCTTAAAAATGACTACAATCTTCAAAGTATAGATACGTTTTTCTCTTTCCTTCCTGTTACTTTATACCGTTCCTCTTCCTCTGACTACTCTTTTGTTTCTTATTCTTGCTAAAAGTTCTCCCTACCTATTCACTTCTAGTGCCACTGCTTGTGCAAGCAATGTTAGCAGTCACTGTTCTTTGCTATCCCAACATCTAAAATTCTAAAGATTCCCATACAGACAGCACATTCTCTGGGAGAAGATTTCTCTGTTATTAAAACAAGCATATGCCAACCAGTCACTGTCATTGCCCCTTCTGCCCAAATACACTCCCAAAGCCCCAGAATTACTCTGTAATACACTGCACCTCCAAAAATATCCTGAACATTGAAAATCTTGATTAAGGGCTAGTCCCCCTTTCATACTTAGGCCACAGGATAGAAATAGACACAGATTTTCTGTCTTGTGTACAAAGTTCATCAGTCTCCTCACAGATGGAGGCAGAGAAGCAAGCCAGGGATTTGCCATTGAGAGGAACTGTGAAGCACTCCCCACCTCCCCCCACAGAAGGGAGAAGTGGAAACTCCAAACAAGTAATTCCTACACCTCTTTGTCTTCTTCCCAGCCTTCCTCCTACAAAAAGTAGATCCAAGGGCTTCCTCGCTACGTGTCTACATCTAGCGTTCAGGTAGTCCCATATAGGCAGAAATGAGCAAAGCTTTGTAGGGGGTACTGGAATGCCAGGCTGCCCTGAGAGGAGTAAAAAACAAAGTCTACACTTTTCTATGATCAGTATCTTTTCTTCTAAATAAACAAATGGAATACAAAAGTGCACATACCTCAAATATCTGAACATTTCACATAAATTACAGACCACCATTTGCTTAATTTCTAAAAATTTAAGTGGCTACTAGAGATGCACATCTCGCAGAACAACTCCAATCAACTTGATGGGTTCAAATCAAAAGCCTTTGTTTGCAGAAAGTGTCTGAAGAGTTTAGGCACATTTAAATTAGGGCATGACATTTTAAAACAGATCTCGTACTTTAAGCTCTGAAAGCATAAACAACAATTTTCTCTTTCTAATTCTATTTAAAGTGCAGCAACTACTGAACATATGTTTCTAGTAAACCAGTAATGCATTGTTTTATGCCTGGTGGCAAAAGCAAAGCATTAAAAGAGTAGAGTAGAAGATAGTGCAGGTCATCTGAAGCTTCACTTTAAGTAAGACAAAGGAAAATATCAATGAGAAAATGTGATATATAAGTTGCTGTACTGCAGCTAAACTGAATTTGTGACTTGAGTGCTTCAGAGCAAACAGGGTACAAAGGGCTGCTGAGCAATCACATGTACATGTAGCTACAGGGACATCAAGAAAAAGCACACTTGAGCAGTTTACCAATGTATCTGAGGTCACCTCCTATACAACATTTTCAGTCTTTCTCATTTCCATAGATAACTTGTGCTCAACTTTGAAGCTGCAGTTTTGTGATGGTACAGCAATTTGGGAAGCAAAGCAATTGCAAAGCAACCTGTGGTACTAGAGTTTGGCTCCACACTGGAACCTGGATTTATATTTGTATATTGGATGAAGTTTAAATTCATAATCAAAGACCCTCATCTATCATGATGAGGGCTGTGGTTTATAGAAGCCTACAGCTTCAGTTGAGGGTTTCACTCAGATTTACTCTGGCAAATGTACTCTGTTAAGAACTGCGTGTGAAATGATCAGTGTACAAAGCCCTCTCATAATGCAATATTTACGTGTGATTTCTGAAATTCTAAGAGCTCCCCTACCCTGTCCCATGAAACATAATGCCAGCTCCATAAATGCCAGTTTGACAACCCTTTCCAAGAAACATAAAGTTGTCCTGACCAGGAGCTGAGCTGTCAGAAAAGACCTTGTGTTTGCTGTCATATGGCTCTGAAGAGCGTGAATGGGACACATAGCAATTCCAAAGCTACTCTGTCTGCAGACAAAAACAATGTGTGTTCCATGTGAGGTGGTAAACTTGAATTCTGAACAAATTCAATTAGTAATTTTTATTTTTGAATTCTGACAGTACAATAAGACACGCTGCAGTTGGATGCCATATTGCAGCTGTGCAGTACATTGTTCAGTATTAGGCAGGCTACATCACCTCAAATAATCAATACCAGCTCTTCATGGATTTCCAACTCCACTATCTGGAAGTGCATAAGAACTATACAGGCTAGTAATAACCTAAATTGTACAGGTATTGAAAAAATTAACAGTTCTTCACACCATTTAGATTGAAGTGCTCTACTTACACATTCATATCAAGATGAAGGTTTCCCCAGTCCCTGCATACAATTAGTGCAAAAACCTTCACATGGTAGTATGAATAACTTTCCCTTAACTTTATCCAACTTAGTTACAACATTACAATATTTACCCAGAAATTTTGAAAGAGTAAAATGAGGCATCGAAAACAACTGTGGGAGATTTATTGAAATGAGATGCTTTTAAAAAAGAGAAAATTAAAAGCAGCAAATCCATTTTAAGAAGTAGTTTAATTTAATAAAATTAAATAGGACTAAGATAAGTTTATCCCAATAATATCTTTGATTTATTTAAATCTAAAAGTGTAAGTTAAGAGAGGAGCAAACAGATGAAACAACCTCTCCAGTTGAAAGACTAATATATCTCAGGCCCATAGTTCTACACACCAAAAATAGCAATTGCATTTCTGTCGGACTCATACTCCACTCTTATCCACTGCAATTTCACTTCAGCTATTTCTACGATTTTTTTTTTTTTTAGACACAGACATTTTTAAATAGACTTCAAAGATCACTGTATCTGTATATTGTATATGAGAGAGGCAATCTCACAAATGGTTTATATTGAAGTAAAATGACATCCCTCTTCCTACTGACTCCCCTGCTTACAGATTCAAGGGTCACATTAGTGCCAGAGAAGAACACAATGTTTTCCATTTATATTCAGATACCCATGCTGTGATTCATCTGACCAAGTGTAGGCATTTGGGCTACCCTTCTTTTGACAGAGAAAAAGAGGCACTCTCAGGGTGTAATTTGTATTATCCTAAAACAGGCTCCAAAAATACATCAGATAAATAAGAGTCAAAGTGGGTCCATTTTTCTTCATTTTACATAAAGGAAGTCTAGAGTAACCCGCCCAGATGCCAGTATTTACACTGTAGCTGTCTGAGATTTGGTGAAATAAATCACAGCTGTAGATCCTCATTTCATATGTGGAATGTGTTCTACCTTTGCAGTGGTGGTGCATTATACTTCAATAGGTCTAATTTACCAAGCAATTCCAGTTACTCTGTATTATTCACCTGTCCTCATAAATGTTTATTATTCTCTCAGTCTTTGTCATCCATGAATTTTACTGGCAATGATGTTGCAATTACTTCCAACTCAATCACGAAAATGCTGGGTACTGTAGAAACAGGAGTATTATGGACACACTCTGAAACTATTTGGTAAAGCATTATATATAACTGATGATTACAGTGATTTAATGTTGAAGTGTGTTGTCAGAACAATCTTTAGAGTGTTGTATTGGGTTTGCATGGCAAGGTTTTGGTAGTGGGGGGGCTACAGGGATGGCTTCTGTTAGTAGCTGCTAAAAGCTTCTCCACTCTCTGATAGATCCAATGCCAGATGGCTCCAGGATGGACCTACCACTGGCCAAGGATGAGCATGTCAGTGATGGTGGTACTGCTTCTGGGATAACATACTTAAGAAGTGGAAAGCAAGTTGCTGTACATGGAGATCAATCTAGAGCAGATATCCACCTGCAGCCCATGGAGGTTCTTACATCATAGCAGGTGGATATCTGCCAGAGCAGATGCCTGTGGCTCCGGGGAAAGCCTGGAGCAGGTTTGCTGGCAGGACTTGCAGCCTAGCAACTGTGAGGCTGGTATTGCAGATTATATTAGACATTGCTCATTCGTTAATGTAATCTCTAGTTCTATTTTACCAAACAAATCGACAGCTCTAAGGCAAATCTGCTTTATTCCTTAATTCAGCAACCTGTGGAAACACAAAGTGCCACTGAGAGCATTTAGTGGCTGAAAAGTGATATGTAGGTACAAAATCCTCAGAATACTTAGGTATTCACAATGCATAATCCAATCCACACTCATCAGTGCATTGAAAAATTACTTAAGCTTATATGCATGCATAAATCCTATTAAAGTTAATATTTATGTGAATTACTAAACACTTCACTAAGTAGAGGTGTAGCTATTTGTGTCTTAAAGTTCAATTTATGCTTCAGGGATTTGAAGAATTTGTGCCCATTGAATTATTGGTTCTAACTGAAGATATACCGACAGGAAGGTACATATTTATTTTGAACAATAATATAAAAACTATTTAATATCTAAATGCATGATATATCACATGATAAAATGGTATCTATAGTAATTATGTTTGATCAATCCACTCTATGCCTTTATTTGACAGATACCAAAAGTGAAAATGGCAATTCCTAGAGCGCTGATAAAAATTGACTGCCTATCTCTCTAGCATGTTGCTTGAAGATTTAGTGTCACAGCTCAAATCCACACTGACCAGTCTCCGAGTTTTTTAAAGTCATGAATAAAAACAGTTTGAATTAATTTTGTTCTACTGCAGCTTGTCACAGAGCACAGTATGTGGAGTTTCCTCCTCTAGAATTTTGCAAACAAATTTGATCGTCCCCTAGCTGCATATTAGTTTCATACAATCAAAGGAACAGTATGCAAATACCTTTAAAAGATTTTGTACAATGTTTTAATAATTTCAAGAACTTCTACTTTGGAGAGTTATTATTGACTATCCTTTAACTAACACCAGTTAAACTAGTAGAGGTTCTTCCAATCTTTACGGGAAGCAACTTGAAACACTCCATAAGTGAAATTAGTGCTTGAAACTAACTGTTTCCAGTACCTTTCTAGTACTCTATTATTCTGATTCAATATCAACATTTTAGTCATTGTCAGAAAAAAACCTGGAAAACAGCCATAACGCAGAGAGAGAAAAGACATTCTCTAAAATGTAATAATGTCATGGAAACTATTATAAAGCCTTTGAATATTTCTCAGGGTCTCCGTCTGCAGTTTGAATGGCTATCATGCAGCTGGTTCCTGCTGACTGTCATTGTTACAAGTTTTTATGTGACTCAGCAATCAATGGTGATCAGCCAAGGTGACTCAAAGCAAGGAGAGGTAGAATAGATCACAAAACATATACTGAAAGTTAGACCTCCTGACTCACATGTAAGAAACTGCTTATGGGACTTACTGAAACAACATAGCCTGGTGATCCATAATCTATATTGGATTTCCAATTTCCCAAAACAGTTCATGTACTAGTAACTTATCTCTCTGTCTCCTGATAAGTACTCTCCACTAAAGTACTTCACTCATTGCTTAAAAAATGCTGTTTTCCTATAATATTTTTCTAATCAGATGCATGAGTGTCACCTCTGAAAAGCATGCTGTCTAACCCCTCCTTTTTAAGACTTTTTTTTGCAGGTGAGGGTTTGGGGTAGGGGAGAAGCAGCTCACTTTGCATGGATTCCCCCCTTCATTAACCACATACAATGTACTAGTAAAAACTTCACAGCATCTTTCCCCCCTATACCAAATATCTATAGATTCAAACTACTGTATTATTAACCAGTAGCTGGAACCATATAAAAAGCTTTCAAAGCTCAGGATTCTTTTTGTGCATGAGAATGATGCAAACTTAACATAAAGTTGTATACCATAAATATTTTGAGAGTAAAGTTTAGTTGTCTAGATCTCATCAGAGGAAGAGCAGAAACTTTAGTTTATATCCAGCACTTGTCAGCGCTGACTAAGGCAAAGATACAAGCCTTATTTTTCCTAAAGCAATATGATGCAGCAACATCTTTTTCTTAATGACTGTGGTCAGATAAATCTTGGGAAGAGTTGTGATACACTGTTTTACCAAGCTCCCCAATTCAAATCACTGTTTGCAGTGTAATCAATGGCTTTCAGACAATTCACTGGGCAGTTTTGTGGAAAAGAGCGGGACAACCTGCAATGGGTCAACAACTTATACAGTCCTCTGTTGTAATGCACATGGCTACAGTAAACTCAGCATTTTTCAAGCCTCCTGCCTTTTACACAACAGAAAGTTCCTATTCGTGTCTAAAAATAAAGCTCACAAATGCAAAAATTTGTAACTATAGCTTTAATTACTGCATTGTTGTGATATTAATTAAATTATTGGCACACTGCTCACCATAGCAATTATTCAATCCAAAGCATTCAGTCTGCAGTTTTATAGTATCAAAAGTTATAGACTTCCTTGAAATTCAGATGAGCTCATTCTTGTTTTAATAGACTTCAGAGGATATTAGTTAAGGACTGGAACTGATTTAGGCACTCAAGAGCCTGAAAAAATCAGGCTCTTACTTAAGCTTTGCCGCTCCCTAAGAATTCAGCCAGAGCCCCAAACTTTGAAGAATTACATTGTCAGAAGTTAGAATGAAGTCATGATACCCGACGACCTTGCCAGAGGGTCCTCAATCAATCAATAAATCAATCTTTGAAAAATAAAATTAAAAATAACATTTGGCTTGTGAAGTGTCTAAAAGTTCAGAGGCAGATGACAGAAATGCTATCTTTCTTCATTTAAAGAAGATGAGTAGAGTGAAAGATGCATTTCCAAAATGTGACATGGGAAATAACAGCAATGTGAGCCTTTGTAGTAAGTTTCATACCTATATATTCTAAAGAATATTTCAGCTTTTTAATGTTACTTATATAACGGGCATTTCTGTATCTATTTTATGGAGGGAAATATGAAACAGCTGTACATTATTTACCAAAAATCACAAAAAATAGCATCAAAAGACAGTAACAACTACAAATTTACTGTACATGTAATATATGGCTCACTAAAAAGATATAATATCTTCAAAATTATCCTTGTCTGGTCCATACACGTACCCATGTACGTACACATATGAATACAATAGAGCTCTTCCTTTTAAGATCTCTTTTTTTTTGCAGTGTAGATACATATCCACTTCACCCCGTAAAGTAATAGCAGTGAAATGGATCACAGAATACACCTGCAAGTAGACAGGTTAAGGAGATCGTTTAGCTCATAGATGGGACAGACTACAATATTTAAATCTGGACTGCTAGATCAAACTTTTTTTCCAGACTTTTTTTAACGCATTCTTAAGCGATATAAAGCAAAATGATGATCAGGGCCCACTGTGCACAAGTCTGCTTTACAAAATCACTCATTATTCCTTTCATTGCAATTATCAGAAAACTGGCACAATAGACAAAGCAATGAAGCTAATCTTTTGTTTTATCAAGCTATAATAACAGTAATAACTAGCTCCAATGATCGTCCTAAGGAAGCTAGATGTCTGGAAAGGGGGAACACTGCTAGTTGGGCACTTGAATATATCCACTACAGCCTGACCCAGTGATGCCAACAGATTCCCTTCCCTTGGCAAAAAAGTGCCTCTGCTTAAAATCTGACAGATTTACATTTCCTCTTAGAAGGCTGGGTCTGTAAAAGGAATGAGATTCTGCTCCCCTCAGATGAGCAGAATGCCAGATTCCCAAGAGAGTGCCACACTCCAAATCCTACGTCAGCTTGAAATACAAAATTGTTGGACTAAATGGATGCAGGTTTCCCTATTAAGGACCCCCTGAAAAAGAAAGGAGCCTGCATACAGCTCTCAACTCCTGTCTGTTTATAAGAACAGCAGTATCTTTTATGTGACCTTTGACAACCCAAGGCATCTCCAGCTGACTGCTGCCAAGTCGTGATCAGAGCACACTGAGGCAGTCCTGAAGCAAGTGGGAGAGGTAAGTTGTCATGGAAAACGGATCACAGTCCATTTGTCACTGTCTGACACTGTAGGACTGCCCTTTAATGGAAAAATATTACAATGTTGAAAGATGGAAGAAGCCTTAGTAGTCATGTAAGAAATGCTAAGAAGCTGAAGAGATGATGCCTTTGTTAATGAACAAGAGAGCCCAGAAATTAGAAGTGGTTGCCTTGGTTTTCAGTGTCATTTTTGGCACTAGAAAAAGAAAGCTCTCTGTCCTTGGCTGTTTGGAAAATACATCCCAAGAGGGTAATATCCTCTGAAAGGGAACAGAAGACTGCTGGATTTCAGGAACACATCCAGGGTCTATGTAACTACCAAATGTTTTGCCAGAAGGCAGGAGATGTTAATCAGGCAACCACCTATGGAAAGAATCAGCATTGTGTCCCAGTGGGCTGCTAATTAATACCACTGGCTTTTGCAGACACTGGTTACTCTAACTTGGGCTGAAAGGGTGGGTGGGTGAAATATGACTGAGCTCTGGCCTGACTTCCCTCTGTAGTTTGCTTCGCTGGCAGTTCCAGTGGCAAAACAGTAAAAAGAATGAACACACGATTTCTAAAATAAACTACTGCAGCGCCTATCTTTTGATAGGGAATGAAGTAAACCAGCAGTTTGTAGAACAAAGTCCTGATCTTTTTTTTTTTTTTCTTAACACACCCTTAGTACCTCACTACTTAGCAAGTACCTTAGAATCATGACTAGAGATGCAGATGCTCCTATTTCACTTTTTGCTTTGATCAAAAACTTTTATGTTCAGATAGTTGTATGAACAGACTTGTTTTCAACAATCATATTTAATCCTTGCTGCTCAGGCTTCATCATTTGAATTAATTTGGAGATCTCATATATCATATCACCCCTGAAAAATTTAGTGTGAATCTGAATGCCTGAAAATAAAAAAATATTAGGGAAATTGGGACTCGAACTTCTAGAACTTGACAATTCAGCAATTTAAAAAGGCACTTCTTAACACATAATTTTGTATTTCCTGTGTCTTAGATATATGTTCCCTGAGGGAAGGGTGATATTTTTGTACTAACACCAGTATGCTGATCTTAAATGAAGCCTTACAGGCTAATTCAAAACAACAGTCCATAATCATATTCTTCATGTAACTGCCTCTGTGATTTAAGCCAATATTCATCAATGGGATTCAACCTCCACGAGGCAGATCAACCACAGACATATGCTGTAGTAATAAATTTCATCAGCTGGCATAGAGAACAATTTACATTGGACAAAATTTCTCAACTACAACTGCATTCTTTTCTAGGATAGGAATAGAATGTCAAAACTTCTAGTAGGTTCAGGAACCTAGTCATTGTTTTTTTATAAAAGAGCTGGTAGGTGTATGGAAGTGCAATACCAGCTAAAGAATTGCAGGTGACATTTTTATGTAGATGGTTTGACTGCTGTTTGCGGGAACTAATTTTGAAAGTCCTTGAGCTGGAAACAATACTTGTGATGTTCTCTACCAAAACTCGGGTTGCAATATAAGTAAGTACTAAGCAAATTAATAAAGTGATTAAAGGAACAACATACTTACTGGCATTATGTTATTATTAGCTTCGGTAACTATCAAATACTGGCCAAATATAAAAATTATTCAGATTCAAACCCATTGCTTTTGACCTTGGAACACATAAAAGCCTTCCAAAACCCAAGCTAGACTAAAATATTAAATCCTGGCTCCACAGGAGAAAGATGACTAATAACAAGTGATTCTATAACCACAAATGTCCCTGAAATCCTTGGCTGAAAATGTAGAATATGAACAATACCCTGGCTCATGATTGTAGAAAACTGTTCTCCAATTAAAATGTTTGTCATCAATGTAATCCCATCTTTAATTATAAATAACATGTTCCGGAATGGTAACACTTCGCCAAGAGTTTAGCTTTTAGGAAGGCACACATTTCCGAATTACAGTGGAGATTGATCTTAAAATGGAGCAAATAATAATGTATAAATCTGTCAGAGATACAATAAACTGAAGACATTACAGTAGCAATAACTTAGAGTACTGACAGTCAAGAAATATTCTATGAATGACTTTTAGAAAGACATAGTATTTTTCTCTTCTACTTCCTGATTTATTAGGTTAGATATTTAGCTTGTGCCATTTAATTTGGTAGTAACTGTATTTCCAAAAGGTACACCTTAATTTTATCTCAACCAGTTGACACTGATGTGTTAGCATTTGCTACTCTTCCCTTGTCAAATCAGCAACCAAGCTGCTTTACCAGTTGCTAAAAGACACTGGCATTATGGTATGACCTATTAGAATCAAAATGCAGCTGACATTGAGGCCCAGGCTCCAAAAATTACTTGAGATCCAAAGGTCCAGCTAGTTGCTACTCTCTGCCTCCATATTTTCTTCTCCTTGATGACATGTATGCACCTGGATTATTCCATGGCTGTGCAGAGATTCACTCTGAAGCCCTTCCAGCAGCAATGAGCAGCGAGGAACGTTTGCTTCCATGATATGTAATGCAATTGTGACTGCATGGGCATGGACCTCTCCATTTGGTCTAGGGCTGTGTCTGCTCACACTAAACATGCCAGTGTGCACCAGCTGAAGTTGATGCTCAACTTCAAGCACTTCAGTAAGGTCCCTGTGGTTGGGCTGCAACATAAGCGTAGCTGAAAATCCAGACTTTGCCATATAACAGTCTGAGATCTGGACAGTTGTGCAAATGAATTGTATACACTTAAGCAGGGGTTAGGGAAGATTCTTATGCTGTATGAACTTGATGTATCTAGCTAAAAAGACCAAGTGACAGTGAATTCTAAAGTAATTGCTGGTGTTGGAGTGAATTTTGCTGTTTCATACAGTTGTGACATAAAATATTACAGTAAACAAGAAATAAAGACTATTTCTTAGTAGACAAATTGCCTCTTAAATCATAGTTCATCAGAAACGTGAAACATAATAATCACATAGAATCATGTAACCTAGAATGGCAGAAGAGTACTTTGACACATTACTCTTTGTATGCATAGCTAAACCGTGATTCTAGTATGATGTAATCACTACCGATTTTTAATCAATTTTAGCAAGAATAACAGTGAAGAAGCAGTGACACCGGCTGCAATATACATTTGTCTACAGCGGCCGCCATACACAAATGCTTCAAGTGATCTGCATACACAGCTTTTCCTGACAATCTGGATGCTAGTGCACTGAAACATACACAGTTGCAACTGCACTCTGCTATCCCTGTGAGCCAGCACAGAGATGTTATCATGTGATTCTTGATTTTCTGTTCATAGATACTTCATGGAGCACCGTAGTTTATCTCACCCAACTTTGTCTGTCTAATGTGTGGGTATTTACTCGAAGGAATTCCTTTAACCTCTTTTATATCCCTTATGGTTTTCAGAGATTTCTATGGCAAGATAGTATGAATGAGCCACTTGTCTTTTGTTTGGGTAGAAAGAGAGGATAAAAACTGGCTTAGATTAGATGTCTAACTAAAGTTAGGAGAAATTAGTAGCGTTCTGTAGACTAAATCTGTTAGTTCCTCATAGTATGACCTTTTTTATTATATTTTTTTTTTACAGCACTAAGATACCATGGGAACTACATAAAGCACACAATTAAACCTCAACTAAGCCTCAAACCATTCCACTTGAAGGAATTATTCTCATTAAAACAAACCCAGCAGTTAAAGCTAATAGGTCTTAGAAAATGCAGCACTCTTTGGACATCAGAATACTCAGCAGAAGTAAATTGCCATCTTCGTAGTGCATCTGGGGACAATGAACAAAACAGAGCTTCACAGAACATTCACAAAAAATGGTCCTCAATTTAGACAGACTGGTCTGGTATCTAGTCAAAAGTCTATTTAGCTCCAGCTGAAATGGTAGCTTAAAATTAATTACCCAAGGTCACTTACGAAGTCAGTAACTGACTTGAGAGTAGAAACTTGATACTATCTTCCTTCTTCACTGGAGCACATAAGACTAAACGAACAAGCCTTTAGAAAATGTAGCAGGAGACATTAACTTCATTGATAAGAAACTTGCAAAGTGTTTTTATAAAAATTAATATATAAGTGCATATGTAACTAAATACCAATACATATAAGGTTTATATGTCCTTCATATAAACTTCCCACGGAATTCTCAGGATTGCTTTAGAATGTTTCTAAACTAAAAGATGTATAATAAAAGCTTGAGTGATTCCTCTGCTTTCCCTGGTCCCTAGTATGTGCTAAGGCGCTAGCATGCACACTCAGCAAGGCTGGAATTTAGGAATGACAAGAAGCTATATTCTCTATAGGTGTTTCTTAGAAAAAGGCTTCTAGCTCTTTTGATGACTACAACTCAAAAAAATCCCCAGCACCCAAGGACTTACTTGAAGACCTAAAGCCAAACTGGAATTTGCAATTTTAGATATAACAAAGATTTATAGATGGATTGCTCTTGACTAAACCATGGTCTTTATGAAGCAGTGTTGTAATCTGGGAATTTACAGTTAGCTGATTATATTTGTTGAATCACAATGTTGAACCTTGCAACCCTTGATGACACAAAGTTGCAGCAGTTGTCTATTCTGTTGACAAAGACTTTGCCTTTTAAAGATTTTCCATGATGTCTTGGAAATTTGTCTCAGTATCAGGGGTATTTCAGTGGGGTTATTATTGAATGACTTTTAAGCATCTAAATCCATCCATCTGTAATTTAAAAACCCCAGAGTTTCCAAAAAGACTATCTCCATTGTAGCTGCAGTGTTACATGCCTCTCAGCTTACCAACAAAGTCTGAGATAAATGGAAAAAAAAATAAATCGATATTTCCAAGTTAGTAATGTAAACAGTTGTATTTATAAAATCTCTGTTAGTAATGTAAACAGTTATATTTATAAAATCTCTGTCACAGAGAAATGAAATGCAGTACTATGAGGACTGCTGCAGATTATATCTAATCATCGTAGACTGAGGCTGAGGATAAAAATGTCTTGTTCAGAGATATAACAGACAAAGCTGACATAAGGTTCCTAGCCCTTCACAGACCTCTTTATATGGTAACAATGAGGAAACTACACAATTTCAGAATACAGTCACAAAGAGCTTTCCAAACATTTTGCAACATCATCCCCACAGGGAATTTTAACAACGGGAAAAAAAACATATATAGAAGATGAATTCAAACCACGGTTAAAAAAATCAATGAGAAAAAATTATTATTTTTAACCTATGTATGAGACTTTTGTTTTCATCAATATATGCACATATAATTTCACTACAATATTTTTTTATGTTTTATGTTGACTCTTACTGTGAAGTGTACTCCAGCCTATGGATCTTGTTTCTTAAAACATTCCATATGCTGAATGGTCTTTACACCACTTGTCTACCCTTTCAAAACCCATTAAGCAATCCTTAAAGAATCTCTGGCTTGCTTACTTTCAGAATCATCACTGCATTTGTGGGGATACCTGTCCCCAAAACTAATCTAAGATTTCATGGCACTTGAGTTAGCATCCTTGAAAGAAAGACAAAAAGAGGTCTTCGCCTCCAAGTAACATTGCAGCAATCTTTTTTCAGGCACAGAATGCCAACAACTTTTGAATACAGACAGCAAATATTTTAGCATTATGTCATAAGCCTGAAACTTCTGTGTGTTCTCTTTTTTGAACTGCTTACTGATGAATCAAAGGATAAATGGGTGTACTTTGGCTTGAACAAAACTACATACACACAACTGTCCTATGCAACACAGAGTTTAAAATTTGGTGTGGGGTTTAGGGTTTTTTTTTTCTTTCTGTGCAGCAATTATTTCATGAATCATATCATGCTCCTTTGAATCACATTTTTATCATACTTTTCTTACCGTTTCTAATATACTGGCAACACATTTAGCTATGGCAAGTGACTCACCCAAAACAGCTATTTGTGAAAATAAGAACAAGCATACATATAACTAGAGAGACAAAGTGCATAAACTGCTATGAATCCAGCCTCATTTTGTGTATTCCACTTGACTTCATGAGGCTTGGAGCCAAATTTGTTCTGTCCAGGCTGTATAAATACAAAACCTAGAATATAATTAAACCAGGCTAGGCTGAACTGCAGTAAAAGTTTACGCTGAATAAAATTTTATTTACAAGTACTGAACAGCTACTCCAAGAACTTGTGAAAGAGACCAAAAAAACTACTGTCATCCAAGGAGGTTCACCATCCTCTCTAACAACTGCTGAATATGTCTGGTAGTTCTTGAAAATTATTGATGAAGTGTTTCTCAGAATTAATTTAATATTATTATGAGAATGAGCACAGCCTTCCTGCAACATCAGACAAGTGGCTTCAGTTAAAGTTCTAAGATTATGCTTTCAAATAGGAAAAAAATAATCCCTTCTTTTCAGCTAAAAGTCATGTTAACTCTCATGTTCAGAAGTCCTTGAATCTCAGAAAGGATCTGACCCACATCTTGGAACTGTAAGTGGTTCCTAGCTTTATGAACAATGCATGTTTTAGCAAGAAATTATTGTTATCATGTTGTCAACATTTCCTGCTTTTCTTTCCTTCAGGGCTGTCTTTCATCGCAACATAAATATCACTGAGGGCAGGGGTCATTTTCTTCTCTATTCTAGCCATTCAATTAGTAGCAAAAGATAAGTATTACGTAAAGGAAGGGAAGCTGCTGACAGGCCTTGGAAAATTCTGTTTCATTGGCAAGGAATTTTTTTTCCTCAACCTACCTTTTCTTGATTCAGGCAGAGAAGACAGTCACATTCAAAGCAATACTGGCGCATCAGTTGCTTTTGGCGTTCACTGGTGGGCATCAGTGATTCAATATAGCTGATGGTGAGCTGTGTGCAGTACATATGAAACCAGAGTTGGTATATTTAAAAACTCTCCATATTCAGTGTATATAGAGCTAAGGTAGCATTTTTGAATACATTTTTACAGCATAAAATAAATTTTTATCTTAGCAAATTATTTCCTAGAAGAATGTGTCAACTTTTTCAAAGGGAAAAAAAAAGGCCAAAAATAATTTAAGTGGAAGAACACTTTTTTACATTGCCGGTATCCAACTGTCCATTATTAACCTCCCTCCCCCAAATTATCATTATTTCAACTTTTCATCCTAATTTGTAAGAAAAAGAAAAAATGAAAGAAGAAACAGGGAGAAAGAGAGTGGAAAAAGCACCTCAATATCTGAATTCCACGGTCACAAAATCTTCTTTTCTGTCTAGCTCCAAAGCCTGTGTATTTAGCACTGGAGGCATACAATCCAACTATCTCCAAAAATGTTGTCTTGGGGAAGCCCCTACTTTCTCACAAGTATATGTTTGAGTCTGAGAAAAGCTCTTTTTATCTCATGCCCATCTCCAGTATGTCTGTAAAGTTTCCTTTGTGACCACAGAAGCACAACAGCATTGCAGTCAAAGTTGAAACAATTGACAAGAAAATCTATTAAAATGATAAAAGAAATGCTTATATTTGTGCCATTTTCAACTTCTCATACTGTATAGAACGAATTCCAATGAACTACAGAGAAGTCTGTAGATTGTTCACTTTGACGCCTACCAGAAGGAATTTTACAGGGCTAACCATTTGTAGAGTTCCTCAAATGTTTAAAGTGCACAGGAAAAACCTAATGATAAGAGAAAGCATATAACAAAATAACAGCCCTGCTCAGACTAGCATTCAGTCATACATGCTATTGAGTGATTACACTATACGCCCAACACACTCTGAGACACTCAAGAGAGGTCAGAGCTAAAAAAATCAGGTCACATTATTTCATCCTGAGCCTGGACACTTCAAATAATTGGGAGAATTTTCACATGGTTCTCAGTTAAATCATAGGAGTCCACTCAAAGAAATTACAGGAAAACCTGACCAATTTGTAGCAATGACTATGAAATCCATTGTCAGAACCTGCAATTTGCAAATTAGTGAACATTCTAATTAAACGAGCAATTAACAAGCAACTAAAACAATGCCTACATTTTTTTTCATTTATTATTACCATGTAATTTGATTACACATTGAAGGAAAACTGTATTAAAAGGAGATTACTGAGATGGCAAAGCCAAGCATTTAAAATAATCGTAAGCAGAAAGGCTGCAGAAAAAAATAAATATGGTCTCATAATTGAAGGTTAATATTATAATTAATTAATGAAAGAAACAAACTAAAGTTCCACAGATAATCAAAAGTTAGAAAGTGTGAGAAGCTTTTTAAGTTCTGCACTCTATATAATGTTGTTCTGTCCCAACTTGTGCATGTCTCAGCCAAGAGGGAATTAGTTTCACCACGGCTGTACTACATTTACAAGGGAGCTGTAGGCTCCTGTCTGAGCTTTCTGTGGTGAATGGATAGAAATTGCTTTGCCTGTTTCTTTTCCACTCTTTTCTCACAAGCTTGGTCTCTTCTGCTCTGTTCTCTTCTCATTCTCTCTCTCCTCTGCTCCTGGCCATGAGAATCATTTTCCAGCCTCGTTTTCCACACTTGATTATCTAAACCTGGTTTCTAGCCCTCAGTTCTAGCACCTTACATAGCCATTCTGGGTACAATGGGACTGATTCCATCACCCTGCCAGCTCCAGATTTGCCCATCTGCCTCCCCTGCATGCCTGATCTTATACTTTCCCCCATATTTGATCACCAACACTCTTACTCCCCCAAGTTAACAGTCCTTGTTGCCCTACTCTGGTTTCTCAATCACCATCAGTGACCCCACCAACTTTGTCCTCATTTCTTTCCCCAGCTGGTCCTACTCTGCATCCTCCCTGGTGTGGTGAGAAAGATCTGTCTCCCTTCCTTCCCACAATGCAGTTTCCAGTCAAGCTTTAGTCCTAAGCTCATCCTTCAGCCATTCCAAGCCCAATATTCCTCTCCCATCTCAAGCCTCTGATAATTCATGTCTCCGTCCAACTCACAACTGTTTTCTGTCAAAACCATTACACAAACTGGATTGTTCTCTGTTTCTTATCCTCGTCATAAACAAACTGGTTCTGACCCATGTCCTACTGGGTTTTAGATTCAGGTGACATCCAGCAGTAAAAGTAGTTTATCAAGTTCAGGCACTGTGCAAGACTGTAGGAATCTTCTAGGAAAAGTCATTCTTATGAGATTAGTCTATTCTTTGCCAAAATATTTAAGACAATGGTTTAAACCCTATCATTACTGTTGAACCCATCATTAGGCAGAGTTCAGTTATAATACTGCAAAAAAAACCCCATAGCCAACATCAAACATTCTTTATCTATCTTCAGTCTACAGGCTTCATTCCTTTCTCTCCTTTCATTTTTGGCTTTTATTTTTTTTACATACATGTTGCAGAAAACTTGGAAGTAGGAACAAGTTTGAATCCAGTAATTTCTTTTTCAAAGGTTACCAAACAGTTGTGGATGAGAACAGTCAGGTAATAACTTGCTCTGGATTAGACCATGTTATTGGGCAGAAGGAGGATATCATATTGATATCTCCTTTTAGTATTTTAACAACATAGGGTTTCATTTGCTGTCAGAGGCCTGAATCTGTATTCCCACTCCTGCCAGCAAAAAACCATAAGTGAAAAAATGTTTGTAGCTGGCAGACTGAGTGGGAAAATGTAATTAGAATATTTAGAAACATGACCAACCTAACGGTGACTAAGCCTACACTAATAATTTAATCATTTAAACATAAAAATTCTGTATTCAAGTCTCTCTCCTACACTTGTTTTGATTTTGGATCCTTTCATTCGATGCAAGGCTCATTTAACTTGTACATATTTAGGAAATATGCCCATTTATCAACAGCTGTCTTAATGGTATTTGCATGTGGGATGTATGGTATTAATTAAAACATTATTTTAGCTGACCAATACTTGCCTCTTTATTGCATCTCTTATAAAGAATGCAGTAAATCTTTTCCCCCAAACTGGAGAATATATACTAAATAACATTTGTGAAGGCAGGGAACTATTTAACAGCCGTGAGACTTACTGACTCTCAAGATTTCCTACTTAAAAATGCAGCACTGTGTGATCCCTGCTTCTCACTCTGACACAGAAATTTTTTAACAATGGGTATGGTGCTTAGTTCACTGCTGCCCCCCTCCTTATATTACTGTGAGATGACCAGAGTCACATTAATTCCTTGTAAACTCCCTGTGTATCTATAATCACTCCCCATGACTACAGGTGGTCAACAACTCCTTAACATGAGTAAGTCGTTGGAGTGTCCTCTGACAGAAAGCACTACAAATGTGCAAAAATATTTGTACTTCCAACTGGCCTAGTGAGCACGTTATTGCAGTGGTTGATGTTTTCCTGGCAAGGGTCCAGAAGCTCTATCAAGTTTCCTCCTGTATGCATAGTAAAGCCATAATCATCTTCTACTAATTGGAGCTTGATATGCTACTTAGCTTCTCATTTCTAATAAATCTTACTGCTTACTTATTTTCTGTCATTATGTAGGGGGTCTCATTCTGACTATACATAGTGTAAGTTTGAACAGGATAAGGCAAGTTTTCTACTGCTTATAATTATTTAAGTTTTCTTGTTTCATCACTTGAAACAATGTTCATCTTAGCACCTCAGAGCACAAACCAAATCAGATTCCTCCCAAACATGTATTTTCTCTCCCATTAGCTCAGATCATGACCTCTTTAATATAAGTAGAAACTCAGCTCACAACTGTTAATGTAGTTTCATGTACATAGATGTGTAAATTCAATACAAGGCTATTAAGAAAACTGAGCTCACCGTGCTTCAGGCAAGCAGTAAGGCAGTGTGGAGTTATACCAAAGCTACCATGCAGATCCCAAAATGAAAAGCAGTAGTATTTGTGTAAGAAAAGTAATTGGGTGTTGAAAATAATATTAAACTGCTGACTTGTACATACCCTCGTAATAATTTTCTTTTCCTTCCTCCTCCCATAACAGATGTAAATTAACGCTCACTTTGTATCTTGACTTTCTCACTTATACCCACTTATACCTGTTTTCTCCCTTAGAGAAATCCTTATTTAAAGGAACATGTACTTCAGACTGAGACTTTAATATCCAGGTAAATTAAGAAGGCACCTGCTTTAATACAGTGTATATATACATGTGTGTGTGTGTGTATGTGTGTATATATGTCTATATATGTATGTAACCTAACATGTTCCTTAAGGCAAGTTTTCCCTTCAGTACCAAAACCAGAAGCAATATTTGCAACAAAGAAAACAGACATTTAGCCCTTTGGAAAATTCTGACTTTATTTTACTGCCTCCTTGGATGCAGATTTGTTCAGAAAATATAACATGCCCACATAAGGTGAAGTCATTTTAAAGGCCGTATTCACGCGATTTCCAAAGCCACTGCAAATAAACTGGTCCTAGCTGCCCTGCTTTATAACTTTATTTTCTGATTGCCTTAAAAATGACTTTTAATTTACACCATACTTGCTTCACCACTGATTTTAACCTAGAGACTTCTGTGGGTTACAGACCACTAACACCAAGTCTAAAATTTGGGTCACAGATTCACAGCTGTAGCATAGTCTGCATGCTGGTCATGCCTACAATGAAATTCTACTTCACTTCTCATTTCAGAACCATCCAGGGCCACCCAAGGGCCAATTCTACCCTGTAAAAGCTGCTTGTTACAAAGAATCGATTTTGGATTTTTTTCTGGAAAAATATATCTATATACATAAAAATAAGATTTCTTCAGAATTTAGAACTCTAACAATTAACTCAAATGTATCCTCGGAAGACATTAAAATCTACTGCATTTTTAAATAACTCATCTTGGTGAACTGGGAAGCCAAGAGAAAAGTTGTGGTATATGGATGAAATGCAAAACAAGTGTGTATAATTTGGCTTGAATGAGAATGCCAGACAGAATGATTTCTATACTTCGTAGCTCCACAAAAGTATATTGCATCCTAAAAGACTTCTCTTGACACAATGGTAAGTACGCAAAAGCATTTCTGTTGGTTCTCCACGGTATTTTTCCTTAAAAAAATTTCTTACCATTTACTTATTTTGATAGACTACTATCTTTGATAAAGGATACAATAACAAAGAACACCTTATAGGGAGGAAAAGAGATATTACTTCTAAGTTAGGATACATATACCCTTGATCTTCCCAGAGCTTGAATTACAGGTGTGAACTGTATTTACGTTAGTTCATCATTTTGAAATGACCAACAGCTAGGACTACACAGGTCATTGGTGTGTGTAAAGTTACATAGATACAGATCTGTGCAGGCCTTATGAAGCAAATTCAACATTGCATTACTGCAAAAGACTTACTTTTAAATGCTTACCTAGCCACAAATTGTTATTTTCAAAGCAATACAAATGCTGTCATAAAAACAAAGCTGAGAATAGCTTAGATCAAATCAGAAATCTCTTGAAATAGGTATTTTGAGTTCTTTTTTAGTGAAAAGGACAAGAAAACAAACCTTGTCTTGCTGCTTTCACTGCCAATGTAAGGTTTACTATGACAGTCTGGTTGCAGCCTGACAAATGCTTATTGTTGCAATGACTTAGTGAACACTGCATTCCACCCAGAAACATTGTAAGTGTTTCCATCAGGGTAAAGACATTTAAATACAAACAAAATGAAGTGCCTAGAGGAGGAAAGAAGGAACAAGAATTTATCAAGACTGCTAGTGATTTATGAGAAGTAATGATTATGGGGCCCAAGCAGTGTGAAGAGATGATTCTATTTATCATTTTCCCCCTGATAGCTATGTGCTAGAAAGTGGCATCAATATATCATCAAAATATTAAGCTGGTGGCCCTGCAGTCTGGAATTTATTTAGGGAGATGTCATTGTTCCAGGTGTCTGTGATGGAAGGGAGGACAAGTTAATTACCTCTTCACCAATCTGGATATCTCGGACAGAGCGAAGTAAAAGCTGGTATCCTTCAAAAATGATCACACAGTTTGGGTCACAGCTGTGGTTCAGCAAAGACATGCTGTAAGGGGTGGTAGAAGGGGAGAAAGAGAGAGTGAAAGAACTTTACAGAGGAGCCTCCACTGCTGTTCCCTTTTAAGCATTTAAAAGTAGCTAACATGATTACATCTGAAGTATCAAGCAATTAAGTTATGAGACAAATAAAATCCCTGGCATATCAGCTGCTCTTGGACAGGGGAGGAAAATTAATGCTTAGAAGATCCAAATTCATTGCTAATAGGAGCCATGCCTGGATAACTTAACGAGTTTCTGCCTTCTGTGCACTCAGGGTTGGGGACAGTTGATGGCCTCCAAATGGCTGTCCAAGAAGTCTGACTCAGGGGAGAGGGCAAAGTAGACAAGTGGGGAACAAGAGAGCCTGGACAGCTCAAAGCAAAAGGTTGATACCTTGGGACTGTGTTTTGTATCTGCTGCTTTTGCTCAGTTTTGGGGCACTTACCTTACTAGTAACCCCGACCATCAGCAGAACCACAGCTAAAGAGGCCAGCAACCAACCTGCATTTCTTATCAGGCAGAAAATGGAGTATACTATGCCCCAAAATGTAAGTACTTAGTGTGTACAGTTGAAAGAAGAGATACAACCATTGCCTCTGATATAGGTATGTTTTGTTTCAGCATCCATTTTTGTGGCATGTGACAGCTAAAGCAGCACAGCTCACTGTGGAGCTTCTGTCACCCTCAAAAGATACAGATACAGGTGGATCTCCTGACACAGCCATTCCCTTCCCTCTTTTTTTGAGGGAGACTGTTAAGAAAAACATCAACAACTTTCACTATATGTTTTTGAGTCCAATGTTTCATTAGTTGAGAAACATCTGACTTTGCCAGGCCAACATCAGCCCCAGACCAGACATGGAGCTGAAGGTTCTTCCCCTATGGGAATGACCCATTAAAAGAACAATTCTGGCATTGTTAGGCTGAAATAAGAATTTTTGGTTTATCCAGCTCCTGGCTGCTTTTACTTGCTTTCCTTGTCTGCCTGATTCAGCAATGCAAAATCCCAACTGCTGTTGGCAAAATACAGGATGTTTCTGAGGGTCAGAGTCCTGCAATAAACTCTTAAAGGAGCTATCAGCAGGAGCCTGACTCTTGATATTCCTTCTGGACTAATAAAATATCTGTAGCTAATCTCCACATGACCCCTGCAATGTACATGGAGAGAGTACCCATTTCCCTTCTTGTGAGATCACTGAGCATACTCCCAAAGCTGCTAGCAAGATGGTACAGAGGACCAGAGGATTTTATCTATTTTAAAATATACTGGGATGCCAAAGCTATCAAGCCATGTGGCAATATACAATCTCTTAATGAGACTAAACAAAGCACTTCTAATCAAATTTCATCTTACGCAAACATCAGTGGGTTTGATGACAATTTTATCTGGAAGGGCATTTGCCTAGGATTTGGGAACCACAGATTTAAGGTTACAATTTTCCCATCTCAGAGTGATTCACTACAGCAAAACACAGACTGCTCTGAACTGACTTGGGAAAAAGTCTCTTGCATCCCCTGGCAGTGTGTTATCACACAGAACATAGATAGCCACTTTCTTCACAGTCAGAGCTTTTTTCAACCAAAAGAAAATATTTCACTAATAATAAGGCTCTGAATTAATGTTCCATTTTTTCCAAGTATGTGAAAGGATTTGTTTCCATTCCACTACGAAATTCAACGACTGTTCTGTGTCTTTCATAACACTAATTCCCATGTCCTCCTAAGTGTCTTTCCCTTATCTTTACCACAAGGCAGGCCTCAAGATACTAAGTATCCTTAGTCAAATCTTGTACATATGACATTAGTAGAAAAGGCAACAAGTGACAGGCTCATTGAGGCATTGACAACATAGTTCAACTGTGCATTAACAAAAATTTTAGATGGTAAAATATTATTTTAAACTATACATACTAATTTTCCACAGTGATAATTACAGGTAATTAATTCTATGCAATCAAAATCTTTCCTGGTACACTCTTCTTACTTAATATAAATAATAAATAAGAATAAGAAATTAAAACATTAACATCCATCTCTCAAGGAGATTATCTTTTCACCTTGCTGGTTTCTTGGTTATGGTAATTTACAAATAAATATGTTCAATCTTTTTCATTTAATTGCCAGTTCAGAAGGTTCTCCACTGCAAAAGATCTATATTCTAAAGCAAAGCTGAACAGGTTTCCTTTTAATAGTCCCAGTCACACTTATTTGATGTTAGTATTTATTCTTAGTTAGAAAAGACTACCACCTCCATAAAAATAAAATATAAAGAGTTATTTTATTTAAACTGCTGTAACATTGTAACTAGGACTATGAAGAAAGTTTTCAACTTGTTCATATTTTTTATTCTCCTTTAATTTATTTGCATTTCCCAGTTTCTTGTTTAGACATGTTACCTGTTGCTTTGATGGTCCTTGCAGCTACCTAGGAAAAAAAAGAAAAAAAAATAACATAGATTTTCCCTGTGAATGAAACAGTGTCCACAGTACCTGGGATATAGGCCAACACCAACATCCTGCATCTCTTCATTACTGATGGTGAAACAGTTACAGGTCACCTGTAAAAACAAGGGAATAAATCCAGGATTACCAGAATCACTTGGAAACCCCATACTCAAGTGAAAAAAAACCCTTTCAAAATAAAATGAAGGGGCAATTGGTAATTCAATGGGAAACGTTCAAACCCAACACTGGTGCTTTTTTATTTTAGAGCAATCACATCTGGGACACACTCTCCTGTAAAACTGCAGTCAATTAAAAGCAGAAATATTAGTACCCTGCAAAAATGTGGGGTTAAACACATGCAGAGGCCTTGCTTTCCTGTCCAGAGGGGGGAAAAAAAAGCCGCCCTACACAGAGCCTGAAAACTTCAGCCCAGAGACAACATAGCAGATGACATTGATGGCTGATGAAAACAGTGACAGTTTCCATGCAGGGACTCTGCTGATGCCAGGCTGTCACAGCACCTTTTAGTGACTACCAGCGGAGCCCAAAGAATATATATGGGACAGTTTTGAAGTAAACAGCAGCCCTGGCTGTAGCAATCTGATATGAGCATAAATAAATTCAAAGACTGTGCAACAGCATATCTTTCATGTTATGGGTATTTTGCTTTGCATGTAAAAGATCCCCAAAAAAGCACATTCAAGTTGCATTCAAGAGAAATATAACCTTTCCTTTAACCTTAAATATTCAGCTTGGCAGAGTATTCTTATCCCTTACAACCATACCAAACTAAAGTGGTTTAAGAGAAGAGACAACATGAACGGAATACCCTTGCAGGTAGATACAGCACTACCCCAAACTATCAGACTAAACTTTCTTGTTGCTCAACTTCAAGACAGATCAGTGCTTTGTAAATGGCCAGCAAGTACAATATTCATGGGCTTCAAGAAGACCCAGAACATAAATCCTAATGCATTTTTAAAATATATGATTCTGGGGGGGAAGAGGGGTTTGTAATTTTGTAATTTTTTTTTTTTTTTAGGTAATCTGTTTATCATTTATGACACACTGAAAAAAACATTTTATGTAGAAAAACACTGCATGACATTGCATATAAAAGAAAAGCCTTAGGTCTTCTCTGCATAACATTAGATTGCTAATATCATTAATTCTCGTTAGAACAGAAAATGAGTTAGAGTAGGATTTGGCAGACATGAAAATGAGATTTGAAAGTTGCTGCTTTATCCATAGTGTAATTGCCCAGAACAGTAAATGCACACCTCTATTTTAAAGAGGTACACTGAACAATTTAATAGTATATCTTATCCTATAAATTGACAAATTATTATTTATGAGAGCATTAACCATAAGGTGAAAATGAAATCCTCTTTCAAAATTTCTCATAAATTCTGACAGCAACGTTAATTTAAATAAATGTACATGCAGTAGGGCATGTGTTTTTGTAAATGGTTAGACAATACTTTGATTAGCCTATTATTTATCTAACCCATTCAAATGTTCGTGATCAATTACCAAAAGCATACATCTTAATTATTTCTTTCCCGCTGGCATTGGATATTATGTGTCAGACAACTTCTGAGCAAAGATTAGTCCATTTCAAGTTGCAATTATCCTGGTTCTAAAAATATTGACTTGATTTTGATATTTATTGAAAAAATAACTCCTTTCAGGTAAAAGTGAAAGAAAGCCAGTTTACGTGGACCTTAGGTCTCTCTAATGGATTACAAAGTAGCAGAGGTCAAACATCTCTTAGAACTAAATGAATCCCTTTTCCTTGCAAATCTCCTTTTATTACCGTAAAACTGTTTATATTAACAATATTGAATTTTAATCACTGTAGAATTATAGCAACTGTTTCATCATTTTCTATTAAAGGTATTATGTGAAGGCTTTTTACACACAGAAGTCATAATAGTTTTACTTTTTCCTTTTCAGAAACATGCATTAACTTTTTATACCAGAATATGTGTGAAGAAAAATGTGCGATAAGTGGATGCTCCGAGATTCAGACATCCAGAGTAGTCACCGCCAGGCACTTTTTAACCTCTCTATCTGAGATATTTTCACAATTTGCAGTTGCAGCTCAATATCCCAGTGAGGAAGTGAAATACCATCTAGTTTCTAATTATTTGCCCTTTCAAATACAGGACTGGGAATCTGAAGTATATAGGGCCAGATCTAAAAAGCTGATTAAGTACATAAATATCGGCAGAAGTCTAACTGGCCCCATGAATTTTGAGCTACATGATTTTGCTCATGATCCTACCTGAGGCCCAAGAAGTTTCAGGTGCTCTGGGCTTTGACTAACATGCTCAGAGGCAATCTTTCCCCTCTTTTAAACTTGGGTATGAAAGAAACAGTGATGCTGTTTACTACAGTGTACTACACTATAAAGTGTACTACAGATTGTAACCTTTGTTATGGCTATTTTGTGTCCTCAGCAAGTGGAGGAAGAGGAATTGAGGTGGTGGTGGTGGTAAGTGGAAGATCTCATCATTTACAGTGTGAGAAATTTTGATATAGTGACAATCCTTCACAGACAACAGCCAGTACTAGGTATCAAATATGAAATCTCCATAGTCTGTCAACTGAGGATGGGGTTGGTTAGTTGTTATCTTTATAGATTTGTTACAAAGTCTCTAAAAATCTACTGAATCTCCTTTACATTTCTATGTATGTAAACTTTTACCAGGTTTTAAATCCCAGTTCAGTCCTACCAAGGGGAGTTGTGAGATTTCAGTCTACCACAAGAGCTTTTGTAGACCACATCTCTCAAGAAACAAAAGGAGGGCATTTATTTTACAGAAAACCTGAAGAAATATCCATAATCCTAGCTTCCCAGAATTCACAGATGTTTATGCGTATCCCAAATAACAGCTAAATCTGGAGTGTCTAACACTGCTGCAGGAGAGCACAGGTAAGCTGCTTGTTCCTGAGGCAATTATTTATGGATCAAAAATTGCTGGGACTGGAAGTTAACTAACTGCATTTCTAGGAAAAAAACCCACCAAAACATACCAAGGCAAAACAAACAACATCTTCCGCAGACATCAGAGTATTTCTTTCAGGTTTCATGTCACCTTGCATTGTCTTTTTTTCTGCCTTAACTGACTGACCTTATACTACAGTCTGGTTCTGATTCTAGTGTGATCCTAGATTTTAAAATAAGAATAAACATTTCTTGGCAATCTGGCACTTCAATAAATGGGTCCTTCCTTACAAAGGCATGGCCCTTGTCATCTTAAGTCCTGCAGAACCATTTATCTCTGTTATTTAATTTGTGCTGTTGTTCAGCTTGTCCCTTCTGATTCCTCTAAAAATTCCTCTCTATTCATCTCCACATACAGAGACAGAACAGAGGACTCAGAGAGTTTGCTATACCCACAAATAAGGATAAATGCCCACATATTTCAGAACTTCAAAGCTGCAAAGTCAAATTCCTTGCCATTTCTAAAATTTCTGAAATAATACATCTCCAAGCATGAGAACGAAGGGAAAATTCTCAGGTGAATCACAGACCTTTCAAACCTCTGCAATGCAAAACTTAGGAATATCCAAGAGCTCTCAGGGTTTACCATTGTAGCCTGATTTGCCATACAGTTCACTAACAATTTAAAGAATTAGTTCTCAGGGTTTGAGTTGGTTCCATGGCAATAAATACTGACAGTTTATTTAAGAGGAACTGCTATTTCAAACAACAAACAATATTACAGAAACTAATTGAATTAAACAGATTTGTTCTTTTGAGAGGCTGCACATGTTTTAGAGAGGTTTACTGTACACAGAAAAGTAACCCAAGCAGAAGACATAATCTTTCCCAGACTGGTAAACGCAGTGAGAGTAAAACAGCTTTATTGACTGACCATTATTCATATGCATACTTTATCACCAAACAAAAATTACTGCAATCTGTTAAAATATATTTCCTCTGAGTGACACAGGAAACCTCGGTAAATTTATCCTGTAAGGGGGTTCTCAAGATGTCTGGAGCTATTGTCTGAGCAATCTCTGCCTATGTTAGACCCACATTCTAGTGGACAGCCATGAAATCTGTTTCTGTGTTTGCATTTGACACGGTATGAAGACAACATACTGAGTTGAATTTGCTTTCAGTTCAGACCTCATTCATATTGCTTTACACTATGGATTTGCATTTAGGTTAAATAAAGCAGATGCAGATCTGATAGCAGAACATTCCAGGTTAGGAATTTCGGACACTAAGACCATGAAAAATGTCAATAAGGGAGTAAAGGAAAGAAAACAAATCACTATCGGCTAACACTTGCTGCACAGATCAAATTACATCCACCAGGACTAATAATCAATCACTTTGTCTCCACATGTTCCTGTATGTTACCTGTATGTTACTGCAACACAGTGAAGCAGCTCTTACAACCACGTACCAAACCCTCATGAAAAGAACTCTGAAAGGATATATTGCACTGATAGGGTCAATATAATTTCCAGCTTTGGTGTACAATGACTCCTGCCATCTCTGTGTGTCCCAGCTGGTGTATTCTAACTCACCACCAGAAAGAAAGCCATAATGAACACTTTTTTTCCCCTAATTTATGAACCCAATGTAATGTAAATTAAAGATATGAAAAAAACCTTCATGGATTATTAACTTTCTCATTCACACCAAAGCTGGCTAGGTATTCCTGGTCCTTGGCAAATATTTAACACAAGATGCTGTAACCAGTTCTCATTTTAACAGGCTTCTCAAGAGACTCAAATATTATCCAGGAGGAAGGGGTTGTCAGTAAATGCTGTGCGAGGGGCGCACCAATTCAAATGACCAAGACAAACCCTAGAGACCTTCTAGCACCACCACATCCCACTGTACCTCTGCACTGATAGCTCTTTCTCACTCAGGGATGAACAGACACCAGGCACAGATGGTTGATAGATCTCAGATTTGCTAATGGCTTCATTTGGCACATGGAGTGCTAGAGCAACAGTGCTAAACACAGCAACAGTACTAAACTGTAAATGCACAATATGCCACAGCAGTGACAGACCTGTCAAGCCCCTGTTTTGAGTGTATTTCATTCAGCTGATCATGGCTGCAGCCCATGACATCCAGGCTTCCCACACAGGCAGAGTTTCTCGCTCTGAAACCCCAGTTCTGTCCGCTGGATGGGATATTGGAGGGGGAGAGAGGAGATGGGACATAGTGGAAAGGTGTCTGCTGTCAGAATGCTGTGCTGAAAAGAAGTCCTGTTACAAGGCACATTTGCAAACTAGATCTTTGTGGTTTATACATAGACACTTGGTTTATCTTATACATAGGTACAGGTTTTACTAAATCAGGATCTTTGAATCCAATTCTACGTTGCATTGTACTTGGGACTTACCTACTGGCTTCCACAGAAGCCACAGAACCAAAACTGGATGACACATCAGAAGGATCAATATAAACTGAGGAAAGCAAGATTCTTTAGTGTTTAGTTCCAGACAAAATTGAAACATATTTGAATGGCCTTGGGAAAGCTTTATCTCATTTAGATTGTCAGGCCAAGGGAAGGGGAAAAGTAGTCAACTGTTTGTGACACTTGCTTAAAAGCCAAATTTGTTTGTAATACCATGAAATTTGGAAGAGTTACATTTCTTTCACATCACGACTGAATTCACAATTATTTCATTTTACTTCAAGAACAATTAATCCAATTAATCTCTTGTGCCAAAACATCAGTGTTTTGGCTGAATTAGAGACTATCATTACTTCAAAGCTAGTTACTGCAAAGGTGTGCACATCCAACTGCTTGCTTAGTTCTTCATCTTACATCTTTCCATATCTTTCTTCACATCAACTGTCAATATTTCAGGCCTTTTTTTGCTATCACAGCGCATAAAAGATTCTGACGAGTCTGCAGAACATAGGTATCCCTTGAAGAAGGCTGTCACCACCTACAAGCCAGTAGACCAGATAAATTTGACCTGACATTAACAGATGATTTAATGCAAGTGTGCTTCAGGCATCCCTTTTTTAGTACTCGGCTAAGTGGTGCAATTTTGATTGGAATGGAATGAAAATAGGTCATGGCAAATTACCTCCTCTCTTCTTAATGCCACACATACTTCTCCAATCTTTCAAACAA
This sequence comes from Nycticryphes semicollaris, assembly GCA_013400055.1. Taxonomy (NCBI): domain Eukaryota; kingdom Metazoa; phylum Chordata; class Aves; order Charadriiformes; family Rostratulidae; genus Nycticryphes; species Nycticryphes semicollaris. The sequence goes on from VXBJ01005782.1 coordinate 1,087,391, forward strand.
AAATATTTAGCTATACGGCTAAATATATTCAATATATTGGGGGGAAGGGGAGATAACTGGG
>VXBJ01005785.1:3949-16045 GCA_013400055.1 Nycticryphes semicollaris
ATGATAGGGTGACTATATCGGTAGATAGGGGATGACATGCAGATGTGATCTATCTGGACTTCTGTAAGGCTTTTGACATGGTCCGCCATAACATCCTGCTCACCAAATTGGGGTGATATGGATTTGATGGGTGGACTGTTGGGTGGATGAGGAACTGGCTGAATGGTCACATCCAGAGGGTGATACTCAATGGCCTGAGGTCCAGATGGAAAGCAGTGACACATTTCATGGTACAGTGAACCAAAGAATCATCTGAGTTGCATAACCAGTTCCAGAGACCGGGGAACTGCAGCAAACCTGAAGCATCTGCATCTTCTAAGTCCTGATGGGATGGTTCTTTCTGGCAGAGAAGTGAATGAGATTTGGAATGAGAGAGGCGTAACCCAGGGTTAAAGTTCTGCTGCTTTCCTCCTGCCCTCCTGTACCTTTGTCATGGAAGTGGAAATTTCTCTACAGCCCTCTCTCTGGTGAAGACCTGACCCCTCACTGCCAAACAGAGACAAATTGAACAAAACCCGGTCCATGGGCCAGCTCTGCCCCCAGGCGAGGATCTCTGATGAAGAACCCACCTGGATGGGCCAAAGGGGTGGAAACAAGATTTTTGAGAGAGGTAACCTGCAGAAAATTGTTTTCTTCCCCTTCCTGCCCACTGGCCTGAGAAATCTCCCCTCCTCTTCCTGCGAGATGGCTGGGAAAACTCACATCTAAAGGGTGTGGGGACCTGGCATGAGGTGTAAAATCAAATGGGATGCGTTTATGTGGCTAGGAAGTGATTGTGACTAATTACTTGTGGAACAGATGGCTTAGAAAGCACTTGGTTCTTGGCCACGGAAGGGTGCAATTTGTGCCCCCAGCCCTTTTTCTCCTTCTGCCTGATTTTGTGACCATCCTTGAGCTGTGAATCTCCCTGCTCTTCTTGCCTTGGACAGGGTAGCCTCCTGCAGCCACCTGCTTCACTCCTTGTTGGTGTTTTCTTCTCCCTTCTCCTGCTTCCACTCCTCCCCACACTAACTTCTATGGCAATGATGGCTAGAGCTGGCCCAAAACGTCAGGTTGACAGAGGTATGGAAAGGTGGTGGTGTCTCCATGTGCCTCCTCCAACTTGCTGCTTCCTTGTCTCATTCCCTAAAGCTTTTTCTTCTACCATTTTAAAGGTGAAGCCGCAGGTTAATTCTTGATGTGGGTGGAGATGTGTGTTGTGGCTCTATCTCATAGCAGCTTCTCAGGCCTGGAGTCCATATGCTCACCCCAACGTCTTAATATCTGGGGAAGACCTAAGTCCTCTGCCACCATGGGGATGCCTTGGCAGCGAGGGGCACCAGGAGGGTGGTTGTTTTGGAAGTGCAGAATATGAATCTGTGGGCTGCAGACCATCCTTAACTGCTGGACTGTGGAAAAATGGGCTGCTCTGGCATTTCCCAGGACTTGGGGACCTGAGCAGCCAACATCAGGGAGGCAAGTAAAACCCTGCACAGCTTAACTGTACCTCTGGCCACATGGGTCACTTGAGCTCTCCAGCCACCGAGCTGTGCAAAGCACTTTTCCTCTCTAGCCCCTGCCCTCAGCAGTAACTGCGATCACCTGCACAGGGCAGAGACTCCCTGCAAAGCGTGTGGCAACAGGGGAATGGGCAACAAGGCAGATGCTGGGGGTTTGTTCTCCAATCTGTTTTAACAAGGGAAGTGGAAGAGCCTCATTTTGACTTGGAGGATTTTGAAAACCTCCTTCATGTCAGGTATGAACCAGATGTTTCACAAAAAAAAAGGTCCAAGTTTTGGTGAATACAGTGAATGTGTGTGGAAGGTGGTTATCTAACTGGCTGTTACATGACAAGCTGTCTCCTTAGGCTGTGCCTGTGCTGTGGCTGACAGGGGGAGATGAGGGGTTGCCTGGCTGTGTATGTACAACAGGTCAGTAGCACCATGAGACTGCAGTCACCCCTGGACTCTGGGTGTGCTCTGGTTCCAGGGTTTGGCCTTGGAGCCTTGAGGCCCAGCCCAGAGCTGCTGTCCTTGCTCCGCATCCTCATGTGCACACAAAGGGAACAAGGGACAAAAATGTCCAGGAGCATTTTGTTGTCGCTGCCTGGAAACAGGTGAGTGCTGATACCTGTGGATCTGCTGGCAGATCACAGGATTTCCCCAGTCTCGGGCAATGAGTGGCTCTCGGGTTTACAGACAGTGGAAACAGCCCAGCATGACAGGAGGCTCAGCACAGCTGGGATTCCTGAGCTAACAGCTCTGCTGGGGCTGTGTATGGTCACAGCCTGACTCACTGGGCTTGAAATAAGACCACTAGCAGGAAAAGTGTCTTGTTAAAGCAGTCCCTTACAGAGCCTAAAGCGTATCCTGCAGATGCATTCTGCCAAGAGGACAGTCAGAGGTGCTGGAGCACCTCTCCTCTGAGGACAGGCTGAGAGAGTTGGGATTGTTCAGCCTGGAGAAGAGAAGGCTCCAGGGAGACCTTATCGCAGCCTTTCGGTACCTGAAGGGGGCCTACAGAAGAGATGGGGAGGGACTCTATTGGTGAGTGTAGTCATAGGATGAGGGGAATGGTTTCATATTAAAAGAGGGGAGATTTTAGATGTGATGCTAGAAAGAAATTCTTTACTGTGAGGGTGATGAGACACTGGAACTTCTCTGCCCAGAGAAGTTGTGGCTGCCCCATCCCTGGAGGTGTTCAAGGCCAGGCCGGATGGGGCTTTGAGCAACCTGGTCTGGTGAGAGGTGTCCCTGCCCATGGCAGGGGGGTTGGAACTTGACAGTCTCTTCCAACTCTAACCATTCTATGATTCTATGCCTTACACAAAAAAAGCCTTTCTCAACATGGCATGCACGTGATTGCTGCTTGGGACTTATCCCTCTGTGCTGCTGAGGCTCATCAGTGGCTTCACCTGGGGCACTGAGAACAATTTAAAGCAAGGGGTGAAGATGGTGGAGAGGGAGTGTAGGGTTGTGTTTGTGTGTTGCTAAAATAGTTGTGTATTAAGAAAAAAAAAAAGTTTATGAAAAAAATTTACCAGTAAGATTTTTTTATTTTTAAAGAACTTAACTGTATGAGCACCTGGAGGATAGTGGAGGGGCAGAGAGAAGTTGGCCTGCTTGAGGACAGTGGTAAATACAGACTGATAGCAATTACTCCACAGAACAAGATGCCCAAGAGCTACCCGAACATCTACTCCACTGTTGCTGGCTGGGTGTGTCACCGCAGGTAAGTGACATGTAACCTGCACATGTGTCATAGTGTTAGATGGGGTGCCTGACAGAGGAAAAAGCTGATTGAATTCTCTAGGGAAATGAAAACCTTCAGAGTGTCCATAAGTATGGGGCCAAGATGCCTTCATGATGCATCTGAAATCACCCTGCAGAGCTGAAACCGAGTAAAGGTGGTGTTGAGAAGCACGGCTGAGGCTTTCAAAAAATTCTAGTATTGCTTCCTATTTTCAGTGCCCTCTCAGCCTTAAAAAAAAACCCATACAAACCCATACTCAAAGGCTGTAGGAGTTTTTCATATGTTAAATAGTAGTAAGTGGGAGGAGTTCTCTGACCCACCTACCCTCCCTGCCCTGTGTAATGCAGTAGAAAACCTTGTAGCAACCCTCTGAGTAGCAGGAACTGCGAATAGCTTCTTTCTCCTTTGCTGTGCTTGTTGTTTACTTCTCCTGTGCCAGACTTGTCTCTTGCTTGGCAGGGAAAAGGGCCGGGGGTGTTTGAGGGAAGTCTGGATGATGGGCGTTTGGAATAGGCTGTTGTGAAAGCATCTGAGCTTCTCTAGGGCCTTTCGGCAAAGAGTTGTGAATCAGTTTATGAACATCAGTTCATAGGAGGCTGTAAATAAGAGATTTGCTGGAGAAAAGGCTTTTCATTGTGGAAGGCTTGATCTATTTTTGTAATCTCAGAGGCAGAGGTTAATGGCTAAAGCCCAGCTCTGCTGTGGGCTTTCTGTCGGGAGTTTTTAGCCGGTAACAGCGCAGGGAGGGTGGCTGTGCTACTCTTAAAAGTGTGTGAAGGTGAGGATAAAACGTCAGCCAGGGAGGCTGATGGCTCCACTATAACGTGCACTCAAAGGAATAGCAAAATATGCTTCTCTGTGGTGAGCATGCAAAGAAAAGGCCCTCAGGCACAGAGTGGGTGCAGGAAGGAGCTCAGTTCCACTGGAGTAACTAAAGCAAACAACATAAATCATAGAATCATAGAATTATCTAGGTTGGAAGGGACTTCTCAGATCATCTAGACCAACCATCAACCCAATTCTGATTAAAAAAACATCAATAAACCACGTCTCTAAGCACTATGTGAACCCATCCTTGGCTGTAGCTTAGGTCTGCAACAAGGGCCGCTGTTTTAAACAAGCAGCATCTGACTTCTAGTGAATATGCAACCCAGAAGAAATATTTGTATCTTATTTTAGGGTGATGACAGTGCTAGTTGTGAGATGTGGGCTTGCTTTGACCAGTATCTTGTTCTCCCAAGTGTTAGGAACTCCAGCTTTACCAAGTAACCTGTGCTTGGGAATGGAAAAGAGACTGGGTAAAACCTGGCTGTGAACAAAAAACACAACCTTTTTCACTGCTGTTTTCCTCTTCCTGCTGAAGTGTAGTCTTACTTGAAGCATGGGGGTCCCAGGCAGCAGCTGCAGAGGAGGCAGCATTTCCTCCCATATTCCATATGTTGTGTGCTGCTGCTGAGTGGGATACAACACTCACACATTTGCTCACTTCACCAGTAAATCCCTTTCTGCAGGCAGGATACTTAACACCATTTCATCCGTTGCCTTCAAGATGCTTTTATGGCTAGAATTTTACAGGCTTCAAGGTTACATACATCAGGTCCATTACGCTCCACAGCTGGAGGAAAAAAATCAAAGCCTGGCGCTGCCAGCGTGTGCGCAGCAATCCGTGAAAAAGTCTGCACCACAACACAGCGGGTTTCATTTTTGATCTCCTGTCTAGATCCTTATCTGCCGGTATCTTTTGGTGCTGAAACCACAGAAGCTCTTCTAGCAGAGCTACCTGAAACCTGGGTAGAGAAGCTGGCCAGGGCTGGAGGTGAGGGGAAAGGAAAGGGTCTGGAGAAGTGAGGAACCCGCGCACTTCATGGCAACGGGCTTTGGCGCAGGATGCGGAGCCACAGACTGCTCTTAACTCACTTGGTTATTACTTTGTGGTGGATGCACCTCTCAAACAGCTTTGAAGGGTTTCTGGTGGCAGTATTGTACAGCACGGAGACATGTTCTGCAGTTTCTCAGCAGATCCTTAGTGGCCTGTGCTCATCGCTGCTGCAGGGAATCAGTGACATCTGTTTTGGTGCAATTCTACGAATTCAGCAAAATAGCAATGATGGGGGTGATGGCCCTTGGGGACTGCCACTAGAGGAAAACAGGAGTAACCACAAAGGAGTGTGGCACTCATAAAGGACCAGAAAATGACACCCAGTGAGATGCTTCTAATAGGAACAGAGAGAGCTCAGTGTCAAGGGGACCTTGAGGAAACACCTTGCTCTGTGTGAGCACAGACCAATGCTCCTGGAGTGAAGCCAGCGATTGTCCCAACTGTACGACTGTGTTGATGCCTCACACTTCATCCTCGTCACACCTTTTGGGTGGGGATGGTGGTGACAGGCTGCTGCTCTATCACAACTTGTCGGAGGATGCTGGAAAGGAGATGGTCCCTGTGTGGTGTCGTTTAAAAATACAAGCTAAATCCTCTTTCATTTGTTTTATCTTTCTGAAAAAACTCCCTTTCCCACAGTGCCTAACAGCAAGATGGGCTTCCTGGTTCTCAGTTTGCCTACAGCAGCCACCAGTTAGGATTAGTTGGGCAAAATGGCCTTTGCAGCTGTGAGAAATACTTCCACTCTCTATGAATGAACCACTACTATAACCAACCAAGTATTAACTTGTCTTAAATACTGTCTCGAAGAAAAAATGTAACATACTTGATAATCATCCAGTTTGTCAGGTTATTTAGACTTGCTTCTAATTATAATCTAATTTTGGTGACAATGTTTGCCAAACTGTATGTGACAGTTCATCACGTTCTATTTAAGTTCTAGCTTTTCCTTTCCAATGGAAACCTGCAATAAGCTATTTTAAGGCTTTGCTCCTTTCTGTGCAGACTCCTGCTAAAGCAAACAGTTTGTTCTTTCCCTCTTTCTTTCTCTTGGAAACTCGCTGGTGGACTTGCCAGCTGAGGCTGGGCTCAAGCCTGCTTTCAGGGCAAGGTCCTGCTCACTGCTGGCTTCTGTTCTGCTCTGGATCCACATGGACCATGCAAGGAAGTATCCTTCCATGTTCTGGATGTACTGGACTCTTTGATTCAGTTTTCACGGAAAAAAAAAAAAACCACTCCAGCTGAGGACAGAATGTGGACCTATTTGTGTCTGAATGTGGCTGAGGTGCATGTGGAGTTGAAGAACCCAATTTAATCTAACTTCAGCTGCAGCAAACCTTGCTGAGGAGCCCAGAGGCAGGAAACCAGGTGACAAAGCGGCAGTGTGTATGCAGCATCACTGAACACCTGCCTCTGCAACGCCTCAGGCTTACCCTGTAGGTGGCTACAGCCCTGACTTTCTTAGAAGCAAACAGAAGACACTAGCACTTACAGATTTTCAGAGCTTAAGTTTCACATTTTTCATTATTTTCTTAAAAGCACAGAAAGGCACAGCACTCAGCCCTTACTTCAGTAATCAAATAAGCATTAAGAAAAGCCCAACATGGTTGCTGTAGCCCATCCACTTGGGTGCTGCTCTTTGAGAAGGGACTGAAGCTCCTGTGCTTGTCTGTTATGAGAAGCAGCTGCCACTGCCTTGGGTGATCCCTCAGGTGGCAGCGGCTGGTATTGCTGGCTGTAATAGTTCCCGTCTAGTGAACCTAGCAGTGTATTTTAACTTTAATCACACATAGTCCAACCACTGCAGCTTCATCTGAATGAAAACTGTGCTGTCGAGCTCCACCCAGGCCCTGTCTGTAGCTGTTTTAACAGAATATTCACCTGAAAAATATCTCTTGCTCAGACCCTCGTGTGGCTACGGATGTTAATTCCAAGTATTCCCTTCATCGCTATGTGAAAGAGCCTGCTCTTCTGTTCGGGTGTCAGTATGTGAATTTAAGTGGCACAGGGAAAACTCAAATAAGGCAGGACAAGCTGTGGCTTCCACACAACCTGAACAGAACAAACATGATGAGGAAACAGGTTAAGTTTCGGTTTCCCCTTACCAGTTAAGGGACTTGAATGTCCTAATACCAAAATGTTACTGCATCTTGGTTAATACACTTTTATTATCAAGACCACTAACACGAGGGGACAGAGAGAACCTACTGAAATTAAGACTGCAATGACTGGCTTAGAAAGACTAGAGACCACTACGAAGTCTCAAAAACCTCTCTTGATCCTTTCAGGTAAGGATGAGGCAGACTTCAAATTTGAGAGTTATTTCTACGTTCTCTGTGGTATGCCTTTAAGTTTTCCTGTATTTATGCACAGATGTATTTCAAAAACAGAAATCTCAGCATCCTTTGCTTTTGTTAGCTTTTTTCCCCAGCAAGTCTTACCTTCTTCTCTTTGGATACAGCACACTTGCTCGAACTATTACTTTCTGTATTTACTGCCTGGAATATTCTTGTTTGCTTGGTCAGGCAATGGCATGCACTTTAAAGCTATAGGGGTTCAGCCTTGTTATAACCTTGTGCCTCAGCAGCCTTTAAGCATCTTAACAGATCCTTTTCACGCTGCCTACTGTTTAACAACAGATTATTCTTTCTGGAAATGTAAGGGTCTATGGCTCAGTTTTTACAGATCAGGATTGAAGAATTTACTGGATGTTTTCCCAGGGCCCTCACGTATTCTTATAAAGAATAGGAATTTTAATATTAGGTCCATTGTCCCAAACATCACAGAATACTTTCTCACTATTATTCCCATTGCAAATACACTTGTAGGAAAGCAGCATTTTTTACTCTTTGCATATTTGCTACTAGAGGTTGCTTATCAATGAAAAGAGCACCAGCAGAGTACTCAGGCTTTTTGCTGCCATACTCACGCTTTATTTGGAGAGAAAAAAAAAAAAAGCTACACAATGCTAAGACAAAAAAAAAAAATCAAGTTTACTTTACAAAAAAACCTGCAGCCGTTTTCAAGAGATCTGATCTCACTTATAAATGAAAGTCAGCAGGTAAGAATAAATGTTAATTTAACATTTTGGTTGCAGTACATCATCTGAACTTAATCATCCAAAACAACCAGTCATTCATAAACTGAGTGTTGATTGTATCTACACAAACAATCATCTATAACACTTGATTAAAAAAATCCCTGGGAAAATTTAGAGATAAATGGAAAAACATCAGAAGAAGGTTATTTAGCCCATCTATAAACTCCTGCAGAAACTGAAAGATCTTTCTGACTTTGCTCTCCTCTGTAAAGTCACTGTAATTCCTCTGTGTATTTAAGCAAAATCTTACCAAAAAGCTACAAAACTCTGTTCAGTGAAGGGATTAAACAAATCTATGGAGCTGCCATCAAGTTGCATTAGTGCTATGTTGTCTTACTATCTCCATGAAGTATATTGTGCAAGTATCAAGTAACTTCAAAACACTCCTGAAACAGCCCTTGTGTCATTCCTATGAGGTAGGTACTGTCCGTCCTTTGATAAAGAAGAAGAGAATCGGCTCTGAGCTGCTGCTTAGGACATCAGGTACACTCTAAAAACAGGACAACCAGCCTATGTCAGTGTTTGACTTTCCTGCTGCTTCCTCAAATTCAGAGCTTTCAGCTGCAACATTTTATTTAGCCCCACGCACTCCAGGAATAACCAGTGAATGATGCTTTTGATTATATCCATTCCAAGGGAAGGAAAGTGTTCAGCCTGACTGTTCTGAAACAAGCAGAAGCGCTGCCATCACTAGTCTGCTCCATTCACCTCTAGAGCCTACAGTTCCATTATTTCTTACACGAAAAGCAGAGATGATACTTCATCCCTTAGCCTGACACCAGCCACTCTTCTTTATCAGATTAAATGGAAAAAATGAACATCTGTCACAAAGCAGATACCGAGGGCTACAAGTGCCAGATGCAGTTCAAGTGTGGCCAAGTTAATGCTTCGCTACCACTGTGGAGGTGAACTCTAACACAGTTTTTCTTACCCCACGTACAGACTCATTACATCTTCAGAACTTGTTAAACGAGTTAAGGAGCTGTTAGAAAGGAATTAATGGTGGTCCTTCACACTGAGGCCATAGTTTATTTGTGGTCTAAAACCATTTTAGCATCTCTTACTAATAATAAGGACGAAACCCCAGCTCACATCTTCTTTCAGTCCCTGTTCCTCATAACCTCACATGAACAGTGTGTGGTAGTGCAGTAAACCTGCTCAAAATGACGTTGGTAAGAATGCTGGATTATAAACATGCTTGTGCTACCACATGGAAACAGATGGCACAGAGGCAGGCAGAACTGCTACCCGTTCCATCTTAAAGTCAATGAAACTATACACTACTCAGCCAATAATAATAATAATGATATTCAGTAATGTGACACTAAGCTATCAATTTGTTTAAAAATTGAGTAGAAAAATCAAGTACCAAAATAAAAGTTGTTAAACAGGAGAACAACATTGTTGCTTTATCCTATTTGAAGAAATCTGAGTGTAGCAGCCTGGCTTACTCCCTAGACATGCCAAAGTTCAATTACCACTACACACCAGAATGTTATTGCTAAATTGCAACTACAGCAAACCAACAAGAAATAAGGAATTCTGAACTGTTACTTCATTTATCATGAGTAGTAGTGGACTGTTGGCCACTGTTTGTATGTACTGCTTGTGGCTGAGAAAGCTCCTATGAATCATCCACAATGAATGCTAAGTTGTACGATCAGAAAGACAGCCTTGGTACAACTGGATTTTCCCATTGCTAGTTCCTGTGTAGGTTGTCAAACGTCTCCTCTCTTCTTTCACGCTTAGAACTTCAGCACTTGGATGTCAACCACTGGGTGTGGAGAAGAAAGCTGACACCTTCGCTTATTTATTTCTTATTTGTACAGTGCTTCAGTCCTTCAGCTTAAGTCCTGGTCACTGTAAGATTTCTAAAGGCCAAACTTGCTCCAAACCTCAATCAGTAAGGGCTAAACTGGTTACCTGAATAAATGAAACTCGGCTATTACAAGTTAGTATCCTCTGATCTGATCCTTTCCTGGAGTATCACTGTATCTAGAACAGGTCTCATAACCCCACCCAAAAGAGTACCCTTCTATCTTGGGAAGAACTAGAGCACACAGTTTAAAATTGCCTATTATGAGAAGATGAAAAAGGTTCTTGATTTCAGGTTAGAGACATAACACAAGAGGGCACTTAGAAGCTCAGTACTTCAGGTGCTGCAATAGCTATAAGTGTTTTGTATACTAAAGCCCTAATAGATAAACATTTTGTTTAATCAATGCAAATTTGAACGTAAGCCCATAAACTAACCCAGAACCAGTCAGATTACATCAGTAAAGGCAAACACAGTTGTTCCCCACAACTTGAGTGGAGATACCTCCTTATGGAGGTAGCATTCAACTGTTTGCCAAGCGATCTGCATGATGATTCAGCAACCTGAACTACTGAAAACATTCTGCCTGGGGTAGCTGTATTTTGAGAAAGTTAAAGCATTTTGGGGGTTGCTTTTCCTAGAGGAGTCAAGAACATCCTCACAGTTCTTTCTGGCAAAGTATATAGTAAAATAGTGCCAGTACAGGTAGTTTCAGAGCTTACGTGCTTCAAGTGTACTATGACATGATTTTAAGTATTGCTCAGTGTTCCCTGGCTCAGGAGCTCAGTCCCTGCAGAGCAAGTGTAGATCTAAAAGAGTACTTTCACATGTGGGGATTGGGGAGGGGAGGAAAAGAAGATGACAGAGGTCTCCAATCAATGCCTCCTCCAGAACTCAGCAAGCTTCCAGATTACTTTCAGACACAGGAAGGGATGCAGCTGAGATACAAACAGTTCAAGCCTTGTCCAAGTGCTTGAATGGCAGCGAACTGACAAGCTGTGTTATCTGCTCTTTTTTACTGTCAGCTAAATTCCTGAATGTAATGGATGCAAATCAGTACTTTCAGTACCTGGTAATCGTGTGCCTGCCACAAAAGAAAATCCCATTTTGATTGCATGTAGCTTCTCTGCTTCAGTATTGAACTAACTTGTATCTACTAATGGATATACATGTGTTACTAGTAGGAAAGCCAAGGTGATTAAAAAAAACCCCAAACCTCAGATCAATGTACTGACGGGTGGAAAGAAGTTTGAGATTTAAAAACCGTAAAGGGTAAATCATTTGCCATTTAAAAGGATTATTTGAAGCCATCAGTTTTCAAATTCAGTTTCAAGAGTGTACAGTAAATGCAAAGTCCCTGCCCCATGTAAAGCTTTATGAAAAGTCCACATTTTGATACATATGACATTCTAGTTTTTGTGAGACAACCAAAAACTTACTGAAAAGTTGTTCTGACTCATTTCTTGAGTAAACATTGCAGAGCTGCCACTACGATGAGAATACTTAAGCTGCTGGCATGACTCAATAACTAACCATTTCACAAGTTGGGTATAAAAACAAAATTTATGTAGTAATACCAATTCAGCACACAAATTCCATGCTTCACAAGTTCTGCTGCTGTGTAAGAGTATTCCTAACATCTATGCAGGTAAGTTCAGGTTTTTAGGTCACTGCAGGCCCAGATCAAACCAGCAGCAAAATATCTACCACTATGAGCGGCTATACCCAATTGTGCCTTTAGAATGCAAACTATGCAGGAATCTAGATGGTCAGTGCCTTGCCACTGAAATAGGACCACACACACACACACAGACAAGCTTCAGTGTGTGCACACTGGAGGGAGTAAAGTTACTGAAGAAAAATGCATATAGATTCTGATACAGACACGATACAATCGAGACAGATTAACTCACCAGACGCTCAGATTAGGAAGAGGAGAGAAATCCTTCAAGGACAATGTACAGATGACAAGCCAGCATCACAAAGAACTCTAAAGGCACATTTCAGGTAACATGTTCTGTTAAGACCAACTGCTTACACACGCAGGCACAAATCTTAATGGCTACCTCT
>VXBJ01005785.1:16071-34182 GCA_013400055.1 Nycticryphes semicollaris
CCCCCCCCCAACAATTAACAAAAAAAAGAGAAGTGCATTTTCAGTAATATTAACACCGTGTAGTTAATCTGTTCAGTCCAAATGTTTAGCAGTATTTTCCTTATGGCAATGTGGTTTCTCTGCACTACTCCAATCCAAAAAACCCAAACAGGCAGGATTAGTAAAGGTTCAACTGTTGTACTAGCAAACATTTACTCATCAGAGCCTGCTGATCTCTTCTGTGCCCTCTTGTAGGGCAACCTCCTTGGTGAAGCTTTATCTAGAATAAAAAAAAAAGATAATTGCAATAATTACTAAAGCTACTTCAGATTAGATGTTGTATGATCACATACTTTTCTCCCTCCCAAACACAAGCCAAACCGCCCTTTTAATACAAAAAAATCCAACCCAAACCAGTGAGTTCAAGCAACTTCAGGCTTTTTTCCTATTAGCATACTAAATAGAAGGTAACAAACCCACCCCCCTGCCATGTTCCTGACCTGTAACATGCAACTCCAGGATGAGGGTTGTACAGTTTGCAAGCTACTAAAATGCAGAAACCTCCCCCCAAAAGCACCAAACTCAACACCATTTCCCGGTGAAGCTGCATGCTCTGCTCTTTAGAAAAGTTTAATCTTCAATAATTACACTTCTATAAAGTTAATTATTTTGATCATTAACTTGTTTGAGTTTACTTGCCTGAAGAAATACGTGATTGACCCTCAGCTTTGTCTTGAATGAAATATTTCCACATTCATACAGATTAACAGCAGAAGATAAGGGTTTTGGTTGCAAAAAATACGTATTTTTCCAGGAAGCATCTATATTTGACTATGAAGATGTCACTTTATAATCAAATATTCCATATGGGGAAGCCACCCAGCTCTAGCTGTATGATCACTGGATGCCAGAAGCATCTCCCTACATTTAAGACTTTTACAGGCCTGTAATTATTCTTTACATAGGTAGAATTTCAGTCCTTGTAATATTGTAGAGAAGCTATAATACCTTCTGTGAAGCGCTAGAGTGAATGCTAAGTGTATCTGTTGAGTTAAAAATGCACATCTTCTTAAGCAGAACCATTCCCAAAAACTTGGCTTGTAACACAAGGAGCAGCCATCATGCCATTACAAGTCAATCCATACAGTATGAAGTGTCTTTCAACTATAGTCAAGCAGTAGTGAAACAAGATGTGTTCAGCCATTACAAGATCCTCCACTAAGAGGATCAGTCCTCTTACCTCCCTTGTGTAACACCAGATTAATATTACACCAAGGTAGCAGGGAAGGCAAGATACCTATCTGCATTTTTACATAGAGGGTTCTGGGAGCTGTTACAAACNTGGTTGTGTGCATCTGTTCTGTAGCGTTTTACTGCTCATGCTACATCACCAATCACTGCATGCAGGAAACCGTACTTCTACCCATGCCTAATTATCACATGGACACACTCTTTAGATCAAGAGAGTTTGCCTCACCTCTTCTACTCTGCACTGAAGCCGTGGGGAAACAAAACAGAAGAAACAGCAAAAGTAGTTAGAAATACCCACAAATACACAAACGGTCTACAGGAAACAGGTACTTGGTTTACTGTTGGCATTTCAGATATCAATTAGAACTTAATCATTTTTGGACTTGTGAAGGACATTAATACCAATTCTTACTGTGGGTTTAGTTAATATGCACCTCTAATGCTTATTTAAAACACTGGTCTATAGGCAAAGTGCCAAACAACTTACAGAAACTTTGAGATGACAGATATTTTCTCCTACTTAAACCTCCTTTGTGATCCAGGTTTCGGGTAGAGATTTTATACTGTTGAAAAAGAGTCTACAGAACAAATTGTAGAAGTCACCAATAGATATTAATTGTATCACCCAGTGAAGTTTGTTCTATTCAAAAATAGGCTGCTTAATGTACAGTGCTTTTAGACAGTTTTTTACTCCCTAGATGAGAAAAGGATCTCAACTACTTATTCAGTAATGACTAATTAAGTAATTGTTATTCTCTAGTTTATGGAAGGCAGACTACTTACTTATTTGGTTTAAAGTTTCCTGGGGAATCCAGCTCATATCAACATCATTCTGATTTGATGTGCCCATCTCTACTTTCTGTACTGGTCTTTTCCTCTGAAAATTCAAGAAAGAAGAAAGATTTTTCTTTCCACAAAGTTTTGACAGCACAAGTGTTAGAAACAACTAATAATGCTATATTTAATGAATTGCTATTATTTCACTAATTCACAAGCTAGTCAATGTATGAAGCTTTGTGGCTTAGCTTTAACTATCTTTACCATTAGCAATTTATTTACCTAAATATTACTATTTCTAATGCCTCACAATACTTATTCTACTCAAAGATATCAAGATTTTATCACGTGCCTGGGCAAGTTCATTATACCTGTTATGAAAAAGGGCTGATGATTAATCAAACTTTGTGATGACCAGTTTCATTGTACTGTCTCAGATTAGCGCAATATTCTCGTGTGTCACCTCGCAAGATAGATTTTACAGCACAATAATCATTCCATACTTCTTCTGAAGGGAAGCTCCTTCAGAAGGATAGTAGGCCAGACTGCACGAAGACATAACCTGTGCATTGCATGCAGATGAGACTTCAGCTTTCAACAGCTTCTACTTGCCCAACCACTTCTATGGACAAACACTTCACTGTTACAGCATTATAAACAGAACCCAGAAAGCCCCAGTTAACATTAGAGCAAAGCATTGGTAAGAACTAAGTAAAGGACTAGGCAGCTGTTTTCCCTAAAGTTTGACCTAGATAAAACTAATAGATCAAAATAGAGAGTACAGGGAAAATCTACCCAATAAGTACTGAATGAGTAGCTGCACACATCCAGTGACTGGAAGGTATCAAAGCTTCCAGATCAACCACTTTAGTGTGGTGCCAAATTGCAAACCCAAAGAGCATTAGGTATCCAATGGTCTAAGTATCTCCAATTATGAACATTTTTAAAAAACATACCTTGTTTTCCCAGTAGTCCCTAAGGTCTTAGTTCTAAAAGTAAGTCCTCTAAAGTTCTACCTGTACCAATGTATGCCAGAAGCAATTACTGAATTTCTTTCTTTTCTTAGCAGTAAGGTCTTGTATTACAAAGTACGTAGAGAAAATACACTACCCACCTTCCTAGATTCTAGTAACTGATGTAGGCCAACAATGACAAGTAGACCAAGTCCAGCGAGGAACATGTACATGAAGATCCTTCAAAAAAAAAAGAAACCATTAACTAAAAGTCTTAAGTGTTTAAGAGAGTTTACAAAGATGCACAGACACTAAGCTGAGCTTTGGTCACATGTCCAGTTAGTCTTTCCCAAGAACCTCTGTAATAGGTGGGTGGGAAAAACAAACAAAAAACCATCAATGAATGTGAAAGTCAAGTGCTAACAAATATTATTCTGACTTTGATTTCAGGAACTGTAATCCTAAATTTAATTCTGAACAACAGAACATTTGAAAAATGTTGTATAAACTGGGAAATTATTATAAATAATTATTGCAAATCAGCATCTGCAGGAACTCTTTTGCGAGTGTCATGTTTCAAGACCCTGGATCACAGTTTACATTTGTGTTTGTGACAGTTTTAACCATTTACAAAACCCTTAAATCTCTTGTATGCTTTTAGTATGCTACTGCAAAGCAAGTACTGCGATGATACTAACTTACTGCCAACGGAGCTTTGAAAGGCCTTGCTTATCTTGCTCTGTGTTCCAGCACTTAGAATTCTACCAATGCAAGTAGGTAGATTTTTTAAATCTGTGCACTTTGGTTTGTTTTGTATAGTTCTACCTGAAACAATTGTTGATACTTAGGACAGGGTGAACATAAATTATATCTAAAATTTATTTGGGGAGCAAGCAGGAGTTTACTGTTAAAGAATCTGTTCCAAATTGAACATTTTAGCTCAGATTCATAACAAAGGAAATTATAGAGTTAAACTACAGTAGAGACTTAACTGAACATTCTTGTTTTAGGATAATTATCTGGTCACAGGACATCAACTGAAATTGGTTCTAATAATTTGAATTCTTTTAAGAATTCTTTTGCCAGAGTATCACATTTTTATGTGACAAATTGTTCTATCATTGATGCTACTGTATTGGAGAAATACAAATTAATGGAGGTTTCTATATGTGGCAGAAGAATTTAAACATTCGGTATTGTCTACAACTATTTCTGAAGGCTTTTTTTCTTTTAAACTCACAGGGTTCTCTTAAAATTCCACTCCAGTGTTAGAATACTTACAAGCATATAAGCACAGTATATGCTTGCTACATGTGTCAGATGTACTTAGTCTTTAAGACAGGCAAAGCCACTCCTGAACTGTACGTGCTACAGATAGGGGTTGCAATAGCAGAGAGAAGAGTGCGAGTTTATTTTCTACTCCAAATGCATCTTTCAGTTTATATAATCTTGGAGTATAATATACATAGGTATATATATATGTATATAGCTATAATAGTGGAGTGCTCCAGAAGCAAGTTATTCCAGTCTTCCCAGTAGTGCCCACAGCCCAATACTACATGCCCTCTGCATCTTTAACTCTTAGGAAAAAGCACAACAAAAACTTGACAGCTTTGAATTGCTGTGTAGCTGCACAACATCAGCTCCTAGTCCAGGCTTAAGCTCTCTTAGCTGAAGTAGATGTGTAAACTGCCCATTGACACAGTACCAATCCTGAAGCTCCGTAACATTCATACAGGTCTTAGTTTGGGAGAAAAGCTCGTATCAAAAGTCTATCAACTTTATACAAGTCGAATGCCTGCTACATCATCAGCAAAACAGAGCAAACCTAATATTCAATAAAATGAGGATTTAAGACCTATTGTTACTGGCCACATCAATAACCCATTCTACTAGTACACTAACTAAACTCGAATCTCCAGCCTCCTTACGTTTCTCCATCCAGCCCATCTTCCTTTTCAATAATTGTAACAGTTTGATTGAAGACAGCATCTTGAAACACGTTGCCCTATAACAAAGTTTCCATAAAACATTTAAAAGTCAGGTCTTGAACACATATACAAATGTTTGTCTTTTTCCATGTTCTTGGAAAAAGTCTAGAAAGCAAGCAGTATCTCCTGCACCAGACTTGATTAAGTTTGTAAGCACTGCAAGTTTGACTTGAGATATAAAAGCAAACTTTTTGGTGCAAGTACAAAGAACAGTCCTGATTTTATCAAGAAAGTCATATCTGGCCTTGAAAATGTTATGTTCTATAACACATGATGCTATATATGAAGGTTTCTTATTAGAACAATCACAACAGAGGCACAGAAGGCTGCTAAACTTTGACCTGCACTAAAAGAGAACAAGAATACGCTGTTTAAATCCCCATTTACGCTTTTGGATGGTCTTCCCACAGATTGCTACTGCTAGTGATTTATTTGCTCAAAGTCAAGTTTGCAGATGGAATTCAGGCTGATAGTTAAGTTTATCAGCAAAGCCCAATCTGAAAAGCACAGTGAAATTTAGGCTATCCTAAACAAACACTTAGTTTGGTGGGGTTTTTTTATTTAAAAAAAAATAGTACAGACCACTATTACACAGTTTAAGGCGTTCTAGCTTCCACTGCTGACATTAACTTTGAGTCCAACGTATTCACAACTAAGTGTACATAAGGGGCTATTGTGAAACATGTGGACAGTCGCTTACTGTACTTACACATCTTCTACTGATTTGCTTAAAAACCACAAAGACATTCAGTGTCCAAACAGGGAGTAACTTGACTAAGCAGTTCCTTCCTCACATTTCCACATCAGGGAGAAAGATTAAAATGAATTACAGGATCAGGCTTACATTTACATCTCTGTAGTTGAGATTGATGACTAGGCCAAAAGGACGACCGCCCATAGGCTCAGCTGGGATGAAAGAGTACTCAAACGTGGCTTGTCTCTGTGGTGGAACCACTGTGTTCAGAGGGAGAGCCGTGAAGTTCTGGATATAAAACTGGTAATCTTGAGGATACCGGAAAGAAGCATCAAGAGACTCGACAATGAAATCCTCTGTGCCCTTATTGGTGAAGCCCACCAGGAATTTTACAATGTTGTTTGCGGGAAAATCTAAAACAAAAAAATATTCAACTGTTAGAAGCTTCATACACCACACCCAGCCCGTTTCTAAATGGAGAGTGTCTAGAAAAGATTCTGGTTTCTTAGAGCTTTAACTATGTTAATGTGTGCATCAAATAGCAGTCTAAACAATTAAAGAAGATGGTAGATTATCACAGGACTCTTACCTTCGCCTTTCACAAATAAGATTGTTGTATCAGCGCTAGGTGAGGCTTTAGGTTCTCCTGACAAGTCCTCCTCTTCTTTTTCTTCTGTCTAAGACAAGAGACTTTTTTGAAAAATCCTATAACGAACAGTGAAGCAAAGACCATGCTTGTTTCATGAGAATCCCATGTAACAAAGTGTGTCACTCTGGCAAGCACTGGTACCATCTCCTGCCGTTGCAGAATTAGCACATAGTCTGTTCTCCCTCTAGATTTGATTCACATCATTTTGAGCATTAATCCTTCTGCTTGTTACATTTGATAGAGTGACTAATCTCAGCTGCATTGACAGGTTTCTTACCAGAAAGCAACAGTAAAGTCTCTATTCGGGGATGGAAGGAAAAGAATAGAATTTAAATGTTAAGTGTCCGCATCCCAGCTATTTCTATCTAGAAAGCAAGCATTTCCAAAGTTACACACCACCGTAAGGCAAACGAGAGTTACTTCCACTACTGAGGGTGTGTTTACAGAAGCTTCCTATCCAGTTTTAATTAGTTAAATATTATGTATGGAAATTATTACAATGCTGGCACTAAGTAAGCTCATGGATTCACTTCTTCAAGCTCACCTTTGTGATGATTCATTGTTTCATTTAGAATATTCAAGTATTAAGGGCTTATTTTCCACATGGGGATCACAGGAACACCACCTCCCCTACACCAAATAAAAACAAGGCTGACCCCATTTTGAACTGCCTGAACTAACTGCTTTTGAGTTTATTGGATCATTTGATTTCATTGCTTAAAACTACCTGAAGCAGTGGATAGCCTACTGGATCAGTCGTACGCGTACCATGATCTAGGGAAGCCATGATCCAGAAGCAAGCACCTAGCATCTTGACTTCAAGATGCTATCCAAAACTGTGTCTTCTGATTCAGTGATAAATAAAAGAAATGCCTAAAAAGTGCAATGTTTTGTACCCGAGTCACAAGACTATTTATTAAAAGCAAACTACTTCCAAAAGGTTATTTAATAATATGCTGTCAGTGCTGAATAGCCAGCATACTGTCTGCCACTTTGGAAAACTGGCTGACCATTAAGCTCATCAACATCCGTAAAAATCTAATGGAATCAAATAACAGTTTACCAGGTCTCCATTTTTTATGCAGGTCTCAAAGTTTCAAATTTCCTAATTTTACACCAGAAATGCAAGAAACTTTTGTATCAATTCAAGTACATGAACTGCCTAGCAAACCTACTACTACTCCACTGCTCCAAGCAGACTACTGAACTACACACAGTATTTCATTTTGCCAAGCCAAAACAAGTAACCCCAAAAAGCAAGATGGCCACAGGTATAACAGGCATATCCTGCAACAAGTGTCAGAGACTGGGAATGTAGTAAGTGAAAACAGGCTGCAAAACCAAGCTTTTCAGAATACTGAGCTTAACCAAGCCCTAAGATTCTGTTTCACCTTGAAAATCATACCAAAGAAGCCAGAATGACATAGTCCTATACCCCAATGTCCTCAGTTCACCAAGATGCAGCTTAAGCTGGAAAAGAAGTGCGTGGGGCTCCTATGAGAATTTGGTTTTCTCATTTATGTTCTTTTTTGCAAACTTCAGGTTTAGTAGGCAGAAATTGGGCTATCCCTTTTTTTTTTTTTCAGACAGTAATTCAGGAAAAGATGACAAATCCTTCTAAAACTTCAAATGGAACATAATTTTAACAGGAGACTGTGAGACAGCTGTTTGGAAATATCAATGCCATTGAACTCATATTAAAACACTTCTAAGCTATCTAGCTTCAAGTCCTTTTGGTCTAATTCATACTTCTGAAGTAACATTCATGTACAATTACCAAGTCTGTTGGCTCATCTTCTTCAACTTCCGCTTCATCATCTTCATCTTCAACTACAGTATCTTCCACAGCTTCCTCATCTTCTGTAGCATCTTGAGCTGCAACTAATAAACCCGAACCTACCAAAACAAAATGCAAATACAAGAAAGACCTTTTAATGTCTAGTTAATCAACAGAAAAATGACATTGCAGTACCATTTTCTAACTAATGTTTGAAAACTTTCTTTTTAATTTGGAAAATTCAAGTATTAAGGGTTTATTTTCCACACAGGGAATCATAGGAACACTACCTCCTCCACCAACTAAACTTGTTGAGGCTTCTTGAATTGCTTGTGAGTTAATTGGATCATTTGATTTCATTGCTTAAACAACTACCTGAAGCAGTGGATAACCTACTGGATCTGTCAAATCCAGTGTTTTGAAGCCTCAATTATAAAACTCCACATTCAAGCGATTGTCTTTGTTGATCTTTTGGTCTTTTTCCTTCTCTAATAACTTTCTGAACCAGTCATTTATGTGCCAGTAAGTTCAAACCCAAAAGGTTTACATCTGGATAACCAACGGCTCAGCATTCACACAACAATGCCTAAACTCACAAACAGCAATGAACTTGCCTTAAAAGCTATTGTTTAATTTTTCAACATATTACAATACTTGAATTTTGTTTTGTCATTACAAATGTGAAAAGACATCCCTATTGCCAGGAAATTTATTTAGTGAATACTGCTTCTAAGGTTAGGAAGTTTAATCAATGAGTAGCATGTCCTTTTCATCTGCTGGTTCAGAAGACTACACTTTCACAGGGTAGTGAAAAAGTTATTATTTTTGCACTTCTTTTCATTCAAGTTTTAAAACACAGCCCTTTTTAAAATTAATTGCTCAGGATCATGTACTACTATATCCATATGTTCAACAGAACCCGAACACTAGTCAGTAATGATTCCTAAAGCAAAGTTCCAAGACAAGTGCAGTCAAGATAGTTTATTAGTTTATGGAACCGAGTCTTGTGCATTCAAACATTGGGTATATGTGATTAATAGGGCCAAGAGGACACAGTTCTGTCCACCTGCAGTTTAGAGCACATGCAGGCTAGGCTGAAAACTTTCTTTGAAATATACACAAAACTACACTTGGGGGTGGGGTGTTTAATAAAGCTAACGTTTTTCAAAAATGAAAGAGTAGAAATGAATGGATGACTGATTTACCTAAGCCTGAAAAAAAAGTTTAATTGCAATGAGTACATATTTTAAACAAATATTTTAAAACTCTGACAGGCAATGAGAATCCTTGAGCAGTTTAATCAAAGGACTTCAGGATTGTCAATCTGAGCTAGAAAAAGCAGGTATCCCCTATCCTTTAAATGTCTTTAGATGGTACACTCAAAGACTTTGGCTCAACCACGTGCAATGCATGTCATTAGTCTTAGGTTATCTGCTTAAGCTTTTAGAGTTATAAGCCAGAAATAAAGATTTTTTTTTTTTTTTAACTAAAACCTTTGTATCTGAACAGGCTACAACTAGGGCATAGGCATTCTTCACCAGCAGCTGCGCTGGCACATTTTGTTAGACCACCTAATTGCGATGGATGTCGGAGGGGCTGATGATGTGGCAATAGCGGGAAAGCAGAGCTGCCCGCGAAGGGAAGGAGGGATCCAACGCACGGCGTGTGCCGCAGCCCACGGGAAAAGCCGGGCGAGGCGGCTGCCCGTCTGCCTTTCCCAGGCTTCGTAGCAGGGCGGCAATTTCCAGATCGTGAATCAGATAACGCTACAGCGCAGAGATTAGCACCGGGCGACCTGAAGGACACTTAGGGGGTAGAAGTAGAGAAGCGAGGCCCAGAGGAGCCCTCACCCCACGGCGGCCAGAGCCAGGACGCCCTTACAGCGGCAGAGCTAGGCACCGGAGCCCCATCCCGGGCCGAGGAGGATGGTCTGGGCCCCGACCCCGGCCCACGTGCGCAGGGCGGCCGGGAGGGCCTCACTCACCGGCGATGAATGAGCAGCGATTGCCACCACCGTCTTTCCCCTGGCGGGAGGACAGCGCTAGGCTCCCAGAGCCCGGCAAGAGCGGCTCCCCCTCTGCGGGTCACTGAGGGGAGCCCACTGCCTGCTTCCCTCAGTCCTTTTACCACCTCCACCTCCCTCCGCCGGACGAGGCCTCTCACCTGGGCCGCCGTGGGCGCCCCGGAGCAGCAGAACGGCGGGAAAGACGAGCAGGGCAAGCAGCAGTAGCCGCGGCAGGTACCTCATGGTGGCAACCGTAGCAACGACTACCCGACACACACACACCCCTCTTCCTGATGCTGCGGGCTGTGTCTAAATGGCGGCGGCCGCCTCCATCCGGAGCTGGAGTCACCCCCCCCCCGCCGGCCACGCCCCCGCGCGCCGCCGCCGCGGACGTGGCTCTGCCGGGGAGGAGGAGGCAGGAAGGTCACGTGATCTTAGCACACGTCTCCCCTGCTCCCGGCCCGCCTACTCCACTGCGCATGCGCCGCTCCTCCCTGTTCAGCCGCGCAGAGCGCGTGCGTGGTGTTTCCTGCCCGCCTGCCGGTAGATGGCGGGGGGACGTTGTGGCTGCGGGGGTAGTGGCCGAGGAAGAGCTGGTATCGTCCGTCAGTGCCTAGCTCGAGTGGTTCCTGGTGTTCGGGTGGCGCGGCCTCTCTCGGTGGCGGGAACGCTCTTCACGCCACCCGCATGAAAGTCGGTGGGGGCGCTTGGATCTCCCTATAGGAAGCGGTGCCCTGTGTTGTAGCCGTCGGTCTGTCCTGGCCCCAGCGGGTGGACGGGTTAGGTGTGGGAAGTTGGGGCCGCTTCTCGGCCAGTATGCGGTCGGCAGCATGAGGCTGTACAGCCTTCAAGCTTCGGCTGCTGGTGGTGCCGGAGATGCCGGTCGTGTTAGTCCTTGTTGGCGTGCTGTGAGCGGAGGCGTGATATCTAGTGACCGAGGATTTCTTTTGTAGAACAGACTAACATATATCTCTAAAAAACCAGAAAAAATGCTTTACTGAAACAATCGCTCTAAAAAAAAACCCCTCACAATTCCTTATTGCTTTATTATATCTGGGTTTATATGGGTTTGATGGTTTAATTGACATTCCAAAGCGCGATAGGCAATGTATATGAAAGTAATACATTACCTTTATCTCAGTGGCTTTTCCGGCTTAGAGCAGAAATCTTAGGAAGAATTTCTTCACGGAAAGGGTTATCAAACATTGGCTGCCTAGGGAAGCGGTTGAATCACCACCCCTGGATGTATTTAAAAGGCGGGTAAACGTGGTGCTGAGGGACGTGGTTTAGTGGTGGGCTTGGCAGTGCTAGGTTAACGGATGCAGTCAGTGATTCTGTTCTATGATAAATGAAAAGTTACCCGTATTAAGATGGAAAGCCTCCCAAATCCCACATCAAAGCACTCATTGAAAATACCAAGGCTTTTTTTTTTTTTGTCCCACTGTTAATTCAGCAATTTGCACACAAGGTGCAATAAAACATGAATAATGGTAAGTCACATTCTGTGTTTTGCCATAACTTTGTCATTTGTGCATATGCAGCTTGCTGTGATGCCAGTGCTAAATGGAGTCTTGAATGTTTTGTCTTTCCATATTATTTTCTTTACCAAAAGTTACCTTTTAGCTAAGTTTTATCTTAATCATGCTTTTAGCATGCTGAAAATGCTACTGATATGCTAAGTATTGACTGAAGATGAAGCGTGATTATGAAAACTGAAGAGCATCCATTGCTACTGATAAAACTAATTCTTGTCAGATAATATTCACATGATGATATAATATTACTTTTTCTGTAAAGGATTTTAAGTTTGTTTAACATAATATCTTTGGACAAACATTTCACTTCATCTAGTCACGGTTTGGTTGTTTTGTGGTTGGTTGGTTTGTTTTGGAAAAGCAGCCAAATACTTTTCCTTGGGGGAAATAAAAGAGAGAATACTAGCACGCTGTAGGAGGTTTTCTGGTTAGCACCGTAGGATCTGCCTTCCAAGCAGTGGCTCTATATGCTGCTTTTTCCATCTGAGTTAACTGATCTTGTTGTTAACAATTAATTAACCTATGTGGTGCTCTTACTGAGTTTGCATGTGGTGGGGACACTTGAAAGGTGTTAATTGTAAGTATGTGTGAAAATAGTTGAGATACCTTGACTAGCTTTAGCAAAACACTGACCCCTGACTGCCTGCAACATCACAGCTGTGCCTGAAAGCCTATGATGCTGCAGTTCTTTTGGGCTAAGTACTCTACCCATATTAAACCATTTCTAATCTGAAAGGAAAGACTGTATGAATAACTAAAGAAAGCCACAGAGATACTTCTTTTTTTTTGCACAGACCGTTTTCTGTGTGTATTCAGACATTAAAAAAACCAACCACCTGTTGACAATAATTGCTGTTATTGTAGCTTTTAGATTTGACATCTCTTATATCTGATGCTAATTCTGAGAAGACTGGAGTTCTTCAGGAGTTCATGTTGCCCACGGGAGTTCTGCGTGTGGTTGTAGTTATGTACAAGCATTGTGTCCTTGCATTTAAAAAAAGCTTTTGAATTAGAAGCTACAGGTAAAGATGTTATAAGGAAAAATGCCTTCAGTTTCTTAAGATGTATTACAAAAAGAGTGAGGGTTCCTAACATCTGTGGGCTATAAATAAAGTTTACTTCATGTTTCCAGATTCTCGCAGGTGTATGTTTGTTTTTCAGCAAAAGACAAATAATTGTTTATGTGTGTTTAGAGAGACTTATTTGACTTCCTCAGCTGCATTTACTCAGTGGCCTCTATAAGAGATGGATTCAGCAAAGTGCTGTTAGGAGCAGAGTCATACATAGTGTCTTAACGTGTTGTCTGCTTCCCGTTTCTCAGTTTTGGGTGGTGTACTGGGATATCTCAGGAAAAAGACAGCTGAAACGTAATCTGACTAGGACATGGATCTTGTTTGTAATGTAGAGGCAAATTCTGTTGGTAAAATCAGGAGGTTCACTTTATCACTTACTTTGTAGGTTTTCCTGGAATTTTACGTATTAGAAAAATGTATTTTTTTTTCTCTGAACTTTGCTGCCTGCACCTTGCAGTGCCACCACATGCCAAGAGCTGCACTACTTCACGATTCTCTTCATGTTTGGGTCAATGCAATGGTTTTGATGAGTAACCTCCCTCATCTAGTGCACACTGAAAAGGTGACTTGTTGGTTTTGCTGGGGCTTTTCATGGGCTCACAGATAAGACCAATTTTTCTGCTTTTCAGGAAGTGTCAAAAGCTGTAAAATGTTCTTTTAATAGTTCATGATTTTTTACCCTTCTGTACTTTCTAGTGCCTGCTGAAATTCAAAGAGCTAATCCTATACTTCAAGAGAATTGTATCAAGTATTATCTCTTCATTACTTTACATGGTTTAGAGAAGAAAATATTTCTATATGGAATTTGAGGATTTTTCCTATTAATTTCTATAGAATTTTTCAAAATAACAACCAGTTACTGTATGTGGCAGTTAGTAATGACTCCAGTGTGAATTTCCCACTGGGACCTATCAAGGTGGTGTTATTCTGTCTCTCCCCACTGGTTGTAACGCTGCAGGATCAGCTTATTTGAAATTGATGATGGCAGAAAGTACCCCTATCACAAGCCTCAGCTCTAGGAGTCCTGCCAGCTGCTTCTGACAGTGTGGTAGTACAGGAGATAAACCAGTGTTCTCAGGAGCTCTTAATGAAATCAGCTAGATTTTGGCCTGAACTGCGAAGGTTCTCTTTGAAAGTTGGTGCTTTCCCAAATTTTTTTTTTTTTTTTACAAGAAGGAAAATTTTAGTTACCCTGTTGCAGCAAAATTGTCTCAAAGGCACACAAGTTCCTTATTTTATCTCAAAAAAAAAAANCCTGCACCTTGCAGTGCCACCACATGCCAAGAGCTGCACTACTTCACGATTCTCTTCATGTTTGGGTCAATGCAATGGTTTTGATGAGTAACCTCCCTCATCTAGTGCACACTGAAAAGGTGACT
Source organism: Nycticryphes semicollaris (assembly GCA_013400055.1). Classification (NCBI taxonomy): domain Eukaryota; kingdom Metazoa; phylum Chordata; class Aves; order Charadriiformes; family Rostratulidae; genus Nycticryphes; species Nycticryphes semicollaris. The sequence goes on from VXBJ01005785.1 coordinate 30,135, forward strand.
TGTTGGTTTTGCTGGGGCTTTTCATGGGCTCACAGATAAGACCAATTTTTCTGCTTTTCAGGAAGTGTCAAAAGCTGTAAAATGTTCTTTTAATAGTTCATGATTTTTTACCCTTCTGTACTTNAGTCTGAAATTATGTGTTCCACAAGCTTGACTGATTAAATATGTTTCTGACAAGCAGAAAGAATCAACAGAAAAATATAGTAATCTTCACAAATTTGTCATCATCAACTGTGATTGCTTAACCAGATTTATGAATTCCATATGCTGCAACAGGAAATTCTGTATCATGGCAAGAGGAGAGGAACTGCAGAACTGCAGAGCAGGAGCTGCCTAGCTCAGGGTTGCCCAGCTTAAGACGTTGTAATGCTTTGGTTGAAGGCTGAGGTGATAGCTTTGCAATATGTACAGCTTAAAATGTACAGGTTATTTTTAGTGTTCAGATTTTTGGTCTTGCCTCTGCATGAAGAGCAGAAAGTTGTTGACACAGAAACAAAAGATATTTTTATTCTATAGTGTAAATTAACTATTGCTAATTAATTTTTGCTACTGATAGTCTGGCTCTTTGTCAGGAGAATGTTGTTGTAGACATGGAATTTGTAAGTCTAGTCTTTCTAATCAAAGAGAGAAGGGTGTGACACTATCAAATTAAGGTAGTACAAAGTTGGAGAGAGTCCTGACTTCTGAAGAGTTCCCCAGTTGCATCTAAGTGTTGTAGTTGTGAGACACTAGTACAGAGAGAACCTAATAGACTATACTAAGTCTATCTTACCTTCTTTAAGTGAAAGACTGAATATTTTGAGTTAAACAGTTTAACTGTCAACTGTTAAATTATTGTTTATAAAGAATAAATAGTATGTGCAACATTTTTAAATTTAAAAAAAAAGTTTAGCCCTACAAAGTGAGTTTGTGGTTTTGGTGGTACTAAATTAAAGATTAGTTTAATTGTGTTTATCTATTAATCCTTTTTACTATGAGGGTAGTGAGGCACTGGAACAGGTTGCCCCAAGAAGTTATGGCTGGAGGTGTTCAAGGCCAGGCTGGATGGGGCTTTGAGCAACCAGCTCTGGTGGGAGGTGTCCCTCCACACAGCAAGGGGGCTGTAACTAGATGGTCTTTAAGGTCCCTTCCAACCAATTCTTTATCTATAAGAATCAAGGATTTTCTTTATTACCTGTTCAGTTTTGCAACTAAGCATAACCCTGTTTCATTTAATTCTGGGGTTTATTTTGTCATGACTCTATTTTTCATAACATTTAGTGATAGCAAATCAATAGAGCATCTAATAATTAAGTGGTAAAATAGGATACGTAACCTTTGTCAGATGCAGCAGGAGTGTTACCAAACATTATGAAACAATACACCAATCATGAGCTGGAGGAGATGCTGACTTTTCAGAGGCTGAGATCCTTCAGAGTCAGTGTGACTCTTGGCAGACCCTGTTGCTGTCACCACCTCACCCAGCTACTGTGGTTCTGTGTCATGGTTGGTGGGACGCTACCTGTGCTGGGGTCACCCACAGCTTCTAGCCCATCTTTCATTATGGATTAACCCATTCCTGGTGCATGCTCCCTGACAGCTTGGGCTTTCTTCAGTCCTGTACTGAATACTATGGGACCTTGTTCCCAGGGTTCCCTGATAGTTACTAGTAAATCTCTAGATCGTTGCTGAAGACTGCAGCCAGGCTACAAAAGTAGATCACAGCCTTCTGAGTAAAGCAGATCACAGGATTCTGCATCAGAAGTGACCCCTGCCTCCAGGTCCCTGAACTCCTTAATGGGGAATTGGTGAGGGTATGAGGGTTTATAAATCAGATGTGGCTAACTTGCATCATGTAGCCAACAGTCATCAGCTCAGCACTAATCTGCTGGCTCTCAGGAGTCTCATACTCTACCTGGATGGCAGTAACAAGGCAAATAGTGCAGAGGTCTGTCACAGGACCTGTCCAATTTAATATTTTTATCAATGATTTGGAGGGGGTAAAAGTGCTTATGAGGTTTGTGGATGGTGCCAAATCAGATGGTGGTGGAGGCCTTGCAGATATGCTTGAGTGCAGGGCTGCCACCCAGAGGGACCTACGCAAGCTGCAGGAATGAGCCAACAGGAACCTTCTGAAATTCAACAGAGTCCCCCACCAGGAAAGAAAAAGTCAACAGCCCAGACTGGAGACTGACTGATAGAAGCTTCTGCTGTGAAGGACCTGGGACATCCTTGTAGGTGCTAAGCTGCCATGGCCAGCAGCATGAAAGGCCAAGAACAACCTGGGTTATATCAAGAAGAGCTCAGCCAGCAGATCAAAGTGAGTGACTGTTACCTCTCTAATCAGTGTATACCTGGAATACTGTGTCCAATCTTGAACCTCCCCAACCCAGGCACGATAGACAAAACTGTATCTAGAAGCTTCTACAAACTTGGAGTAAGATAGGTGTCAAAATTTTCAACATCTACGTTCCAATCCTTTAATTCATTTTCCCCTTGAAGAAATGAAAAAAGATCATAAATTTTTATTCCCTTGTTTATTTGGGATAACAAATTTGCAAAGTGTTTGATCACTACTTGAAATTATATGATTGCCTAAGTATCTGTACAAGACAAAATCCTGCACAGAGATTCAAGTCCAGTAAAGGACGTAAGAGAAGGAGTGCTATCTTAAGTTAAAGGTTCTTGAAGAGAAACACAAGTTTATCTACTTTCCTGGTTCTCAAATTCTTGGTCAAAACCCTCAGCTTGAGTTAGTGGAAGTTTGTCCTGAGGAGGGAAGGGAGATGGCTGCATGTGGCAACTAGGAACTCCATCCTTTGTAGGTACTGATGATGCTTGGTGTTGTGTCAGTCTGTATTATACCTTCTACTGCCTGTGATTCTCTGACTTTATCATATCTCTTTCTCCGTCTAGCAGTTTCGAGTTGCAGGAAGCGGTTTCGTTGTTGGTTTATTTTGCTGCAGCTTTTGGTTCTCTCTTCTGAACTCACAAATTTGCTGTACAAATTTCTTCATCTCAGCTTGTTCATTTTCAGATCCTGTTTACAGGATTCAGAGCTGGGCAGCCAGCTTATTTATATTAGCATCAAAGCTGTTGAATTTTTGCCAACCTGCCATCCTTTTCTCCCTGGAATTTTGTTTGCAAGGATAGGAGCTTTTTCCTCCCTTAGCACATGCAGGGCTGAAGTTACAGTCATGGCCTTGTGTTTCTGCTCCTTTACTGAGATGCTGCAGTTCCCATATCTTTCTTGAGTATGCTGTGATGCATCTCCAAGCTCTGTCTCCTAAACCTGGTCTTCAGTTCTGCCTCGGGCTTTATTTGAAGGAGGTAAAACCTTGATTTAAGTTCTTCCATGCTTCAGAAGGGCTTTTTTTTTTTTTCCCATCCCAGCATCCTCAAGATGTTTGATAGCTCTGAATAAAGTTTCTAGGCTCATTTGTCTCCTCTGTGAATTTGCCTTTTGTTTCCCTTCAATCTTCAGTACCCTTCCTTAACTTTAATTTACAGTTTTTCACAAATGCTGTTGCTGGATGGTTTTTAACTCTTCAAAATTGGTCTTCAGAGAAATGGTTTCACAGTAAGAATCAGTAAACTATGTTGGCTGTTTCTTGTGATGGTACTTCATCCTTCTAGTCACATCATCTGGATCTAAATTCCCTTCATTAAGCAGTAGTTTCCCTCTGTCTTTAACCTTCTCCAAAACCATGTCATCCCACTAAAGATCCATGATTCTGGTTTGTTCTTGCTGAGCTGCTGTAGCTCCTTGGTGACCGCACTGAAGTTTATAACTGTCTTCCAAAATGATACTTTTGCCAAATGGTCATTGGAATATTTTGTTCCACACATCTGAAGATGATTCATAAGGACTCACAGGGTTCTGTGAGTGGAGAGAATCCCTTTATTGCTTACTTCTAATCTTCCCTGGGAGTGAGTGGTATCTCAGAATGCTGGTGTAAAAAAGGTCCTGATCAGCTTTCAGCATTTATTATGGGGACAACCACATTCTGTCATCAACTATGAGAGGTCACGTGGCTTGACAGTAATCTATTTAGAGAAGGTGAAAAGG
>VXBJ01005787.1:0-33486 GCA_013400055.1 Nycticryphes semicollaris
CTTCCCCCTCCCCATCCCACCGCCACCGCCGCTGCAGCGACTCCCTCGGCTCGCTTTCCCCAAGCCGCCCTCCCGGCCGGGATCGTTCGGCTGGCGGCGGAGGCGGTGAACACCGGGGCTACCAGCCCGCCTGGCCGCCCGCCAGCCTCCCCGCCGCCGCCGGGCTTGCGCAGGGAGCGACCGCGCTGCTCGTCCCACCGCGGCGGGTGGACGGCGGGGACGGAGCTCTGGGTGCCCTCACCCCGCGTCGTGGGTTCGGCCCATCCTGTCCTACCCCACGCCGGCTGCGGCGCCGCGGGTTTATCATTAACTCCCCGCAGGCAGCGGCAGAGCGGCCGCAACCGGGCAGGGCTCCCCCGGTGCCAGCCCCGGCCTCCTCCGCAGGTAAGAGCCGGGGGTTTCGGAGCGTGGAGGTGGCGGCGGGGCCGGAGCGGCGGGGGGAGCAGGGAGATGGCACGGAGCCTGTCCCTCGGGGCACAGGGTGGGAGCTGTGGGGCTGGAGCCGGGGGTACCAGGGGCCCTGCGGCATCCCCTGCGTGAGAGTCCCTGAGCGCTGGCTGGGGACGCTGCCTGGTCCCCGCTTTATGGGCAGGGATGCTCGGAGCCACCAAGGTGCTGTGAGATGTCGAAAGCGGGCAGCTGCCTGGGAGGAGAGCTGGGAAATGAAACCTGCTCCTGCTCTCTCTGCCTGGTCCAGCGTTGCGCAGAAATGCTTCTTTTTAGTTTTGCAAAATTCCCTTGTTCTTCTGCTGTTACAGCCCGGGGAGTGGGGGGAGGGGCGTGAGGGGAGGGCAAGAGGTTTCCCCAGCTTGGGGGTAGCCCCCCAAAGCAGCTTCATGCTCTGGGTGATGCTGGCGCACGGACCAGTGACACCCAGCACCTGCATGTCCCTCAGCTGCAGGGCATGTCTCCAAGGCTAAGGGGGTGTCTCAGATAATGGCTTTCCACCTCCCTCCACTGTAGCTCTTCCTCTGAGCAAGGATTTTGCTGTCACCCACAGAGAGAGGATGCTGGGCTGGTCCAACAGTCCTTAATGAGAATCCTGCCTGAACACCTCAGAAGCACCCAATGGGGCACAAGAAAGTGTCCCCTGCTCCCCATGTCCCCTAGTAGCCAATACCATGCCACAGGTGGGGCAACAGCCAAATTCACATAGGGCAGGGATGACAGCTGGCAGGGTTATGTGTCCCTTTAAGGCAGGCAGAGGTCCCATACCTTCTCACAGGCATTTGCTTGTTGTGCCAAGCCCAGCTCTCCTCCAGCACAGCAGTGGGCATGTGCCAGGAGGGGACATTCACCCTGCCCAGTGCTCACAACCTGCTTGTTAGCTGGACCCTTCCCCAGTGGAGGCTCGGGCTGTCCCACCAGCCCCACTCCCTGCTCCCACCACAGGTGCCTGGGGCTGCAGCCTCCAAAGCAAGCTGCAGTCCAGCTGATGATCAGGCATGGAGGGTGACACTGGCTGGGCAGACAGTGGAGGGCGTGGAGGGCAGATGCAGAACCACCCTCCCTCTGCTGCTGCTTGTGCCATCTTGCTTTTATCCTGCTGAGCCACCTCCGCTTTGCCTTTGCTCGCCACCTCCTCCGCAGCCTCTGCAGGCAAGCAGCATCCCTCCCCCTGGTTGGAGTCTGGATGCAGCGGAGCTGTGTGCTGTGCTGGCGTGGGCTGTGCCCTGTCTCTCTCTCAAGGCCTCCTGCCCCTGGGACCGAGCACTATCTGTGATGCTTTGGGAGCTACTGCATCCTCCTCGGCGTCAGTTAAAGCAGAGGGTGTTCCCTGAGAAGGAAACAGCATGAGTCAGCTCAAATTTTTCATGCTCTCCACAGGCAGAGAGGAGAGGGGAATGGGCTGTGCTGGGCAGGGCACTGGCATTGCTCTCTAGGAGCTGCGAGTGTCTCTGACAGCAGCGCCTGCAGCTTCACCCACTTCTCTCTCCTGTCCCTGTCACTTTTAAACCAGCTCTCCCTGCCACAGAAGTGTCCCTTGTTCAAGCACTGCAAAAAAACCCTTTGTACTTTGGAAAAGGACTCTTGAACGGGAGGCAACGTGCCAGGCGCTGACAGCTGGGGCAGGGAGGGACACAGGCAAACCCCGCTCTGCTTTTGGGGACCAGCCCCTGCGTAGGGGTGAGTGGTGCCAGGCCCCTGCCTGCAGCTGGGGCTCCCCTTGCCTGCACCCTGGCCCTGCACGTGGTCGGTAGAGTTTGGGCACATGTGTGTGGCAAGTCCCTGCCTGACACACGTGGGTGTTTGCCTTCTGCTGTCAGCCTGCTCCTGGCTTGTGGCACTTTATGGTTTTATGGTTTTAGAGTGTCATCCACACCTTGCTTATAAATATAGATGGGTTGAGTGGCCCTGGGGATGTCTCCCTGGCACAGGGGAGAGAGCACAGGCACTGAGCTAGGTTGGGCACCATCCCAGCCCGTTCCTAAACCTCTGCCATCCCCTGTAGAGTGTCCCACCAAGATGGCAAGCGCCCATGGGGCAGAGCCTGATGCTGAGGATGCAGCTGAGACTGAAGAGTCCATCTACGAGGAGGTGATGCCCTGCGACAGGATGGAGCTGAGCCAGCGGCTGGCTGTGGAGGAGCTCATCACCACTGAGGCCAGCTATGTTCACAACATCCAGTTCTGTGTGTCAGATATCCGGGCACACCTCCAGAAGAAGCAGGTGAGAGGGGGCACATACCCCACCAGGGGCTGGGGACCGTAGGATGAATCTGTCGAGAGCTGCAAGATCCCCAAATGACTTGCAGGGAGGTCACCATGTGCTCAGCTTCCACCTTCCTGGGCTTCCCTTGATCAGCCAAGGTCTTGGGTTGGACAGACATTGGGTCTGACCCAGTGCAGTTGTCCTACAGCTTTAACTCTGCATCTGCAACGTGAAAAGGCCTCATTGCCCTGCTTGGGAGCACAACCAGGTCTTAGCATCCCCAATGCCTCCTGATATAGAGCATCAGTCCAGCTCCTCTGGTATTGTGTGGGGCAGCTAGAAGGACATGAGCACTCAGAAGGGTGTGAGTTCCTTCAGAACACATAGTCCACCTCTGTCTGATGTATTTGGCTTACCATGGGGCACCTTTGTTCCCTTCAGCTACCTGAACTTGATCTGGAAGGACTCTTCTCTAACACCGACGACATCCTCCACGTCTCCAGACGGTTTCTGAAGGGTCTGGAAGCCACAGCCACCCAGGAGCAGGAGCAGTTGTTCTGCATCAGTAAGAGAGCTGACCCAAGCCCACCCATGCCTTGCTGGTGCTGGCAGTGCCACTGCCTGGTGCTGTGCCCAGGTACAGCCCCTTGCCCACCCACCCTGACACCTCCTGCACTTCTCTTGGCTCTGGAAAGCACTGCAGCCTTCACACCACGATCCACAGGCCCCCCACAATCCACCCACCCTCACCCCACAGGGGAAAGGCAGACCTGGCTAGCCTGCAGAAAGTGAGGGGGGACTAGTATCAGGTCCAGCTTAGAAGAGGTGCCCGGGGTGCAGAGCACTAGCCAGCACGTTTGGCTGGCACTACTCTGCCAGCTTCACCCTTCCAGCAGGCTGGGGAGAAACCTCCACCTTTGTCTGAGGTCATAGGAAAGGACCACCCTTTCCAGCCTCACTCTCCTTCCCCAGGTGCCCTATTCCAGGATTTCAAGGAGGAGATGGAGACCGTGTATAAGATCTACTGTGCCAGCTATGAGCACGCCCTCCTGCTGGTGGAGAGCTACCGCAAGGACCCCAGGCTGCAGGAGGAGATCTTGGAGACCTTGAATGCAACAGTGTAGGTACCTGCTGATGAGGCCACCACCTCCATCTCCCTGTTTTACCTACTAACCTTGCCCTTCTCCTCTCTGGCCAAGCTTCCTGCATGGGTACATGCCACCAGGCTGAGTGTATAGCCATCACCTAGGTGGCATTGCCTTGTGTGGTCCCTAGCTGCCTGTCCTGCATCCTTGGGGCCACTTGCCAAAGGGGCACTACGAGTTGGTGATCTTTTCTGGTGGACCCCAAAACTAAGGATGGGTTGGCACCCACAGCTCCCACCAGCTCCCCAGCTCAAGAGGACACATTTCCCAGCTTGACAAGAGAGACAGGCTGGCCCCAAGGGACCTGCTGAACCCTTCCTGAACTCCTAAGGGTGTCACAAACAGTGTTGGAGCCAGGAGAAGCATCAGTGGCAGTGGAGCAGGTGCTGAGATTTGCTACTTTCTGTTTCAGGGCACAGGCAGTGTGATTCCCAAAGGGGAGCCCTGCCTGCAGCCTGCCTGCACTTTGCCCACACCCTCCCTCCCCATTCCCTCTGGAGCAATTGCTGATCCCGTGTCTCTAGCTAGACAAGTGCAGCACTGTTCAGGGAGGCTGGGCACCTACCCAAGGCTGGCACTGCCATTGTGACTGGCAGGGACAGTGTCTCCTTGCCACTGCTCCTGGGGGGGTAGCCACACAGCTGGTAGGGAAGCAGGAGTTCACAGCCAGAAACCCCCCACAGCTGCTGGGCACAGCATGTCCAAGGCAGCAAAGCTCCCCTGTAGCTGCAAAAGGACTATTTCCTCCTCAAAATGCTTGCAGAAAAGCTGGTAGGAGCAACAGGGCAGGAGGGCAGGCCTCCACACCATCCTTGAGTGATTCCCTTCTCCATCAGGCCTCACACGGGTGCATCGGACCTCAGCTTCTTCCTGGTGATGCCGGTGCAGAGGGTCACCAAATACCCGCTGCTTCTAGGGAAGATCCTGGAGAACACCCCCACCAGTGCCAGCGCCTACCCAGCCCTGCAGGCAGCCGTCCGTGCCATGGCCCAGGTCAATGCCAACATCAACGAGTACAAACGGCGCAGAGAAGTAGGTGAGCAGGCAGGGGGCACGGCGTCTGGGAAGCCCCAGCCCCAACCCCAGTCATCTCCCCTTGGTATTCTACTAATTCCCACTTCAATCAGTTCAAAGCCCTCCTGCCCTCCACCCGTCCTGCCTGGTGAAGCCACAGACCGATGCGGGCTGTGCTCTGGTCCTGCAAATGCCACTCCAGGCAAGACCTGAAGGCTGCAGGAGCAGGGTGGCATGGGGGGAGGTAGAGCACAAAACCAGTCTGTCTGCATTCTTGGAGCTGGGGAACTGGGAGGAACAGTCCAGCCCTTGGGATAGGAGAAATCAAGCTCCCCACAAAGAGAAGCTTGCTCTTTTTGGGTTTTGTAGTACTTTCCCCGCAGCTGCCCTTCTCTCATGTGGGTTGTGCTTATCCTCTTGATCACGACTTGTCAGCTCCTGGCCTGGGTGCTGCACCCCCTCGTTGTGATGTGATCCTTCATGATGCTGTCCTGAAGTTTCTTCTTCTGATCTTTTTTTCCTCCCCACCTGAGACAGCAACCAAATACAACAAGGCCGAGCACCTGACGCTGCGGGACCGCTTTGCACGCCTCAACACTCACTCCATCGCCAAGAAGACCACGCGGCTGAGCCGGCTCTTCATGCATGAGGCTGGCATTGTGGCCAAGGTGGGCAGCCCACACCCCACTGCCTGCACCCACAGACCCACTGCTTCTCCTGAGGTAGTTTCTGGGGCTTTCCAGCGCCTCCTGAGATGCCTCATCAAGGGGAAGGGAAGAGCAAAGCTGAGGTGGCATGGCCAATGCTGACACCCAGTGGCCTGTGCTGTCACATGAGCCACAGTCCCATTTTCGAGTAGCCGAAAGGTGGCTCCTGGTCTCACATCCCAAGGACCAGGAGGGTAGGAGGGATGCAGGTACACACTTCACTTGCTGCCTCGGAGCAGTACAGGGGAGTGCTTTGACCCCCATAGGACCCTGAGGCACCCCTGCCAAAGGAAAGATGCCCCAGTGCTCCCCAGCATCACAACCACCCCAAAAGCCCTGTTTCTGCACACACCCCAGGCACCTTAGATTTTGGCCCTTTTCAGATTCCTGGAGGGTCTCAGGGTCTCCTGTGCCTGTCCCCAGTGCTGTGACCTTCAGGCAGGTGCCTGGCTGCTTTTTGTGTTAGCACCCAGTAAGAGGCACACGAGGCATTACCTGTCCTGCCAGTACTGGAGATAAGCTGCCTCTTGCCTTGCAGACGAAGGACAAGGAGTATGATGACCTGGAGGAGAAATTTCAGTGTGTGGTATCCAGCGTGGCTGCACTGAAGGAGAATGTGGCATCCTACCTGGGCCACTTAGAGGTAAAACCCTGATCACTTGCAGAGGGTTGGCCCCACCCAAGCCTCAGGACCCATTTATTGGGATTGCAGAATACTCTCAACTATGGAAACCAGTGTCAGCTGGGGATATTCAGTGACTTGCTTCTCTCAGCTAAAGATATTTACTTGCACAACATCCAAAGATTGCTCAGGTCCACCAGAGCTTAAAACAAAGTTAGCGGGTTTTGACAGTCTAAGCTGGGTGTGATTTGGAAGTAATTGGTCCTTTAATCAATCATTATTTCAAGGCATTAAATAACTGAGCAGTGTTGCCAAGCCTGGGAATTTTTGCATAGCAGGTATGAGGCAGAAGGGAAACAACAAACTTTCTTTCTGAGATGACCCAGCTGAGTTGCTGCTGTGATTTCTCTCATGGAAGTCCCTTGCGGCATCTGAGGGAAATGAAAGTATGAGCAATGGCAAGGCAAAGCTTGAAATCCCCTGACACTATTATCAGGAAAGTCTCAGGAAATAGCAAAGGGTTCAGAAAGCAGCAATTCAAGGTCTGGAAATACCTTGTCATGAAAATATTGACAAGGGCTCTCCATATAGCATTGGGAAGGGGACAGGACTCTCTGTACCCCGAGGAGTGGGTAAAATAGGATTAAAATGGGAAACATGAGGATGGCAAGCAGTATGGCAGTGAGATGTGACACCAGCTAGGGGGACAGGGTATGACCGTTCCTTGAGACATTGAGTGCTCCTGGGGACTGGCCTGGCAGCGAGATGCATCTCTGTAAGCCAGTCTATTGGCTTCTGCCAGGGCATCAAGTGTCTGCAAATAGGCTGGACAGCCTAGGTAATAACCTGTGGTTAGGAGTCATGCTGAGGCTTGGATGCAGTGTCACAGGAGCTGCTGTTGGGGAAGGTGGGGCTGGTATACATGGCCCACCTCTCTCCTTCTGAAAGCTTCTCAAAAACATCCTGAGGAGCAGATGAAGACACGTTCTCATAGTACAGAGACAACCTGGCCTCTCTTTACGCTGGCTGGCTGTTCCCTCTTGTGCATCTACCTGTACCAGTATCTCCACCACAAGAGGAGGCAAATTTTGGCACATGCAAGATCATTACAGCCACCTCTGCTTGTGTAAGAGCCCCTGCAGGGTTGAGGAAAAGCACACAGGTCTCAGACCCTCCACATTCCGCTTAAAGAATCAATCTCTTTCCCATTTTATATTTATGCCTCCAGTCCCACCTGCACAAGGAGGACTACAAAGGGTTTCTTAAACATGACCACAGTCAAAGAGACAGGATTTAAGACAGAAATCAGGGTAGTCAGAGAGGTCCATGGCAGTCCTGGCTGATGAGAATTAAACAGAAACTGTTCCTGCTGCTTCAGGACTGACTGCAGGATCAGTGCTCCAAAGGGCAGTGAAGCCAAGCCCAGAAGGAGCAGGAGATCAGGCTTCCCTTAGCACCAGCAGCAGACTGGGGATCTGGGAGCTCAGTGCTGCCTTCTCTAGATCTAAAGGTTGTGGGTCAAAATTTGCCTCCAGACAAGAAAAAGGCTGCTGACCATAGAGTTCACATTAAAGCAAAGCTTCTCAAAGCAGAGGAGGGTCTCCATGCAAACCATCCCTTGTTGCTTTCAGTCTCACTTTCCATGCAGAGACAGTGGGAAAATTTTGTACAAAAATATAAGAAACTTCATGGAGTTACTAGAGCACCAGTGCCAAGTGTCAAGGCACCACAAAATATCAGGCTTGGACAGGCTGCCTGGACCCACCTTGCTGGCATAGGAGTACTTTTGCAAGCCAGTGCATGATGCTTACTCAGAGGGAGAGGTCGGTTAACACCTAAGTGAGCTCCATGGCTCGCAGACAAGTGTAGCCCAAAGCATCAGTCCCACTGGGCTGCTAGCAAAGAGCACCCAAGGTAGGACATGGGCATGCCTGAGAACACAGGGGTAGCTTACAGATGGGTTAGCTAGCCTTGGGCAGATTCTGCATGGCAGGACTGATGGCTTTTTCTCTTCCAGGCATTCCTGTTGCCCACCCCACACAAGCGCGAGTTGCAGATTGAGGAGGGACCTGCTCAGCATTACCACCGCCTTGCAGAACACCTCCACTGCACTGTTTTCCCAGAGTTTGTGAGTGTTCCTTCCCTGTAGATCACCTTCAGCCAAACATCGCTCACATCAGCAGGGGGGAGCACGGCCAAGAGTTGAGGGGGACCTCAGGGCAGGCAATGTCCTCACCAACATGCACAGTCCCCTGAACACTGCAGGCAGAGCCAGGGGCCAGTAACAGGATCCACCAGCAGTCCCAGACACGTGAAGTGAGAAGTCAGCTCCAGGGTCCATCCAGGAAAGAAGAGGAGGCAGGATGCACACAACTACAGCACAGCTCTAAAGTCCATCCAAGGCTAGAGACAAGCTACAATGTCTATCTGATGGGTTCATCCAGGAGCTGAGCTACCTACAGCAGAGGTCCAAGGTCCACCCAGGAGACAGAGGCAGAAACCAGCATACCCACAACAATAAACAAGCAGCAGCTGAAGGCCCTTAAATGGGCTGTGGGCAGGGGTGTGGGGGAGATCTCAGGTGATGCTGGTCTGGGCCATTAAAGACTATTTGTGCCTTCAGGGCCCTCACATGTTCATGGCCAGCCATGTAGGCAGGGCTGCAGCAGAATACAGGGTGATGAGAAACTGGGTGTATTGTGTATTTGATTCATGCAGGTGTTTGGTCCTAAACCTCAGTACAACCTCCCCATACCTTTTGGGCAGCCATAACTACCTTTGGGAGCCCAAGAGCCACCTATTTGTCTCCTTCCACCTCCCCTTCTTGGTTCTGTAGCATTCTCTCTCAGGTGGTGGCTGCCACTATGAACATAGTCAGGGAGGTTTTCTGAGCAGTGAAGAGTATGGCAGGACTGCTTGAACCTCATGCCTGGATGCCAGCATCCCTAGCAAGCACCAGCATGGGGAGGGAGGGTGATTACAAGGGATAACAACACAGACCCTGGGCTGAGGACCTCTGTCAAACCAGGACACTATGACCTGCATGGGCCAGTCACTGCAGCACCCTCCTTGGCCCATGGGACCTTGCACATGAGGGTCCCACCAAGTCATTTGCATGGAGCACAAGCTTTGAGTAGTGGCATGCATGACTTACCCTCTACCAAGGGTTTGCTTTTGTTGGCATCCTATGTGTCTTCAGGGAAGGATGTCTCAGATGCTCCCCACTCCACATAAGCCCTTCAACAGGTCCCTAAGCCTTTTCTTCCCAAGGTTTTTCTTTAAGACAGTGTCCCGTGAAGACAGCTGGGCTTGGGAGCGTGGGAGGCTCACTTGGAGATCTGGGTTCTCTCACCCCACAGAAGCAACGGCTGGACAGGCTGGTCTGCCAGCCCCTCTGCAGCCTCTCAGACATGCTGGTGGGGCCACAACAGCTGGTCAAGAAGCGCCTGGACAAGCTGTTGGACTACGAGGAGATCCAGGAGCGGAAGAGTGAGATGGGCAGTGTGACATATGACGAGGAGGCAGCCATGAACACCTACCTTGCCATCAATGCCTTGCTCGTGGCCGAGCTCCCACGGTTCAACCAGGTGGCTCTGCAGATCCTGAGGCAGATACTGTGCTCCCTCTGTGCCCTGCAACGGGACTTGGCTGCCCAAGTGCTGCACCAGGCAGAAAAGGAGCTAGAGCAGGTGAGAGTGACCCCTTGGTGTGTGTGCCCAAACCAGTACATGTGCTGGGCCAGACCTGCCTTCTTCAGGCTTGGGACATCACTTAGATGCTGTCCCATCACTGCTGTCCCAAGGCATTGAAGGTTTGCTGTAGCCCAACCCTGCCCTTGCAGACACACAGCTCCCTCACTGGTATTTGTAAGTGATCTCTCCTCCTCTTTGGCTGGGGAAAGCCAAATTGTCTCTTCTTCACTGCCAGGTAGTGTTCTGCTCTCTCTTTGAGGACACCACTGCTAAATTATTGATGTGCTGCCTGAGAAATCAGTGTTAACTCTGAGTTCCTGAGAGCTCTGTGCTGGAAAGATGAGGAGGAGAAGACAGCTCTTGGCTTGAGGAATGAGCATCCCTCGAATCTCCATCCCCTGGGAGATATCTCCCAGGACTCCTCACTGCACAGCACTCTGAGTCTGATGTTTGCAAATGTGGTGGGTCAGGCCAGTCCACAGCCCTGGGGCAGAGCACGGCCCTGGCATGACCCATGACCAAGATGAGAACAAGGTGCAGCCACATGGAGGTGTCCTCTCGGTCACTGTTTATGTGTACCCAGTCATGAGAGTGGGTTCCCCTTGCTCAGTCTGGGATGCTTACACTGAAGGCACTTGCCCCAGAGCTACAACTACCTATCTCCCTTTTCAGTCAGGTGGGATGGACTGTGGGCTTGGGGCAGGACAGCAGGACCCAGGGACTGCTGCGGTGGGCTGGGTACAGCCCAAGAGCCACATGTATGACTGCCCTGCCCAGGGCAGGTGGCTTAAAGCCAGAGAGCAGCAGCCCTCCTTGCCAAAGGGAACCACATCCCAGAAGCAAGGTTCATCTTTAGTGACAAAGTCTGTTGTCTTGCCTTCTCACCTCTTTTCTTCCTACTCATTCTCTTTTGACCCTACTACCCACAGCTCTTCCCCTCCCCAAGGCTCTCTCTGATCTGTGGGTCTGTCCTCACAGATGCCCCATGGCCACATGCCTCTGCCCAGTTTCTGGAAGATGGTAGAAGACACCTTGAAGCAGTCTGGTGCTCAGCTCCATACCTTCTGCCAGACGTTTGAGACAGTCACACCGAGCCCTGTGACACAGGTAGGAACTGGGAAGGGGGTGTCTCAGGCCAGCTGGATGAACAGGTAGAACTGTGGCTTCCCAGTGCAGAACATCTCCTTGTGGGGAAGGTTGGTTCAGAAAGTGGCACGGGGGGTTGCCACAGCCACAGTATTTCCCCCAAGCTCCCAGCAGCAGCTGACTAGGAATAACCAGGGATGAAATAGTCCCAGCTCTTTCGGTTCTGGACACTTAACCCCAAGGCAGAGCAGATTGTGTGAAGGATTTTTTTTCTGCTAACCTCTCACTGTGATATGATCCTGCAGAAAGGAGAGCACATGTATGTGGAGGGCCTCAGTGTCCTGCCTGTCTCATCAAGTGCTCCTGTGTCTCTTGCTCCCCACCAGGCTCTGAACGCTGCTGAGGAGCGGAAGGTTCTTTCCCTTGTGAGCAAGCACGGCCCAGACAAGCTTTACCAAGTGATGAGCAACATCAGTGGCAGCAAGGACTTGGACCTGACCTTGCAAAGGGGACAAATTGTAGCTCTGCTGCAAAGTGTGGACACTAAAGGGAACACAAGCAGATGGCTGGTGGATGCTGGAGGTACTGTGAGGGCTATGGGGAGCCTCTCCCCGCCTTGGCACCAGGGTCACAGACCAAACCCAAACCACTTCCTCACCTTGGATGAAACATCAGGCCATTGCCTCCTGGGTTCTCCCTCCCAGGGTTTTCTCAGCCCAAACCCACCTCTGCTTTGCCAGCAGCACCCTTAGCCATTAGCTGTAAAGTTCAGTTTTCCCCATGAGGGAGCACTCATGGTTCATCGTGGCTGGGAAAGGAGAATCCTGTGCACACAGAAATGTCTTGAAACCCCTTTTTGGGAGGGAGGTTGCTCCCGGATATCCCCTGGTGATGGACCAGTTTGAACAGGGCTGCTGTGCCATGCCAGGCAACAGACAAGTTGTCATTCCTGTCTCCTCCAACCAGTCCTACCTGTGCCAGGCAGCAGGGCCCCATTATGTGTGTGTCTGCATGTTCTTCAGGTCCCCGAGGGTTTGTGCCTGCTGGAAAACTCCAGCCCTATTGCCCGGTGCAAAGCCAACAGCCTGGGATGCAGATGCCAGCCCTGGAGAGTGGCACAGAGAGAAGGCGACATTCATATGCACCACCTGAAGCTCCCAGGCCCCAGGTGGCCACCTTCACCCCAGCTTTCCAGGTGAGAGTGGGGGACACCCCCCAGGGCCATTCCTATCAACCCCACCAGGTGTGTGCTACTCCTTGTGTGTGCAACGTGTGGGTGGGAAGGTGGACTTGCTTTCCCAGCACACGTGTGGTCATACATGTGCAGCCATGTGCGTTGCAGGGGAATGTCACAGCCCCTGACCAAGTGCCCTGCGAGGCTGGTGTCTGCCTTGCTGGGACCTGAAGTGGACACAGCAAGAGAACTGTGCTTGGTGGTGTTACCAGTGTCCCTCCATCAGTGGCAGGATCGCACTGCCCTCTTGGAATCAACCTCTGTGACCCCTCTAGGTCCTGCCCTGCCATGTATGTCCTTTCCCCCTTTGACCCTTGTGTCCAGCAAGGGCTTCCTCCCTTCCTTCCCCTGCCTTTTTCAGGTGGTCGCTGGCTTCTCCTTCGCAGCCAGGAGTCCACATGAGGTGAGCCTCCAGGCAGGGCAGCCTGTGGTGGTGCTGGAGCCACACGACAAGAAGGGGAGCAAGGAGTGGAGCCTGGTGGATGTGAATGGCCAGAGGGGCTACGTGCCCTCCAGCTACCTGGTGACCGTCCCTGTGCAGGAGCCCACGGGCTGGAGCTTACCTGTGTGAGCACGGCCAGCCTGGCACCCAAGGGCACAGGCTTCATCAGATGAGAGCCATCTGCTCAGCACCCCGAAGACTCGTCATGGGAGATGCTGGAGGAGAGCAGCTGTGGTGTTCCCTGGCCAGGGAGGCGGTGGGAAGCAGCTGGCAGAATGTGGCCCCGTGGGATGTGGGGTGCGAGGGATGGCAGTCGAGAGGCACGTGTTGATGTGTAGGTGTGAGGGTGCCATGTCCCATCCGTATTTGCACAAAGGAAAGGAGCATGAGGGAGTGAGGGCAGGTGGCTGCAGTTTTCCAGGGACTTGCTGAAATCTGTGGCAGTGACAAAAGTGTCTCTAGGCGTGATGAGACAGCATTGTCCCCAATTAGATCAGGACCAAGCTGCAAAGGGTGCAGTGCTGCAGAGGAGGTCTTCAGTCTGGCATGGAGCACCTGGGGCTCTTGTGAAGAGGGGAATTGCTGCTTTGAGTGCAGAGACCAAGGCAGAGCAGCACAGGAGACACGGCTCCCTGTTCCTCACCGGGGTGTCATGCCTGCCTTGGTGCCCACCCTGAAGTGCCATTGTGGTCCCTTCAAGCAGCACAGCCTTCACGTCCTGCTTAAGTGCAGTTCAATGCCAGCCTGCAGAAAGCTGCGCTGTCAATGACGGGAGGGTGCCCGGCTGAGTGTGGTGGTCAGGGTCCTCCTCAGCCCTCCTGGCCACCCAGCACCGCTCCTGGCCTCAGTTTCCCCCCACAGCACCGCAGGGCTGATGCCACTGACTCCATTTGGGGGACACTTTGAGCTCTGGTGACGAGAAGCGCTCTGTGCACCACCGATGCTGTGTCGCCTGACTGATACGCTGACATTATAATATCTCATAATACCGTCTCTCCGCCCCACCCGTGATGATGGGCTACCCCACCACCACCACCACCACCGTGCCCGGGGCCGTGCCGTGGGCTGCCGTGCCAGCGCGGCCACGAGGTGGCAGAGCCTCCCCGCACGGCGGGACCCCGCACTGAGAGCGCTGGGACCCCTGGTTTTGCGGGGGCTGGCAGGCTGAGGAGGGGGTTCGCCACTGCGGTGGAATGTGCCAAGGCAGCGGGTGATGGCGGGCTGTGCACCACTCCTGTCAGGGCTGGGGATGGAGAGCGCAGGTCCTGGGGCTCCCAGGGCACCCTGTCCCCCTTGCCGACCCCCACAAATCTCCAGCAGTTTGACACACGCGTGCTCTCCGGCTACAGGAAGAGGTTTCTGGGAGGACTAATCTGTATTGGTTAGTCTGTGACCTAAGGCTGGGTCTGGGGACAGAGAGAGCACTCCCTCCCAAGGAGGCTGTGACAGCTGAGGCGTCACAGCTCTGTGCCTCAGTTTCCCGGCGTAGCAGCTCTGTGCCTCAGTTTCCCCACGTCTTGCTCTGATGCTGTGCTGTTAGGTGATGCTGTCGGGGCTCAGGGCAGGGAGCAGTGCCCACAGCCACACTGACAGTGTCAGTGGGGAATTTGGGAGCTCCCGGCTGCAGCCCTGAGGGACTGGCACCACACTCCCTCCACAGGAGAGCTCAGCCCACAGTGCCACACTGCCCACCTCCCAGACACCGCAGGCAGCAGAGCGTGGAGACACTCGCTGGTGCAGCAGCCTGGCGTCATCCCTGCTGCCCTGGGCACCTGCCACTTCCCACATGAAAGGTACGATGGCCCGGCTGGCGAGCACTGGCATGCCAGCTCCTGTCCCCTGGCTGACAGGGAGGCAGCATGCTCAGCCACCCACAGGCTCCCCGCAGGACATGCTTTGGCAGCACGGTGGCTCGGTGCTGGTTCCTTCAGGGCTGCTCTGCAGCTGTGGCCACAGGCAGGGCAGGGGGGCAGAGGTGGCGTGTCCTCACCCGAGCTTGCACCATGCAGGGAGGGACAGGGTGGGTGCCAGGCAGGTGGGGACAGGCCCCAGATGCTGCTCTGCTTTCACTCTGCACCCAATACGTGGATCCAGGTGCCTGGTTTGGAGAAGAGCTTCCTGTGGGGCTCACCCTCCTTTGTACCTGCAAGGTCCTGGGGCTTTATCTGTGGGGAGGTTGGGGGCTTGCTACCTCCACTCAGATGCCATTGAAAGCCCCAAGCAAATGCGCACCCACAGGAAACCTGGGAGGGGGTGGCAGTGCTAGGACTGGGGACATTGCCTGGGGGTGCACCCAGCCTGGGGAAAAGCCGATGGGCTCCCTAGGACAGAGAAGTGGGAAGGCTTGGAGGGACCAGGGGCTGCTGCACAGGAGCTGTGTTTCTGAGGCTCACTCACCCAGCCCCAGACCCATAATGGCAGGGCTAACACCTCCAGCTCACTGCTTATGGCTGATGGCTTTTTTTCTGTTGCTAATCAAATCACAGCAGGTTGGATTTCCCTCCCAAGTCACATTCCCTCAAAACAAAGGTGCAAAGCGAGGTGCAGATGCAATCAGCCCCGCACCAGTGCAGGCGATGGCAAGAGCCAGCGGCTCAGACAGCTCCTGCTCCACAGCTTGCAGGTGCCCGGGACCCTTTGGAAGGTGAAAGGTGACAGCAGGACAAGGAGAACTGAGAAACTGCTGCTGCCTGTGCCCTGATCTGCCCTTTGGAAGGAGACCTGGGGCGAGCAGGACTTGACAGGCAGCTTAGAAAACCGGTTGGTCTTCCTCCATCCCACTCAACAGGACTCTGGATTTCATGTGTTCTGAAACAACAGCTCCCCTTTCCCTCCCTCCAGGCACAGTGGGTGCTGCCTGTTTGCCAGTGCTGGCCAGAAGGAGCTCTTTCCCCTGCCTGCAGCCAACACGAGGACTACAGGCCGTTGCGAGGTGTCCTGCACCCCTGCTGTCTCTCCTGCACCCCTGCTCTCTACCCATCAAATATCCATCTCCTAGCACTTGCCAGGGTTGACAGGCATGAAGGGCAAGGTGGAAACAGCCCACCAGGAGTTGTACATGAGCCACACACCAGTGCTCTGCAGGAGGTGGCAGCGCACTGGGGACATGCTGATTGTGTCTGGGACCACATGCCTGCCCTCTGCCAGATAACACAGTTGTGCTCCAAGCTGGGTCTAGCAGAGGCACCAAAAGAATCTTTCATACAGTGCTGAGCCAACCAGTACTAGCACCCTGCCCTGCAGCAGTTGCACCAGTGCCCTGCCTGCCCTGAGGTCCCAATGGCACTCTGTGGATGTCCCCACTTAGGAAGAGAGAAATTAGTTCGTGCAGCTCCTTTGGTATCTGGACCTGAAGGGTGAGCTGGGTGCCACAGTACCCACCAGGCTTCCATGGCCATGGGACCTTCCTCATGGGGTCTATCCTCAAGATAGTATTTGACTGCAGGACATGAGGTGCTCACATCCCTCATTTCTCCCATGATTTCACAGAATCACAGAATGATACGGGGATGGAAGGGACCTCTGGAGATCATCCAGTCCAACCCCTTGCCAAAGCAGGTCCACCTAGAGCAGGTTGCACAGGAAAATGGCCACATGGGTTTTGAATGTCTCCAGAGACAGAGACTCTACCACCTCTCTAGGCAGGCTGTTCCAGGGCACTGCCACCCTCAAAGTAAAAAAGTTCCTCCTCCTGTTTAGATGGAACTTCCTGTGTTCAAATTTGTGCCAGCTACCTCTTGTCCTGTCACTGGGCACCAGTGAAAAAATCCTCCTGACACCCACCCATTAAGCATTTATAGGCATTGATCAGATCCCCCTTCAGTTTTCTCCTTTCTCCAGACTAAAAAGACCCAAGTCCCTCAGTATTTCCTCATAAGAGTGATCTCCTAATCCCCTAATCATCTTTGTAGCCCTTTGTGGTACCCTCTCCAGCAGTTTCTGTTGCTGTCCTGAGCCTGGAAGTGCCCCTCAGAGTCAGCGGAGGGGGTGCAGGGCTCTTCCAGCCTAAGCATGAGGGGCACTAAAGGGCACAAGTGTACCTTTAAATAGCCCATGAAGGACAGGCTCTCTCAGGAGGAATGCTCTGGCTGGCCTGGTGGAACATGCTCATGGCCCTGGGCACAAGGCGACAGCCATTCAGGGACAGGTCCTCGCCAGGAGGTCAGGTCAAGGTCATGCATGGCCCCGGACAGGGGCCACTCTGTCGTGGCTTGGCACCACGGGAGCAAGGTGGGGAATGAAACACATGCCAGACTGTGCCCAGGGCTGATCTGCAAGGTGACAGTGGAGCTGGGCAGGTGCTGCTGCCTGCAACCTGCCTGCCCACCCGTGAGGGGTTTGGCACTGGCACAGCCAGACAGCTGGAGCAGCCTGCCAGGAGGCTTGGGTTGTCCAAGAGCGGCTGCTGCTCTCCTGTCCGGGCTGATTCATATCCTGGACGTGCAGGCATTTGGATGTCATCCACACGCAGGGTGTGACAGCACACGGCCGTGTCCCTGGGGTGCCGGGCACCAGCCCAGCCACATACTGGAGAGCAGGACGGCGGCAGCTCGGTCTCCGCTCTCTCCTGTTTTGCAGGGCGTGCTGGTCTCTGGTGACACAGCAGTGGCCGTGGGCAAGGTGGGGAGCTACAAAGCACATCTCCAGATGGAGACACCTGGATGGCAGGGAGGATGGCTGCTTGCCCAGGTGTCGATGTGCCCGCTGGCTCTGCTGGGGCATCATGGTGGTAGGGAGGCGGGAGAGGAAAGCAGCTGCCAGAGGAGCCCCCAGCCTAGGATCCCAAACCTGGGCCTGTCCCCTCACTGTGGGGTGCCAGAAGGGGAGCTGAGGGGCAGCAGGGCTGCAGTGGGCAGGGATGGAGGGGAGCTAGAGAGGACCCAGCTGCCCTGGGGTGAAGTGTGCCCAAGCAGAGCTGTGCCTGCAGCCACGGTGCTGGAGTTCACCACCACTGCCAGGCTGAGCTGGCTCTGAGCAGAGCCAGCCTGTGGCTCCGCTGTTCCCAGCCGCCCGCCCATGTCTGGGAGCAGGGTGGCCCACAGGAAGCAGCCAACAGCCCTGGCACACTGGCCCCCTGCAGCCCCCGCTGGCTCTGCTCGCTGTGTCACTAGCCATGACCAGGATGGTGCTGCGTGGCCTGAGGGAAGGCTGAGCCCCACGGAGAGCAGTGAGACACGAGTGGAGGTGTGAACAGCAGTGCTCGCTCCAGGCTTGCGCAGCCGGCACCTGAATTGTCTAATAAAGTGTGAAATTGCTTTCATGCTCTGCTACCTTCACTGAGATGGACTGTCGTTATGGCCCCCTCCCTTCCCAGCCGGCAGCCGGCTGCTGCCAATGTCCCTGCTGTCACAGGGCTGCCAGATGAGCCCCTGGCTGGAGCTGTGCCTGGCACGGCTCCACAGGACCACTGTGCTGGTGGCTGCTGAGTGGTACCCACTGTCCCAGGGATGAGCACCCCTACCCTCTTCCTCAGCCCCTCCGTTGCACCCACCCCATGTAAAAGCACAAACTGCAGCTGGTGCATCACCCTGGATGGGGGTAAACCTCTGCTGTGGGTCTGGGGGTTGCAGACCCTCTTCCTTCCCCCCATCAGATGCCCTTGGGGGTGTAGGAGCCAGCTCCAGACCGAACCCTCCCCTGGGACTATGCTGCTGCCAAAGCCCTGCCCTTTCCCAGGAAGGGCTGGTGGAAACGTGACTGCAAGGAGATAGGGCTCCTTCCAACCACCTGAGGTGCCAGGTGCCACTTCAGACCCTCGCTCAGGTAACAGAGGGCTCCCACCTCAACAGGGACAGAGGAATAGCCTGGTGCCCCCTCGCTGGTGGATGACTAATTGTTCCTGAACCACCTGGATGTGCACAGAAACTGTTCTCCAGCCTTAATAACGGTAATCAATCATCCTGCTCCGGGCAGGGTTTGTGGAAGGTATTCCAGGGCTGGGGAACCAGCAAGGCTGGTGAAGGGACCAGCAGGTGGGTTCCGTTGAGGGGACATGGAGGTCTCTGCTCCAGCAGTGACCGTCCTCCCATGCTGCTTGTCGAGAGAGCCATCAATGCCCAGGTACACCCTGCAAGGGAAGTGCCAGCTCCTTGATGCTGGCACAGTGCCGGTGTGCCCGGCTCTGTGCAAACTGAGATTTTGGAGGGAAAATGGTGCCAGCTGGGAGCCCAGACCATGCACAGGCCACAAGGTGCTGCCTGCCCTAGAGGGTCCTGTGGGTCCCTGTGCCAAAGGACTGGCCACAAGCACCAGGCAGCTGCTGAGTGAGGCTCAGGAAAAAGAGCCACGTCTGGGATTTCTGCAGGGATCAGGATACTTTGCCCCAGGGAAACAATGCCACATTTTTCCAGCCACTGATAAAGTTAAACCCTTCATCTGGTTAAAGATTTAGCCCACAAAGCAAGCTGGGTAGGACAGCAATGTTGTTAGCGCCACTGACTTGGTGACACTTGCCCAGGCACGGAGGACTGACCCTGCTGCCCCCTTGTCTGTGGCTTAGCATCGCTGTCACAGTACTTCCCTGCAGTCAGACCCCACTGTCTGTTGGAGCTTACCCCCGCAGATGGACCCCTGGTGTCAGAGTCCTTCCCTGCAGCCGGACCCTGCTGTCAGAGAACATCCCTGCAGCGCAGGACCCTACCATCCCTGGGCTGCATCCAGGCCCCCACACGGGGGATGGTGCTGGAGTATTCCCAGGCATCAAGCTGAGGATGGGCATGCAACCAGGGAGGGGAGCATCCCGCCGGGAGATGCTCTTTCTTCAGTGTAACCTTATAACCTGCACCCCCCCCTCCCCGCCACCTGCCTTGGCTGCAGCTCAGCCCAGTGCCACCAGCTAGAGGAGGCTTCATGCCGCTGGGGAGCCAGCCTTGTCCTGACGTGACATGAGTCAGCTGGAGCTGCCAGGCAATGCTACCCACCGTGAAAAGCTCAGCCAGCATGTCAGCCCCTGCCCAGTGTGCCCCTGCCCCACCATGACCCAAGGGGGTCCCCAGACAGGGACCACCCCCAGGTGGTCCCAGGGTGATGCACTTTTTCCCCTGGGGCTTCGTTAGCTCCATGGCACGAGGGGCTTCATCTGCTTGTCAGCAAAAGGCAGATCCCTGTGATCTTGTCCTGTCCCCAAGGTCACTCTGTTGGCTGTAGAGCACCCCGGGGCTTTCCAGAGGCCACAGGAGTTAAGGAGTGAGCATGGCGGGGAGGGGGTGCAGGGCACCCTCCTGCCTTCCCAATGGCTCCTGTGACAGCTGCCCTTTCCCGTGGGCCTGGCAAAGGGGACAGACACCCATGGCCCCATGGCTGCACACGGATGTCACGCTGGTACTTGGGACCACAAATCCATCTCAGATAGATCCCTGCAAAGGCATCCCAAACAAAACCCGCTGGTGGACCCCAGGCTACAATGGCCTTCAGCCATTTTGGGCACTGAGATCCCCAAGCCTGGCTTGGCTCCCCTCTCCACCTCCCCTGCCCAGCTGCCCTTGCCACCCCAAGGAAAAAGCTGCGTGTGATCCCTGTGTGCCACCAGGCACTGCCATCAGCCAGAGCCTGCACTGCTGGCCCTGCTGTGAGCCAGGGCTTCCATTCCCAGCCAGAGCCCTGCAGCCACAGCCCCCGGCTCTGCAGCTCTGGGCCTGGGTCCTCTTCATTATACAGGGAGGTCTAAAGAGGCTGTTGAGCCCAGACAGCCTGGGCCCCTGGTCTGCAGGTACCATGGCTCAGTCTCCTTGGCCAGTTCCCGGCTATGGGAACATGCTATGATGCTGAGGAGAGCCCCCCAGGGCAGTTTTATGCTGGAGCAAATGCAGATGGTGCAGTAGGAGGTGAGGATGGAGAAGCCAGGTGAGCACTCAAGGGAAATGTCCCTGCTTGCAGGCAGAGGGGTCACACTACCTTCTGCAGGTGTAGGACCCTGGCAGGGCTGCCTGGTGGCATGCTGCTGGAGAGACAGCACATTCCTCTTCTGCCACAGGCCCTTTCTGAGGGTCCAGCAATTCAGCCTCAAAAGCCATTTCAAAGCCCTTTCCTCCCATCAGGCAGAAGAGCTGCCTAATTCACACCTCACCTCCCCACTGCCCGGAGCCATGCCATCTGCTAGAGAAAACCAGGCGCTGGGAGCAGCCAGGCCACCAGCACTCTAACCCAGCAGCATTCCCAAGCCCTCCTTCATTAGCATTCCTCCTCTCCCAGCCTGTACAGCCTGTTCCCAAGGCCCAGAGTGTTAATTGAATTACTTCCCCCAGAACTGCCATAGCTTTGGGGACTCGAACATCTGCATGCACCGCGGGCAGCCTGTGCTGCATCAGCTCAGCCCTTCCCCGTGCTCCCCACTTTTCCACCCAGGATGAACCAGTTGCAGGGAAGATAAACAGACTCTTTTTTTTTGTTTTGGTTTTTTTTTCTTTTTTTTTTTTTTTTGGCAAAGGCAATTCCAGGTTGGTGTGAAGGTGCAAATAGCCCCATTGCAAAGACTCACAGAACGAAGGCAATGGAGTCAAAGCATAAATCAGAAGCCTCAAGGGCTTTGGGAGCCCCCCAGTAAGCTCTGCAAGCCTTCAGCAGGCTGTGGGGGGCTGGGAACCATCTTGCTGCTGCTAAAGCCATCACTACGACTGCTGTGGAGCGGTGGTCCATCGAGCCATCAGTCTGAGGCTGCATCTCTGCCTGATGAAGGTGATTTGTGGGTCTAAAATTTGCCTCTTTTGGACTGCACCCAACTGTAGCTACAAGCTGCAGACAAGAACACCCTTTGTTGTGCCCAGCCCGCATCCTGGCTGGGATTTACCTAGAACAGCCCCAGGGCAGAACGGCTGGGTGGGGATGGGGTGGGGGGGGAGAGGGAAGAAGGCTGCCTGGTGTTTGTTTTTACTAATGAAGCCCCATAATCAAATAATTTCAATTTTAATTGTAAAGCCAGCAGGCAGATTTCTGTCTCCAGATGGGACGCGATAGGAATAGTTGAAGGCTGGGCACGTTCTGCTGCTCACCTTAATACTTGGAGGAAGACTGACAGGAGCAGCCCCCAGGAGGCTCTTCACCAGCCTGGTCCCCATGGGCTGCAGGCACTGTGAGCTCCCTTAGTACCATTTAAAAAAAAAAAAGGACTGAAGACAAACAAAATCCTAGGGAATAGAGGGTTTCCTGCACCTAAGCCATTCCCAGTTGGAAGCGGAGGTGCATCCAGCTGCAGTGCCAGCAGAGCCTAGGGCTGTGAAGCTGAGCTGCAGAAGAGATATTTCTTGGAGCCCCAGGCCAGCCAGCATCCCACCTGTGCCATCCTGGGACCTCAGTTGGTCCAAACCCCCACCACACTTGGGGGGTCTAGAGCACCGGATGCCCCAGGGGGATGACAGCTTTCCCAAGCAGTTTGTAGGAAATGTGGGGCTTGAGCTGGGGATCAGCCCCAAAGCCTCTCCTGCTTCGTTGACCAGGAAATTTAACCCCAGGGAAGGTGCTGCCACCACACCTGGGTCAGAGCAGGGAGGGCAGGAGCCCAGCTTTCAGCTCCCAGCTGTCAGGATATGTGAAATCTATTTGTGGCTTCTACTTACTGTCTCATTTTTTGGGTGCTTGGACTTTGGGAAAAGAGGAAAATAAAGAAACTAGGTCATTTTCTATTTATTTGGAAGAGCTGAGATGCTAGCCCTCCAGCTGCAGAGAGATCAGCTCATTTCTCTGCGGGGCTTGTGGAAGTTGGAAACAAGCGATGAGGGAGAGGAGAAACCTCCTGCTCACCAGAAAAAGAGTGTGTTTCATCCAGTTTCTTGGGGGTGCAGCGAGATCAGGATTGCCCTCCTGATTAAAACAGCTAATTCAGGCTAAACACCTCTGTTTGTTTCTCGTGGAGGAGAAACAGAGCCAGAGAGGGGCTGGGTTGCTCTGGGACTGATTCGCTCCCCCAGGCTGGGTGTATTCCCTGCTGTCTGCCAGGTCTCCACTGTCGTCCAGGGGCAAGGGACTGGCAGCCAGGTCCCTGGAAGTGTCAGGGGAAGGAGAAGTGCTCCTCTCCTCCCACCAGAGAGGTTTATTCCCCCCAGAAGAGGACAAGGGAAGAGAGCCAGAGTGGTACAGCATGATCCGGGCAGGTCATGCCAAATATAAAATACTTAGTTCTCTTGTTAGTGTAATTGCCATAGCCATAACAGGGCAGATCCATCTCTTATCAGGGATGGCTGCTCCTGCTTTCACTCCCCAAGCTTCTGACCTCCCCTGTGCCTGCAGTCCCTCTCCCAGTGCTGACAGCATTTCTGGAATCCCCTGGAAAGGATCCAGGTCAGGGCATGCTGGGCACTGAGCAGCTACCAGGATCCCTCCAGCCAGGCCTCTTTGCTCTTATCTGCTCTCCCTTTTTGTGCCTGAGTCATCAGAGACAAGAGCATCAAATCAGAAATAAAGTCATTAACTCACTAAGCAAATACAGATGAAAATCCTCACTTTATTTTTTGAAATTGGAGACATGGCTCCTCAGGGCTTTAAGCAGCATCTTCCCTCCCCCAGCCTTCCCCCTGCCAGATCTGGTCCAGCCCCATACACGTTCCAGGGGTGAGGAGAGGAGGTAGATACAGGCACTGGCCCTGCAGGACTAGGCTTGGCCCACAATAACCCATGCACTTTCTGCCAGAACGAGGAGAGCCCTGTGCCCAGTGGGCTCCAGCTACATGAAAACACCACAGGTCTCCCAGCCTGGGCTTGGGTGTGCTGGGAACATCCAACCAGAGCGATGTGTCCCTGTCCTCCCCCTGCAGCACCCATCCCTGCCACCGGCACAGCATCCTCTGCCTGGAGCTGGGCATATCCCTGGCAGCTTGTGCGTCCCATGAGGCTGCAGCTCACACATCCCCATCCCAGTCGGTCCAGACCGATCCGTGATTTCACCCTTCTTCCTCTTTTTTCCTTTTTTATTTTTAATTTTTTTTTTCCCCACCATGTACAAATGGGAATTAAATTGAGGCCACTAAACTCATTCGTGCTCGCAGGCGGGATGGGATTGCAGGCAGCTTTTCACCACCAGCTCTTTGCAGCAACTGCCTGTCTCCGGCTGGAAAACCGCAGCGTGCTCGCTCCTGCTGCCGGAGCCCGGCGTGCTGCTGCCTGCTCCCCTGCCTGCTCCCCTGCCTGCTCCCCTGCCTGCTGTGCCGGCAGCACACGTGGGAAAGCAGGGCTGGGGTTAAACCCAACCAGACCAAAACACGCGTGAGCAATTTCTCTCTCATGTGAGCGCCAAAAGGCATCGCACAGCTCCCTCCTGGGGTCCCGCAGCCACGTCTGGTCCGAAGCCCCATCGCACTGGGTTTGCCCAGTGTCCTGGGGGTGCCTGCCTGCCTGCTCGCCTACCAACCACCCAGGGAAAAAGCCCCCCCAAAGTGCCTGTAGACAGCAAAGGAGGGCAGGAATGAGCATGCTGGGAGGGAACAGCTGCTGGGAATTTAAATGACCGCCCGTGAATACTGGTTTTGTTTTGTCCCAGCCTGTGGCTATGCTCTGCTTCAGCCAGGAGGCATTCAAATGCAGCTGCTCACAGGGCTTGAGTCTGAAAATATAAGCCAGTCTGGAAAGCCTGGGGAGAAACCAAGCTTGAGAGGAGCCCTGGTGCGGCACCCTGCCCCTGCCCAGCCCTGTCAAAACCCATGGCCCCAAGGGAGAAACCAGCAGAGCCAGCCAGAGCCTGCAGAGCCACAGGGACAAGGGTGTGCAGGAGCCGGGATGGGATCTCCCCAGGGCCTCTGGTACAGCTTTATTCCCATCCGCCAGAAGGAAGAGTGGTGGAAGGAGCAGAGATATTCAGGAAGCGAGTAAGGCGTGCTTCCTGCTCGCTTCCTGCTCACTTCCTGCATGCTTCCTGCTCACCATGCCTAGTGGGAAACCACCACGGGGCTGGGGCTGGGCAGCAGAGACAGACTTTTCCAGGAAGAACCTCAGGGTGAAGATCTCAGCCTGGCCGCCAGCCTGGGATGTGGAACGTTACCCCATGACCCACCACATCCCCGTGGGCAGATGGAGATGCCACCAGTCACTGTGGTTTATGGTCTCGGCCATGCACCGACTCAACACTTGCTACCAGATCCATGTGCTGAAAATCTAATTTTGTATGGATAAACAGCATATTTTATTACTGTTGCTAATGGGAAATCAGCGCATTACGACAGATATTTTAATAGTAGTTCATTTAATGAAGGGGCTTAACAAACTAGCTTACTTCCCAACATTTGTATATGTCATATTTGCTCATTTATTCATGCAATAAATGAAACTGAAGTTACTAAACATTGAGAAAGTAACAAGTGTACATAAGGAGTGCACCTGCGTGTTAAAAAACCAGCCCAGGCGCTGCTTTTCCTGGCACAAAGGCTGCCAGCAGGCACACGCTGCCGGATGTTTCCTCCTCTGCCCGTCTGGCAAGGCAGGCTGGAGGGGAGTACAGCCGGGCACTGCCGGTCCCCCATTCCCCAGGCGTGCTGACAGTTGTGACAACCACTGCATTTTTATTTTTATCGTCCTGACAATGTGGCTGTTTAGATCAGCTTTTATTAAAAATAAATAATGCTTTTAAAACGAAGCTGGCACTGGGGCACCCTACTGTGACAGAGGCCAGGAAGGCAGTGCTGTGAAGGAAGAAGATTAATGTGATTTTTCCAGGAAAAAAACTAGCAGTTCTCCCATGTCTAAGGCTCTGCCTGGGGGGTGGGGGGTGCAAGGAAGGACGAAGGTGCTTGGTGCCACTTGCAACCCAATGGCTTGTCCACAGAGAGCAGAGCCCACACTCGTGAGAGGTCTGACTGCGGCCTCATGCTCTGCCCAGGCCAGGCTTCAGTGGACACGTGTCAGGCAAATGTGGGAGGTTGAGGCACAGAGCCTTCCCAGCCCCTTCACAGGTCCCAGCACTGTATCTATCCCTCCTTTGGTTGTTATCTCCCATGTCTGCCTCCAGCAGACCCGGCTGTCTCAGCCCAGCTGGTTGATGAGCTCTGCTCTTCTCCAGGGCAGCTAAACAGGACATACAATGTACCTTGACAAGTGACGTACAGGGTCCCTAGGGCTTCAATAATGTCATTTATCCATTGCTTCATCACGCACAGAGCGGCCCATGCCAGGAACATCCGTATCACATGCAGAGGCTTCTCCCATATCACAGCCTCCAGGTGAAGCTGAGCAAACCCCCAGCATCCCAGGAATGCTCCCAGAGGCTGTGCAAGGCCAGGCTCGCTTCTCCTGGGCAGACTCGGGGCAGATTCCCAGAGGAATGGTCACCCCATCCACCCCAGTGCAGACACATTTTGCTGCACAGAGGACTGGTGTAATGATACAGCTGCCTCCGCTTGTGGCCATAGCTACTGGGCTGCAGCTGCTGCCTGGTTGTGACTATCCCAGTTGCAAAACCCCCTGTAGCAAACGAGGTTTGTGGCTGGAGAGCTGTAGCCCTCGCTTGGAGCTTGTCCAAGGAGCGCTCAACGCCTAAGCGTTCCCCCGCTTCCTGCTCCCAGTGGCCGGAGGGAAAAGGAACGAGCAAAGTCCCAGGCAAACATTTGGGGAAGCAAAAAATCTCACTCTCTGAGCGAGGTTTGGCTTAACAGCTTGATGGGGGATGGCGTGCACTCAAGGTATAGATCGAGAGATGGAGATGCTGCCCCACGGAGCTTGCAGTTACCTGCTGCGGCAGGGAGGGGAGAAGGTGCCACCGTGCACTGCTTTGCTCCTTTTATCCTGGTCCCTCCCCTGCCTTTCCAGGCCAGAGCATTTTCCAAACTCCGCTTTATCCCATCCCCACCGCTTACTTTTAGCGCTACCAGCATCACTAAATAATAACAGCTCTGAATTCTCCTCGCCTGGCCCTCAGTCAGTGGCCAACGGGGCGCTTGTGCAGCCTCACCGCATCTCTCCGTGTCTCCCTTCTGTCTGCGGCACCGCCTGCGCCCTTAAATGCATAAAAAGCGTGGGCGATCGCGCACCGCTCCCTCCTCCCCTCCTTGTGCAACTCGGGATGCAATACCCAGCCCCCTGGCTCTTTGCTCATGGGAATATCATGCCCGTCCCCGTGGCAGGCAGAGTACCCAGGCGGCTGTATTCCTTACCTCTCAAAGGAGCCGGGAGCGGAGAGAGAGCTGGAAATAGCCCTGGCTGACACAGATACCTGTGCAAAACAGCAGGGGCCTGCACTTGCCTTGGTAATTGCATACTGCATGGAGATGAGTCACCCGCAGCCCTGCTCCCTGCCTCCTGCTGCACAGAGCGGGTTCAACTTGGTACTGTTTTACTGGGAAAGTGCTACGCACATCCATCCCACACACACACCCCCCACACACACACCCCAACCCCAGGAAAGGGTCCCAGAGCAGAGAGAGTGAGTGGAAAGGATAGCAGGGAAAAAGATGGGAAAGAGAGCATCTTGCAGCTTTTTAAGCTCTCAAGATGCTTTCAAGTGCCAGGGAGATTGTGTGAGCTGTGATTTTGCTGCATTATTTCTGTTGCTAGCCTTCTCTGCACAGGGAGATCCTGCGTGCAGGATAACTGCTTGCAGCGAGCAGGCATTCACCAGTATCTACTCTGGGGGGGGGCTGAGCCCACAAGGATATCACCCACAAGGGATGAGGGACCCACTGGCACCAGCCCTCAGCACTTTCCAGCTCATCCCAGGGGTCTCTGGGATGAGACCCCCCCTTATCTCAGCCACCCATACAACCATAACCGAAGCAGATGGAGAAGAAAGCAATGTGTTGGCTTACCCCAAACTCCCTGGCCATGGGAAGAAGGCCCCACAAACAGAGCTCCCCATCCTCCTCATCATCCTCCTCCCCACGGCAGGGGGGGTCAGAGGCTGCCTCGCTGCCAGAGATTGCACTGTCAGGAGGAGATTAATAAATAATTAGCCGGCAAACTTCCACCGGGGAGCTTTGTTTTTTCTCCTCCAGTGGTGCTGCCTGTTCAGAGAGTGAAAACCAGGGGAGAGGGGCTATCTCTGGGGAGAGAGCCTGGAGGGGGTGGCATTTTCCCCGCCGTGCTGGCAGCTCCCTGACCTCCTCCGTAGCTGACTTCACATATCAAAGGGTCGCAGGAGGGAGGTGGAGGAATAGGTAAAATCAATGAGAACCTATTTGGCGGGATAAAAGAGCATGGTTTTATTTATAGCAATGGCTGGAGCTGAAGTGTCTCCTGCCCAGGCACATGGTGCTGAGGAATAGCAGAACGGTGTCTGCATGGGGCCAGGAGATGCTCCAGCCCCACTGAGCCCACAGCCCCATCCCCACCACTCCTCAAAGTGCTGTGGAGCACCCCTGTGGAGGGATTTCTTCTCTGACACCAGTGCCTGTGGTGATGGGGAGCTGGGAAGTGAAAACCAGCCCCTTCCCACCACTGGTAGCCAGGCTAGGGGTGCAGTAGCTGGGGATATTGATGGCCACTCACGATGGAGGATGCTTGGAGGAAAGATGATGAGGAGGGTAAAGGGGATACACAGGGGGTGCTGTGGGATGAGGGCCTGCAGACACATGGGAGCAGCCTGGCAGCCCTGGGCTGGGAGCCATGAGGTAGGGAGATGCCCACAGACATCCCTGCCAGCACCAGCTGCTTGAGGAACAGACAGTCCTCACTCGGCAGCGTGGGAGATCCAAAGCAGCTCCCTTTGCTGCTTGCCCCCTTGGCCAGCTCCGATGGTGCAGGGGGATAGGGACCTGCTCAAGTGATCATGGCGAGTCTCCCAGAGGAGGCAGTTAAACAGAAAGAGGACAAGAACACGGTGATGGCAGCACCCAGACTCTGAGCAGTCACTGAGGAGAGGCAGGAGGAGTCACCCTGCTTGGGGCCAGGGTCAGCAGAGGAGGATGAGGCTGGTCGGGGTCTCAGCCAGCCTCTCCCTGCCCCTTGCTCCTCCCAGGAAGCTGGCAGCAGGATGATGGGGATGGAGGAGGCATCCCAGCTCCCAGCACCATCCAGCCAGGTCAGGGCAGGGAAGGGAGGCCAAGCAGTGCCACCAGGACCAGAGGACGCCTGACAGGCAGGGATGAGGCAGGTGGTCTGGCAAGGGGACAACAGAGTGACATCGATGGGCTGTGACAGACACTGTCAGCGCAGACTGAGAGCCGCCAGTGGCATGGTGTGGCAGAGAAGTGAGAGAGAAAGAGTAAGTGTGAGGGACACGTTCCATATGGTGCAGCTCCCTTTGGTCCCTGCATGCCAACAGATGGCTGATGCCACCACACCAGGCTGCCTCTGGGGCAGCACATGGGGACACCTCCTTGAAACAGCAAGGGGAAGCCTTGGGGCTCCGCAGAAAGAGGGGTGCGAGGTCTCTGACAGGGGGGTTCTTCCCCCAGATAAAGTGAGATACAGGGTGAGCTGAGTGCCCTGGGCTGCTGCTGGGTGCTTGTTCTCAAGCTGAAGGGGACGCCTGGCCCCACTGTGCCAGAGCAGCCTGGGGAGGAGGACAGGCTGCTTCAGCTGCTGCGGGTGTGCTGCTTCCCGCAGACAAATGAGTCACTGAAAACGCCATAAGGAGGCAATGGGCATCCTGGTCTCCTCGTTCAGCCCACACAGCTGGTGGGCAGCATGAGCCATTGCGCAGGAGCCTTCCCTACCATCCGCTGTGCTGCCTGGCCTCTGCCTCTTGCTCCAGGAAATTCCCATCTGTTTCAATAGCTCATCCACAATCCCCTTCTTACTCCTTTTCTCTCTTCATAGCTTTCCTCTGCAACATCTGCATGGCTTTAGCTCCACAGCTTGTGGCAAGGCTGTAGTTTCCGAGAGGAGCAGGCTGCAGAATTGGGTGGGCTGTAGCCCTGTAGAACACCACCCTGCATGTGGCCATCCCCCAGCTCTCAGTGCTGGTCACAGGCTTTTCTGCCAGAGCAGCCCAAGTGCTTGTCTCTGCTCCAAGGAACAGAGCTGCAGGAAGCTGAGTTTGGTGGCATGGGCTGGGACCTTCTCCCAGGTGCAGTCCGGAGAGGGGACTAGGGGGTCTCTGCCACGGCACAGGCAGGTACAGTGCCCCTTCCCTGGCACGGGAGGACATCGGTCCCCAGTGATGACTGGGGATGCTGGAGCAGGAACGGCAGCCTCTGATTAAGCACAGCCATAACTCAGCTCCCTGGACTAACTGGAGCTCAGAGCCAGGAGTCCAGCCACTTGTCCTCTGAAGCCAGTTTGTTTTTTTCCCCAGGTCCCCATCCTCAGCCCTGTGGCAAAGAGGACATCAGACTGACAGCAGAGAGACAGTTTCCACCCAGGCTTATGGGGAGCAAGGAGCAGTATCTCCCAGTGGTACATTTTCAGAGGTTTGGTCCTTGCTGACCATTAAGCATCACAGAACCCTCATGTCACAAACCAAGGAGGAGAAGGAAGAGGAGGAAGAGAAGAAAAAGAAGAAGGAGAAGGAGGAGGAGAAGGAGAAGGAGGGGGAGAAGGCAGGAGCTCCCAGGTAAACACAGCTGATCAGGAGCTACTGGACACAGAAAACGTGGAGGAAATGCAACACTAGGTCCCTGCACTTGGTGACTTCAGGTGAAGGACAGTGCTGAGTTGAGTGTTGAGCGGGGCTGAGGGGAAAGAAAAGCAGAGCCCGTGGAAAGGAGCCAAGTAGAGAAAGTCAGTGAAACCCAGGGACACAGCAATGCTAACCACTGCTGCCTGTGGGGAGCGGGGCCTCTAATTAGCAGCCCACAATGAATGAGGATTGCTTTAGGGGAGAACTTTGGGAGAGCCGCAGGGACACCTTCCCCTTTGGCTGCCCCCAGTTTACCCAACCGCCAGCTCAGAGAGACCCAACCATTGCAGAGCCCCCTCCCCTGCTGTCCCCCAGGGAGAGTGACCACCGGGGTGGCTGTCCTGGCTGCCATGCAAATCCCCCCGGGGGCTGTATTTAATTTTAGTGCCCGGGAGAGACTGACACAAGACGGGGGGCTGGCGAGGACCTGCCGGTGGCTGGGGATGTTGTAACTTGGAGGAGCCCCACTTGCCGCTGCCTCTCACTGCTGGCACTGACGGTCCTTACAACATTTTCTCATCCACAAACAGGGGCAGCTGCAACACGAAACCGAAGGCGGGAGTTTGCACAGTGCGGGGTGTCTCCTCTCCAGCCCCGCTCATTGGCTCCTGCCCCTGTCCCACATTTGGCCTTTGGTAGGCTAAGGGTACCTTCAAACCCTGTCCCCTCCTGACCGCTGGCCTAATGACATTACTCGCTCGCTGCTGTTTTGAAAGGGCATTTGCAGACTTTTCCTGTTATATTTTACCTTGGTAATATTATCCCCAGCCCCTCCGGGCTTAGCATCGTGTTGCTGCAGTGCTGGCACAGTGCTGCCAAGCCATCGGGCTCAGCCAGGGCCGGCAGGCAAGGGGCAGGCACAAGAGGCTTGGTTCTTCCCAACTGTGGCTGACACTTCTTTGAGTATATAAATCCAAAGAGCAGCAGAAGCCAGAGCTCTGGCAGCTCTTGGGCTCAGAAAGCTGAGGGTTTGGTTTAGGAGGAAAGGCGTGAGCACTGAGCAAAACTGCTGACAGAGGAGGGTGCACGTGGGGAATGTAACGTCCTGGTCACACCATGGCACTGAAGTACCATGGAACAGATGCCCTCTCTACCCACCGTGGGTATGTCTGAGGTTGCCACATGACTGACTTCTAAGGAGGTGGAGACAATACCAACTATAACATCTTGTCCTCCTTTGCCTCTCTCCTGGCGCTTTCGAAGCCCTTTTTATTCAACGAATCCCCCCACAAGCCCCAGGGCACAGGGAAGCAGTGTGATCTCTGTTCTATAGGTGAAAAAAACCCAAAAGGCACAGAAAAATGCTTGGACTGTGCAAAAGTCCAGAACAGTCAGGAGCAGAAGTCAGAGCGTGTTAACCCTGACTTGCAGCCACGTGAGCAACTGTACTTCGTCCTCTGGGATCCCATTGAAACCCATAAGTAGCAGCAAGTCCACCACTCTGAGATGTCCCCGTTTCGCTCCATCTCTGCTGTCCTCCGGTCCCCTTCTGGCACGAGGGCAGCCTGACCCCAACACCTCATCCAGTTTTGCCCGCTTGGCTGAAAGAAGCCCTAGCCCATCTCTGTCCAGAGGAGAAACGGGGCAAAGCAGGCTGGGCTCTGCTTTCCTGGTGCTTCCCCGGTCCCTCTGGGTTGCCTGGCCAAGCCCACCATGTGGGTCAATGCTGCAGGGTGGGCACCCCACAGACTGCCATCAGCTGGGGACTGTGAAAGGCTCATTTTCAAGGAGGAGTGGGGGGGAACTGTGCTTGCATGCACACCAGAAGGGAAAAGGTATTTTCCCATCTGTGCATGGCTTGATTTTAGAACACCAGTAATTTCACAAGTAATTCCCATTAATGGTTACTTCCTACGTGAATACAACTGGTGCAAAGGAAATCACAAGATACTCGAGCAAGAACCTCGCCTTTCACGCAACAAATTCCTCCCAAAAGACTACTTTTACAGTGAGGCCTTCCAATCCTGCTGCTTCCCCTGATGGGGCAAACATCCCTCCTGTTCTCAGCTCTTCTCCTCTCCCCATGGCATTCAGCGCTTGCATCTTCTGCAAAGGAGGGGCCAGGGGTGGGGGAGAATGCACTCTGGGTCACCAGCCAGCAGGGTCAGCTGGGAATATGAGTCTTGGTCTGCAAGGAATGGCACATTCCCCAGAGGAAGGCAATTTCCTTCCTTGGGCCCTTCCTCTCCCTGTACCACAGCCCAGCAGCACTGTGGTCCACGCCGTGCCTGCTGCAAGCTGCAGCCATGCATCCCAACCACCACAGCCCTGGGCCCAGACCTCTCACCCAACAGGAAGAGAAGCTTCATTGCTGGTGGAGCAGCTTGAAAAGCACTTTGGGTAAGCCTTTCAGTGCTCTTCCTCTGAAAGAAAAGCAAAGTAAGAACGTGGAGAGGCAGCAAGCCTTTCCTACCAGGGGAAGAATCACCTTCTGTTCACCCGTCAGAGCCCAGCGCAGCGCTTTCCACCTGGATCATTCCACACGGCTTTGCTTCATCAGCTGTTTATGCACAAAGCATCCCACAGGCCCATCTGAGGGGATCTGAGGATCTGGAGCCATTAGGCTGCAGGTGTTGTCACTCAGTTGGTTGTGTATCGGCTACTTCAGGCTGCCAGCGCCAAGCCCAGCCCTCTCCCATGTAATTGCCATGGGTAAGTAAATAGAACATTCATGAGATTTTTGGTCCCATCATTAATTATTTCTCAAAACCCCAGACAGAAAATTGACGTGTGTGACATCAAGACATTTGCAACAACAGCAGGATGAGCACTGAGACAAAAACGAGGGACATCTGAAGACTTTTCTCCCCTTGTTCCCCTTTGCTCTCAGCCCCCCGACCCCACTCCAGTGCAGACCCACCGAGCCTGCATGTGACCATCAGTCCAACGTGGGTTTATATATCTCAACTCAGGGTGATTTAGGGACTGTTGAGCAGTGCCTGGTGATGCTGAGTGCCCCCAGTTTAAAGAGCTGGCGCTTACAAGGTGTGCATGGCACTGCTCTGGGTAGGCACGTGTCCTGTGGGAAGGTGATTGTGCCCCACGTATGGCTGCAAGCCCCACAGCGTGCTCTGCAACCATGAGTGTCCCCCCCACTGAGCCTGGATGTGGCCCTCAGCCCAACACACTGCAGTCAGGGTTTATATATCGTAACACGGGGTGATTTAGGGACTGTTGAGCAGTGGGTGGTGCTGGGTGCCCCCACTTTTAAGGGCTGGCGTGTCCCATCCCTGGAAGTGTTCGAGGCCAGGCTGGATGGGACTTTGAGCAACCTGGTCTAGTAGGAGGTGTCCCTGCCCAGGGGGCTTGGAACCAGATGATCTTAAATTTAAGGTCCTTTCCAAGGTTTGTGTCCCGTAGGAAGCTCCTTGTGCCCCACATGTGGCTGCAAGCCCCGGGGGACACTGCAACTGCAGGGT
>VXBJ01005787.1:34241-109164 GCA_013400055.1 Nycticryphes semicollaris
TGGGATCTAGGGGGATGGAGGTTTGGGGAAGGGGAGGGGGGTGGGTGTTGGGAGGGTGGTTGGTTGGCAGGGAGAGAGGTCTCGGTGCTGCGAGTCAGCGGCTCCAAAAATCTGGATGGGCGTCCCTTTTGGACGGAGCTGGGGATTAAAATCAGATTAAGGCTCCTTGGCAGCTCCCGCACGATCACGAGAGCGAGCCGCGCTGGCTATAGGGCTCGCATGCTTTTCCATTTTGGGGGGTGGAAGAGAAGCTCTATACAATAAGTCGGGCAGTAGCAAAGAGCCGTGACTGATCTGAAGCACAACCGCGCATTTCCCAGCCGGATTGATGAGGCTGGTGCAAGTGGGAAGAGTTTTCTGTAGTTATATATCATCCCTCCAGCCCTTCACTTTCATAACCACGGATTACAAAATAGCTTCGATTGTGAAGCTAGCACATTCATCCCAACCCTTGCTCTCTCACCAGTTTAGCTCTAGGACTTCAAACAGCAGGAGCGTGTGCGCTGGGAGCGGGACGGGGACTAATCCTGCTGTTTGGGTTCAAAACAAATAAAGTCTCAAGGCTCGGCAGATCAGATTTGCCCCTGGTGCATGTGCCAGACAGAACCAGGCAGGTCTTGCCACCAGCTAGATTGATGTAGTCCCAGCACCTCTCCTCGCATGCACCGGCTCCAGAGTGCTCCGGCTTGGCAGGGGACCCGGGCGGTTTGCTGGGGGCAGAGCAAGGGGGAGGCGGGAGCTTCGGTTGCTAACGAAGAGCTGCTGACAGGTTGATTACAGCAGGAGGGTCAGGAAGGGTGAGAAGTGGGGGCCGGGAAGATTTTGTAAAGCGGTTTGCGTTTTTCTGATTGGGACGGATTTATTCTTGCTGAGGGAACGGTGGGCTAGAGAGGAGGAGGCAGGTTGTGTGGGATGCTGTCCCCAGGGTGGTATGGCAGGAAGGCTGCAGCTTCCCCCAGCCCCGTCGCTCCCTGGGCAGGTGAAAGTTCCTTGGCTCCGTTTCCCTGCAATAACCGGCCTGTTCTCCCCGTGCTTAACGTGAAACGAGAAGCTCCTGTGATTGCAGCACGCGTCTCAAGGCTTGTTGCCTTTTGCTTGTCTGGCCAGCGTTTGACATGCTGATGTAGGGATCTTGTGCCAAAAAACGGGACTGCTAAGGTGGGGTGGGGAAAATTCCTGAGAACTGTCACCTTTCTCTGGTGCAAAACCACCACCATGTTGTGAACATCCCCTGCAAAAACGGGGACTGCGAAATGGCCTGTGGTGAAACAAGACCATTCTTATGGCATCTCTTAAAAATACAGTTTGCTGTGCTTGAACTCTCTTTTTTTTTTTCTCCCCATCTCCACCACTGCTCTGTGTTGGAGGGCGCAGAGCAGGTAGCGCACAGGTTTAGTGCCAGGCTGACGTCTGCGGGGGTGTGATGTGAAGAGCAGCAAAGGGATCTTTGCAGCCCCGCTGCAGGTTCCCTGGGCAGTGTTGTTGCAGCCTGTCTTAGCTCTTCTGCCCGGCGCCTGCTTCTGATAATTGCATTTCCTCTCTGCCCCCACGTGCACTGAGGGTTTAAAAGCTGGGGGGGGGGGGGGGGAAGGGGGAAAAAAACCAAACACACACACACCCCCCCCCAGCTATGATTTGCATGCATTTGCTTAAGAAACGCCTGAAGTTGTAAGCGTGTGTTGTGCTTGTACCTTAACCTGTGATGAAACTGCAGGGAAGGCTCCAGCCCTGGCTGCTGTCACATGCCTGCTTTATAACTCGGAGCGGGAGGCGGTCCCGGGCTGGCCGCTGACGTCTCTCCCCAGTACTACTGTACCAGCCTCTGCTTACAACTGGGTTACCCACTTCTCAATGAAGCCCGAAAGCTGCTTCCGCAAAGTCCCCAGTGCTCCACCA
Source organism: Nycticryphes semicollaris (assembly GCA_013400055.1). Taxonomy (NCBI): domain Eukaryota; kingdom Metazoa; phylum Chordata; class Aves; order Charadriiformes; family Rostratulidae; genus Nycticryphes; species Nycticryphes semicollaris. The sequence continues at coordinate 36,138 of VXBJ01005787.1, forward strand.
CAAGATCAGCTTATTCTGAGAGGCTACAGTGTCAGGAGGCCATGAGATCACGAATATTAGCCATTTCCTTCGTGGAAATCTTGAGGAACTCTGACTCTCCTCCTCTCTCCCCAACGCTCGCTCCTCCCCAGTCCTTGCTTTCGTGGTAGGTTTTGAGAAAGACGCAGCTGGGTGCATGCAGGTGCCAGGTGATCCCTTCCTCTCCAGCAGAGGAATCCTTGGGAGGGCTCTCAGGGAGACGGATGGTGAAGGTTTGACGTGGATGTTCACATCAGTCCCTCAGTTATATGGGCTTGTGCTGAGGATGCCTGCTAGCCTCTATTTACATATCGAGGGCAGCGATGATTCACGTGGTACCTGCATTGCTACAGAAAGAAAATCAGGGTTCTCCACTTGATACCTGCCTTTCCGCTGCCCACTCCTTTTCCCTTTTTAACAACAAAACCACCAACAACAAACGAGAGGTGACTTTGTTTTGCTCGAGTGTGTCGTTTCTGGGCCCGCTTAATCCCTTTTGTGCAACTCTGTGCCGCTGAGAGGTCTGAAGCTGGCTGTGGCTGGTTGCTCTGCTGGCACCGGGCGCTGGAGAGCACAGCCAGGCGGCTCTGCCGAGGACAGCACGGAGCAGCCGGCGACTCTCAGCGTCCCCGCGAGAGGCAGGAGCAGTTTGACGCCTCGATTTCTGTAAAAACCCCCAACAAAGTGCAGCGGGGTGGGGGGGAAAAACCCCACACCAAACCCAGGCTGCTGCTTGGAGAGATGCTTAAAGATCACATTAACTGAAATCCAATATTCCCTCTTTAACTTCTCAGCCTCCTGCTAACAGCTTAATCCATTGATGAGTGCAGGAGGCGCAGTGAAGCCCTCGGTGAAAAAGCGATCCATGGGGTGGGTTGTTACTGTTAGTAACGAAGTGGAGACACATCCCTAATTTCTGACACTCCTCACTGAGCAGGCGGATAGTCTGCTTTTTCCGCAGCTTGTCTCTCAGAGATTTTGGGGAGGGGAGCCTGGATGTCTGAGCCAACCCAAGGGCCTTGTGCAGAGTGTTATCCTCAGCCTGGCTGCATTGCTGCAGCTTGGGTTGAAGCGCTGCAGCATCCCTGAGGCTGGAGACCCTCCCCCCCTCCTTGCTCTCCTAGGGTGGCCCTGCTGTGGCACGGTGGCTGTTAGGGAGGCTGGCTGTTTGCAGAGACCACACCGGTACGTTCGTGAGGCAGGGAGGTGGTTGGTTGCTGGGGATGCCGGCAGCCGCCCGCGCCGCAGCGGTGGCTGCGGGAGATGGTGAGCGTGGCATGCTGCTGAGGCTGCCGCTCCGAGCCGGGAGAGAGCAGCAGGAGGGAGCAGCGGCAGAGGGAAAGGAGGGCTAGTCTGAAATCTGGTCCCTTGGAGAGCCTCCCCGCACACCCTCCCGCTTTCACCCCCCCGGCTTTTGACAGGACCCCCTGGTGCTCCCTACCCTGGCCGTGCTCCAGCGCTGCCCCACACCATGGGCTTTCCTCCCTCCCGCCTGCACTTCCCTGCCCTGGTCTCATGCCGTAATGGAAAGGCACATCTCCAACAGGTGAATAATTAAGGTCTTAACCTAGTGCCTCCAGCAAAGGGAGCTTTGTGAAGGAGACGGATCTCTCTCCCACATTAACCTTTCCAATGTCAAAAGCCTCTTTGTAGTTAGAAACTCCACTTGCTCCAGCACTTCAGTGCTGTTGGTTGTCCAGTGAAAAATGCCCGGGGGATGCCCTTCTGCCCTAAACCCCCTCCTGGCTTTGAGGAATGAGTCCCATGGTCTCCTGCACAAGGCTGGGGACAGGGAGACTGTGGATTAGCTCCTGGCAGGCCATTTGCTGTGCTGCCAGCCATTGCTGCCTGCTCGTCTCCAGGCACAGGAGCCCTCCAGACTCTGAGATTTCTCTTGGTGGGGTCGGGGGCTGGCCCATGGCAGAGCCCCATGTCCATGTTCCAGCAGGCAGAGTGCCAACAAGGGCACATTCTCCCCTGGCCAGCACGTGCCAGCACCCACGGGAGCTCAGGGATGTCACCCATCCAGCTGGGGCAGAGGCGCTGTGTGGGGACAGCCCGTGCCTTTGCTGCCTGCGGGGCAAACGCCACCAAAGCCACCGCTCCTTCTGCCTGCCCATGGCCTTGGGGAGATGGCGTCACCAGGGTGAGGGGCACCATCCCCGCAGGGCACTCTGAGCCTGAGTGCCCTGTGGGACTCTCCAGCATGGAGGGGGCTCTGACTCTGCTGGAAAAGGGCTGTCCCCAGAGATAAGGCTGTGCTTGGGAACGCGCATGTTGTACTCCCTGACCACCTCCGAGGAGCTGTAGGAAGAGAAGCCGGGGACACGAGCTGCCTGCAGGGCTTTGGTTTGCCAAAGGAATCAGCTTCGGGCTCCCGCAGCCGAGCCCCGCTCCATGGCAACCCCGCACGGGCTTATATTTCTCGTGACTGCTTGGCAGACTCGAGTGATTTAGCAGAGGGGGAACTTTGTACGCGCCGGAGCCACCGCTGCCAGCGCGGCCGTGCTGGGCCAACCGTCACCGTCCCAGCCACGTGGCGCTCATCCTTCCCGGGGGGCACGGGCTGGGGCAGCCCCTTGCCCACATCCCCAGAGCGGGCAGCAGGCTCCCCTGCCTGCGTGGGGTGGGCAGGCTCCCAAAATCCGCCTGCTGCTTGGCCAACCACCCTCTTGCCAGCACCTGGAAGAGGATGCTTTAAGCTGCCCCCGTTTGTAGTAACGAGCCAGAGACTAAAGGTTGGAGTTAATGGGGTGGGTGGTCAGGTGAGGTAATGACCTACTTCCAGGGGCAGCCGCTCCATAGGCACCCAGTGATGGTCCAGCCAATGTGTTTCCCTTCCCTTATCGCTTGTCTGTTCTGCTCTTCAGCACTTTTCCTGAGCTCTGGCTCACAATACATTGTTTATTTATTTATTGGGTTTGGGTTTTTTTCTTTTTTTTTATAATGGGAGCTTCCAAGAAATGCTGAAGGACTTTGTGCAGACCTGGCTGTGCTCAGGGTCTCTTCAAGCCTTGTCCTTCCCCTGCTCCGACTCCCTGCACCTCCTCAGGGTTGAGCTGCTGCAAATTGCTACGTTAAACCCACACACTTCAGAATTCAGACAAGGAAAACTAAAAGCTGGAGATCTCCTTTGGGCCTGTAAGAGCTGGAAACCCCCTGGGGAGGGGTTCCCCATGGAGCAAGTCCGGAGTCTGCTGGTGGGGGGTGTGGAGACTTGCGGCAGCCCTGGGGGCTCTTTCTCGACTCCCTGCACCTCCTCAGGGTTGAGCTGCTGCAAATTGCTACGTTAAACCCACACACTTCAGAATTCAGACAAGGAAAACTAAAAGCTGGAGATCTCCTTTGGGCCTGTAAGAGCTGGAAACCCCCTGGGGAGGGGTTCCCCATGGAGCAAGTCCGGAGTCTGCTGGTGGGGGGTGTGGAGACTTGCGGCAGCCCTGGGGGCTCTTTCTCGAATGGCCCCATCCAGTAGCCAGGCTAACCTTTGATCGCAATGCTCTGCTTATCTTGCATCCCTGTTGTCCCCAGGCAAAGCTGATGGGTTCTGGGTGCCTCCCCCTATCTGTGAGTGTGGAGGGCTCCTTGGGGGAGGATGCTCCTCAGCATTGTGTGCCCAGGGAGCATGGTGAGGATCCTCCTGAAGTATCACAGGAGCTTTTTTATACCCTCCTGTGCACACCGACCCCTCCCACGGCACCCTGCCCACCCAGGCAGGCATTTGCCCTGGGAGCAGGGTGCCTCTGCCCTTGGGGAGGTGGAGCCTGTGTGATGGGGGCTGAAGCGGGAGAGACCCCTGCGCACCAGGAGGGCTGATGTGACACTTCTCCTCTACCCTGGGGTGGAGTGGTACATGCTTTATATGGATGTTTTTCTGCTGAGGTGGCGGAGGATAAAACGAGTGCCTCGAGCTCTTGCAGTGAGCACGGTTGCAGGGCAGCATATCTTTACTGAGATGCATTTTCTAAATTCTTCCTCTGCACCGTTTCTGCGCCCTGCGGTCACTGCCTGCAGTGGCAGGGACCACGCTGGCCCCAACAGCCCCTTCTGCTGAGCCAGCGCTGCTGGCCAAGCTCCCCCGTTCCTGTTTCAGTTTGTGGCAAGTTCATGTTCATCACTGCTGTCGCTTCTGCTTCCCTGGCCGTTGTCTGGGGAGGCTGCAGGACCCCATTCGACCCCAACATGTCAGGCAGCGGGGCAAGGGGTATGGGAGGTGTCATCCTTTCCCCTGGCCAAAAGCTGCCTTCCCCACCTAGTCCCCGAGGAACCCTCATTTCCTAATTTTCATGCACATCAAGAGCAAGGAAATCCTGTGGCGGGGGGAGATGGGAGAGGGGAGAGGGCAGAGCATCCCGGTGCAGGCGGGGGGCTGAGCTGGGGCTGTGCTGCTGCCAGAGCAGGGTGCTGGGACAGCCGGCTGTGACTCGTGGACGGAAGGAAGCCCAGCTGCCTCTAATCGTGTTTCTCCTCCTCCCTCCTGCCCGGATGAGGGGGGACTGCAGGTTTCGCTGCCTGCAAGTGACAGCTGGGGACCTGGTTGTCCTGCTATGAATGAGAGGACCCACCACAGGAGCAACCCCAGCTGTCCCTCGGTGCAGGGGAGCTGCTGTTGGGAGCAGGCGGCGTGATCCCTGTCCCCCCAGCCCCAGCAGCCTTCTTGCTGAGCCCTTTTTTCCTTTGTTTTTAGCCAAAGTGCCTAGATAGGAGTGAGTTAGGTTTTTGGGTTTGGTTTTTTTATTTATTTATTTTTATTGAAGAAAGTGCAAACGTAGCTGTGGAGTGTTTCAGGAAACATCCCAGCAGGACATCTCCATGACCCTTTGCATGCACACAAGACTGGGCTCCAGCCAGCCCCGCAGCAGTCAGGCTGGGTTAGAGCAAAGAGCAGTACTGATTGCAGCCAGGGTGATGGTTTTACACCCGCCTGGATAAGAGCAAGGAATTAGAGGTGTAAAACATCGCACTCACACAGCTTCCCTTGAAGATCAAAGCAGTGACAGGTTCCGGCTTCTGTGTCCCCCGCGGAAGGCTCCCCTTCTCTGTCCCCTTCTCTGTCCCTCTGGCAGCTCTTCTGCCAGCACCCTGTGCCAACACAGGTGGGCACAGGTCTGTGGTGGCTGCGGTCCTTTGGGTCCTTGCAGGCATCCCAGGCAGACCCTGGGCTCCTTGGGCTTGGAGCAGGGGCAGAGCCGCTGCCTGTGTGCCGGGGGGGGTGGATCAGGCCCTGCCCGCTGGCCAGAAGCGCTGGTAGAGGGCAGGGGACACGGGGGCTGCACGGGGGCTCGTACCAGGCGAGCTGGCTGGGCCCTTTCCTGCCACACAGAGGTTGCTCACCTGCCACCCAGCACAGCGGGGCCGAACTTTGTTCCCGCTTAAGTCTTTCTCTCTCCTGATTTCCCGGGACACGCACAGCCTCGCTGCAAACCTTTGCAACTTCCACGGCCCTTGCTTCCAGCTAATGAAACGTTGCATTCCTGTTGACTCCCTTTAAACCGCGGCTGCTTATCTGCCTTCCTCTCCCCCTCTGCTCTGGGGCTTGCAGTTCTGCCTGCACGAGGTGTGTGTGGCTCAGAGCCACCTTCCAGCATCTTAACGATGGGAGGATTTTTAAACCTTCCTTTGAAGAGCATAAATCCCAGAGCTCTGCAGAGCTGGAGTTGGAGATTTAAACCAACCAGCATCGTTTTTCCTTGCGAGCAAGCTTGCACACAGATAGTCACGACCCAACTGTGCTAATAATGAGAAGAAAAAACTGCAAATGGTTTTCTTAAAAAGGAAGTTTCTGTCTCTGTGTGGGCCCCACCAGGAGACTGGAGCATCTGGGTTTTGGGTGCTAAAACCCATTTTCCAGGTAACAGAACTCAAGCCCGTGAGAACTGTGTGGTTTTCTGGTTTTCTCAGGCTGAAAGGTTGGATGGCATTTGAGCTGGTTTTTTTTTGGTTGGTTGGGTTTTTGGTGTTGTTGTTTTTTTTTTTTTGTGGCCTTGTCCTTTTAGGAAGGAATGTCTATTTATATATATTTTGAAAATGAAAGCACATGGTACATGTCCCCAGAAACCCTTCTGCATGTTGTCAACCAGCTCTGGTGGGGACATGGCTTTGCTGATGACTAGCAACCAACCCTCCTCACCAGCTCGTACCAGCAGCTGAGCTGGGGAGCAGGGGCAACCCCTGCCCTGCAGCCCTGGGGCTCGGGGTGAGCAGCTGTAAGTGTGCAGGACATGCCTGTGCATGGACAGGCTTGTGCACACGCATCTCCCCTCCTCGTGGGACCAGAGACTTCAGGATGTGGAAGTGGATGCAGGAGGAAGGAAGTCAGCCACTGAGTGGGGAGGGATGTTGTAGGGGCACTGTTAGGGCAGGCACTGGTGGGGAGGGCTGGAGCTGCTTGGTTGATTTATTTCTGTTGACTTCTCCTGCCCGTGCTATCATTGTGCTGCCTCTCCTGTCTGCAGTGATGGCTTCTCCGTGCCTGTGTTAGCGCTCCTGGGATGGGGTGCACTGGCAGCCCCCATGTCACTGCCTCCCCACGGTGACCAGGACCTGCCCGCGAGGGTCTGCTTGCCCAAGCTCCCTCGTCTCAGCTTGCACCTCTCGCCTGCTGCCCATCTGCCCAGAAGAGCTGGAAACCACATCCAGCTGTGTCGAAAATAAATGAAAGGCCGATTATCGGAGGGAGACAGTCCCCGTCTCCGCTGCTTGCTTTTATGGCCGTGCATGGACCTGGAAACACAGCTTTCAACTTTCTCTCTGTATTTATGTAACCCAAACTAACTCTTTTTTGGAAAGAGCCACTCTGTTGCACTTAGATAAATATAGCAGCTGCTCTGGAGGGAGGGTTGGTCCGTGAGTGCTCTGGCGGGTATGGGATCTTTGTGGACGGGCTTTTGTGGGAGTTTAAGCCTCTTTCAATCAAGGCAGGAGGGCTATTCCCCCACCATTAGCAGGGAGGGCTTGTAGCTGTCCCAGGGCAGTGAGGAGCTCGCAGCAGTGACTGGGCTGCACAGGACTGGGGTGGGGGGAGCAGCAGAAACCTGCTGAGATGTCAACTGCATCTTTTTTTTCTAAACGCCTCAATGCCTTTTGAGGCCAGAGCCCATCTATGCCCAAACATGCTGTTTGCTAACAGGCCGTTGCCTCCCCTTGGAGGAAGGAGCCTTGCTCCAAAGCACAGGAGCAGAGCTGAGCTATGGGGTGAACCCTCTGGGCCCTGCTCTTCCAAAGGGCCCTGTGGGGCTGTAGCACCTCAGAGCGATCGTTCAGGGCTGCTGGAGCAGAGCCACTGCTGCGACATGGGGTTGGGCAAAAAGGCAAGGAAGGGCAAAGGTTCTTCTGCCCTTAAGTGTACAAGGCACTGCAGGCATCAAAGTCCTTTGAGCTCTTTTAATGAAAGATGTGGGACCAACCCTTTGAACTCCTGAGCTGGGGGAAGCCCCACAGGTGCCATTTCCCCTTCCCAGGGCCATAACTCCCCACCCTCACAGACACTGGGACCTCTACGCTTGGCCGAGACCCAGTCACCACCAGGATCCAGGCACTGTGAACAGCCCATGGACCCCCTTCTGCTTTTTGATGCAAGACCCCTCATTGCCTTCATAGAGAGCATAAGAGATGGGTTTGCCTCAGTGGTCTGACCACCTCACTAGATGGCCCACATTGCTTGATGGGCTTCAGGGAGACCTTACAGCAGCCTTCCAGTATCTGAAGGAGGCCTACAAGAAAGCTGGAGAGGGACTTTTTTGCAAGGGCATGTAGTGATAGGACAAGGGATAATGGCTTTAAACTGGAAGAGGGTAGATTTAGATTAGGTATCAGGAAGAGATTTTTCACTATGAGGATGGTAAGACACTGGAACTGGTTGTCCAGAGAAGCTGGGCACACATCCCTGGAAGTGTTTGAGACCAAGCTAGATGGGGCTTTGAGCAACTTGGTCCAATGGGAGGTGTCCCTGCCCTTGGTAGGGGGGTTGGAACTCGATGATCTTTAAAGTCCCTTCCAACCCAAACCATTCCATGATTCAATGATTGATTCTCTTGTACCACCTGGGATCATCAAGGCTCACACATTGCAACAAAGTTTGATGGAATCAGAGTATCATCTCCAAGGTGTGCAGGGTCGCCCTTCCTCTTGTTTCTTCACACCTCTGACTGCCCTGTGATGAGGGAGCTGTGGGTTCTTTCTGAGGAAGCAGGGAGCTGCTGTTTGTGTCTGTGCATGCTGGTGTCCCAGGGACTTGGATCATGGAGGTCATGATGTGCTGCTTGAGTCTCTGCAGCACCATTGTGTCCCCCTCTGCTCCTCCCTGCTTTGCAGCGCTGACAACAAGAGTCCGTCTGCCCAGTGCTGCTGCAGGGGCTCCATAATCTGTTTTGTGTCCCTGATGGAGATCTGCAAGAAGATTCCCTATGTTGGCTGCAGGAAAGCAGAAGGTGCCTCAGATATTTGAGCCTTCACCTCCGTGCTTTGCTTGTTGCTTCCTCTGCAAGCCATGGCTTGCGGGTGCAGGCATGTCTGAATACCTCCCCGTCTGCCTGCTGCACATCCCTGCCCCTCACCGTGCCCTCTGCCCAGCTCAGAGCTGCGCAGCCTCGTACCACCTCCCTCTGCCATGCAGGGTCCACCAGGGCAGGAGCCACCTGGCTAAATGGTGGGACCCCCCAGGGCGGCATCGGTGAACACATGCACTCTGGCTTCACACAGTGTCTTTGTACAACCTTGTACCATGGCCCCTCATCCCTCATCACCAGGCAGGGACCTGGCAGCCCCACCAGTCCCTGTTGGGTGGAGGTGGCCGCCCTGGGTCTGAATGGAGGACCCTGCCATTTTGGTGATGCCCTCCTCAGGTCAGGTCTGTGTTTTTTGGCCCTAAGCAAGGTGGAGGTGAAACAGAGAAGGTAAAAGCTGCGCATTGAAATGGGAGGAGGCAGTGCCAGAGATCCAGCCAGAGGGCTCACAGCGTCCCCAGGATCCCCGAGCCACTCCGGCAGATGGCTGCAGCCCTCCCGCCCTGCTCCAAGGAATACAAATGTGCGGCAGATACGGTTACCCAGCCCCGAGAGCGGTGTTAGCTTTCATCTAGATCGATATCCCTGCCTGCCTGCATCTGAGGGAGCACTCAGCTGGCAACCCCAGCCCAGCCAGGAGGAGACACCCACCAAGGTGCTGCTGCCCGCTCCAGACCCTGCCTGTCCGTCTGTCCGTCTGCCTTGGCGTGGAGGCAGAGCCAGCGCCAACCGCAGCACTGTTGCCGTGCTGTCGGACTCCATCATGCGTAAAATGTAATAAATAGGGCCATAAGCCTTTTACGAAGTCTATTTCCACTCTTGGATCCGGGATTTAATGCATGGCTGCTTAGAGAGGCTGAGGATTTCAGGGGTCAGCAAGGCTAATTGCACTGCTGGAATAGAAAGGTGCACGGCAGGATGCTGTGCGCGGGTGGGGAGGGGGTGCCGGGGGTCCCAGCCACCCGCCACACTACCCCGGACCCACACACTCCCCGCCAGCAGCTTGGGAACGCAGCAGCCATGCATGATGGCTTGGAGAGGGCTGCGGTCCTCAGGGACCGCTCCTCGGCTGGGCACCAGGGGCTTTCGGGGCTGGGGGGACCATACCAGCTGGGGAGTCATATGTTGCAAGTGTTTGGTTCCCTGCTGCTCCATAGTGTCCCTGGATGTCTGGCTGAACACTTCTGACTGGAGCTCTTGATGTTAGGTTACCTAGAAGCCAGGGAAAGCCTCTGTGGGGGCCAAAGGCCAGTGAGGGTCCAGGTTGTCTTGGTGCAGGTGGTACTGCTGGGCTTAGCTGGCCCCAGTGCCAGGTCAGCCCCAGTCTGCAGCATCTCCCTGAGCTGCAGAGGGGAGGTGGATACCACCCTGCCAGGCTGCCTGCTGTGCCAGCTGGCCCTGACACCATAAACTGGGGTGTGAAGAGATGTGTGTGCTCAGAGGTGGTGCCGCCGGGGAAGCAGCCCCAGCAGGAGTGGAAATGCTGCACCGGGGCGAGAGCCAGGGGCACAATCCCAGCTGGGTGCTCCAGTGCCCGGGTGTGCAGCCGGGTGTGCAGCCGACCACCTCGGGGCCAGGACCTGACTGTGTTTTCTTGGAGGTGTCAGGGAGGGACCGGTGGGATGGGCAGGCTCCGCTTCACGGGGACAACTGGCAGCTGGCACATATCTCCTTACTCCTGTAAGGAGAGGGGGGACCCAGATGCCCAGAGGCTCTCAGGGCTTCACCCTGTGCCAGCCAGCCGCGCAGGGCTGGCAGTGCTGTGCCGCCGGCCACGGCAGACGGAGGACGCCAGCTCCGCTCGGTTACTTTCCTGGCTGATCCCGTCATCTCCATCTCGCGCCAAGTGCTGAAGTTGTCATGGAAACCAGCACGGCGGCAGCATCGCCAGCAGCTCCCGCGCGGTATCCTCGCTCCGAGGGCCCAGCTGGCACTGGGCTGCCACGGCGGTGGCCGGTGACTGGCTCGGTCAGCCACTTGCTGCTGGTCCTCATTCCTCGAGGGCATCAGTCTGCTGCTGGTTTCCAGTGATGCCCACGCACGGTTGCTTCTCCAGTGGTGTAGCAGGGACCAATCCATTAGTGTTCACCAATCCCAGACAGAGCCTTGCAGAAAGCACGCACAAAAAAAAGCCCTATAGTAGTGCTATACTATATTAATAGTACAGTATTAATAGTACCTGTTCTCAAGTTATCTTTAGCAACACCATTCCCACCTTCATTCATAACAGCCATTGCATGGGCCTGATTCTTCTCCCTGCTGCCTGGGTGGCTTTGAGGTAACCTCGACTTCCCAGGGTGCCCCACTCACCCCCCTGCACTTCCACCGCTCACCAGCGTTTCACTTGGCTGTGGAAAGGGATGCTCTGCAAACCTTTCCCCCTGCAGTGGGAAATTTTTTTTTTTTCCAGGGTTAATTTTTCTCTGGTGGCTGTAACTCTGAACTCTGCTTGCCTTTGCCTCTCCTCCCACGTCGCTCCTGTCCAGTGGGGCTGTGTCGTGCCAAAGGGTTTCTCCCTGGAGCATCCCTGCTGGAAGTCCACACTGGTGCTGGGATTTTGCTTGATCAGTGGAAGAGGCAACGCCTGAACCTGACTATTGGGGATGGAGTATTTTCCACTGCTCTTTCAGTGGGTGTTTTCATAGGTTTCAAGCTCTGGTTCTCCCTTCCCAGCATCTTCCATCTTCAGATCTCACACAGACTCCTGGGAGGGTGCAGGGCTTTGAAAGGGCTTTAAGGTTTCATGGGTTCAGCCCACCACTTTGAGGCAGCATCTCCTACCACTGCCAGGGAAAGGCTTATTTCTCTTACTCTTGAACTTGACAATCACAGAGTTCCTCAGGTTCCTGGGCTAATCTGTTCCTGCCTTTAACGAGCTGCCTCATTAAAGTGCTTTTCCTTAATAACCAACCCTCCGGGCTGGGTGAGAGGCTGGAGAGGTTTGAGCGTAGACAACTGGAGACCTGTAGGCTGCAAAGGTGCTTTTCCAGCTGGTTGGGGGGGGTGCAGGATGAACACCAGCCCTCTCCTCCTGCACAGAGCCAGCAAGGTTGTGAAGGGGACTGCAGCCCAAAGCACTCCAAACCACCCTGCCTCTCCTGGCCTCCAGCACCAGATTTGCTGGACCCACAAACCACAACAGTGCAGCCGAGGAGGGCAGGTTGCAAAGGGTACAACTGGGGGTACTGGGACTAAACTGCTTTGCTGCACAGTGTCCTTACCCAGTGCTGTGCCACACTGGGGCTGCTTGGCATCACCCCAGGAGCCAAACCCAAGCCTGCACACTGCCAAGCGGGCATGCCTGCGCGCCTCGAGCCCAGGAGGTGTCTGCCCAGACTTAATGAGGGGGTTTGAGCTTGTTGCCTTGGTGCTTGCAAGCTGGAGCAGCTGGTTTTGAGACATGGAAGTGGAAATCTCCCTCCTGGGGGCCTGCTCTCTGTGGAGGAGTATGCACACAGCTTGCAGCCATGGCCTCCTGGGAGCATCCGTCTGGCAGATGTCAATCCCACCTGGTCCCCCCATGTCCATGGTGACTGCCCTGGCCAAGCAGGGCACAAGGCTGGGAGCCCTCAGGGTTGGGAGCCCTCAGGGTTATGGCTGTGAAGGAGCAGATTCATCAGTGCCTTTGGCAATGTGGCAGCATTTCACGGCTGCCACAGCCTGGGCTGAGCCAGCCCCCATCTCCAGGCCATGGTTTTTAGGTTGGTGATGATGCAAAGCAGAAAGTTGCCTGGTACTGGCGCTGCTGGGGCTGCTCTGTGTATATATAGCTGACCCACTTGCTGAGTTGGGGCTGCTGGCCCTTCCTGGAGCTGCACTCAGGGGTGTGTGCATGCACCAGGGCTGCAAGGGGCTGCCCCAGTATCAGACTGGGAGCACAGGGCTGTGGGCAACCGGGCTGCCGTTGCCTGCTCTATGGAAGGGCTGCAGGAACTCTCTGCTCGCAGGCTGCAACTGCACTGTCTGCCACTCAGGGGGACGTGGGCTCTGTAGCCTCCCACCCACTGGCTCCCTGGTTATCCCAGGGAAGGAAGAAGCTGCTGGTGCCTCGGCAAAGGCAGGAACAGGCAGAAATGGCTGCTGGAGGGACCAGCCCGCGGCTTGCCGGGCTCTGCCTGGGCTGAGGCAGGATCCCAGCCCAGGGCAGCCCTCGAGCCCCATCCGAAGAGGCAGCCCAGCCTCCAGTGGGGTTAGCCAGCCTCCTGGCCACCACCACCCACCCTCCAGCCAGGCCTGAGGGTTGGGTGTTCAGTGGGCTGGGGGTTTGGGTGCTGGAGCAGCCATGCTGCTGCTGACCTTATGTCTATGAGAGCAGGCGTGTGTGGGGCATGCATGTGCATGCAGCAGCACCGCAGGAGCTGCAGCACACAGCGCCCGTGCTGCCCACAGGACCAGCTCCACACCAGCCAGGCACGTGTGGAGCCCAGCATACCTTGTGCCAGTGCTGCTGGTGTGTGCCATGTTCTACTGCCCTGCCTGCCCTGCCTGCCCAGCGCTGAGGTGGCTAGGTTGGGGTGGCAGAGGGACCTTGTCCCTCTGCCCTGGTCACTGAGGAGCTGTGCTGGTCCCCGGGGCTTGCAGCAGCTTAAAGGCACAGCTGGTGCAGCATGGTGGCCTCCCAAGGCTCATGTTCCCACTGGGGACAGGGTACAAGGATGGGGCCGAGCAGCGTAGGTGGCAAGAGGAGAGTGAGCTGACATGAGATGGGGACACAGCCCCACTATGGGGTCATGTTCCCAGAGGGCCCAGGAAATAAGGGAACAATAACCCACCAAAATTCATGCCCTGGACCACTCTGAGCATGGGGTGAAGCAGGAAGGACTGACCCCTTCTGGGTGGGCTTGTACTGCCACCCCTATGGAAGGGGAGCCTGTGCTTCTGGAAGGGGTTCTGTCCCTATGGAAGGGGGGGTGTCCAGGTGGGCTGTTGTTTGGTAAGAGAGAGGCTGGGAGCCCCCAGAGGCTACAATTGTCCAAGCTGCTGCAGGTGGCTGCACAGAGCCATCTCCTCTCCTGGCCCACTGGTCTTTTGCCCACCCTGAGCTGAGCCCTTGGGGTTGAGCATTGCAGGAGTGCCCACACATGGGGACAGGGTCTGGTCCCGAATCACCCATCACATGAGGCTGCAGATGAGACCGTGCCTGAGCTCTCACCCACAGCAAGATGCTTTGTGTCATGACACCAGTGTTGGCATGGGGACATGGGTGCCAGGAGAGTCGGGGACATAGCAATGGGTGGCACAGGAGCCTGGCAGCGTGGCCCTGGAGAAATCATGGGACTCAGCCCCACTAACTGTGCAGCTCCTTCCCCAGGATCAGGGCATGTGGCCAGGATGCTTTCCCGAAAAGAGCCACTATCCACACGTAGTTGCCTCTGACAGGCTACAGGGGACATGGTGTTCCCATTTGATGGCCTCTTGAGGTCCCTTTGGCTGGGTGTTTCCAGAGCTGTTGTGGTTGGCACACCTGGAGAAAGGCATGTCCCCAAGGTAGGTCACAGCAAATCGCTTGCTACGGAAAGGGAAATTAATTATAGGCGCTTTGCTGCACTCCAGGCAACTGCAAAGGCTGATGTTTCTCCTGTTGGACGATAAACTAATTGTAACGCCAAAACCTCAACAAAAGCAACACGCTTAAATGCTTTCTTAATTAATAATTCTCAATAATTACTTGACGTCAATGACCAATAAACATTTCGGAGAAGGGAAGTTGCTGTTAAGTGCCCGGTACCTTTCCTCCTCCAGTCGCTGCGCCTGGGTTCCTGGAGACCTGATGAATCCCACAGAAAAGCACAGGGAAGGCCAAGCCCAATGTTTTTAAAGGAAAACATTAAGCAGGAAAAACGTGATTATTCACGTGCTTGTCCACAGGGAAAAGAGAAGGGAAGCTGAGCAACTGCTCAGCCCTGCTGCTCCCTGCTGAGCAGCTAGGAAGGGATGGTAATGCCAACGGGCAGACACCCAGAGGGACGGCACCCATGGGTGCCCCTTTCCTGCCCCTGCGGTGCTGTTGAGCCCCTGGTGGGATGCTCTGCTGGGGGCAGCATGAGGGAGAGGGCACCTTCCCAGGGAGCCCATGTTCAAGGGGTCTTTAAGGCCCTGTTGAGTGTCCTGCACCTATGGAAGGTCCCTTCCCTCCTGCAGGCATCCTCCACATGCTGCCTCCTCCTCCTCCTCCCTCCTATGGGCTGTCTGAGGGCAGCATCTCCCGGCTCAGCGTTGCCTGTCCTGAAAGCATCACCAGCTGTATTTTATTGGGTGGGAGTTGGGGAGACCCTGATCCATCTGCTCTTAAACAGAGCCTCAGGAAACCTGCCATTCGTCCTCACTGCGGTGCTCCTGGCTGCAGCGCAGTGCTGGGAGGGTTAATGTTGTCGTCGGCCTCCTCCTCCTTCTCCTCCTCTCCGCTTCACAGCCATCTTAAAACCGGAGCTTTGCAGTCCCTGTTCCCACTCCTTTTACAGTATGGACCAGCTGGCTGGCCAGGGAGCCCAGCCGGCTCCTCCATCCCTCCGACTCCTTTCCTTCTTTGGATGTCCCCTGCGCTTGCTGGCCAGGCACTGCCTCCCTCCCATGGGACCCATGCCCCTGGCGAGGGGTGATGGCTGGGGCGAGGGGCTACCTGGGGTTGGGGGGCAGCAGGCACAGGGTGCGATTTTTGCAGAGGTTTCTCTGGGACATCTGCCAAGATGGATGCCCCAGCCGGCTCCGGGCACGGTTAGTGTTTAGGGAGCCCTTTAGAGCTGCAAATCCCTTGGCGGGTGTGAGTGAAATCCTCCTGTGGGAAAAGGTGGGAGAGGGTCAATAACCAGAGGGTGAGGAGGGGAAACTGAGGCACAGCCAGGGGACTCAAGCTGTTCAGCGTGAAGGAACCTGTTGCAGAGCATCTCAGCAGGGGTAGAGACAGAGCTCCTTCTAGCAGGGCAGTACCAAAGCCTCATCCAGCACATGTCACCATCCAAAATAAGCTGCAGTCTGGGGTGGGGGGCTGGAGCAAAACCAGTGATACCATGGGAGGCCCCCCCCAGCCTGGAGAGCTGCAGGCAGGGAGGGCAGAGCTGCAGGCGGGCAAGCTCTGCTCTCCTCTGAGCTCTTCCCCCGTCTGCTGCCCCTCACATCTGGGCTCGAGGGTCCCGGGGGTGTTTGCTGGCGTCCGTGGGAGAGTTGCTGGAGCATGCGCTGCTGTTGTCCTGACAGACAGACAGCCACAGCCCTCCATGCTCCTGGCTCTGCATCCCCTGTGCTCCGTGGCCTGTTACCCAAATACCAGCTACTGCCCAAGGGCTTATGCCCCCCATGAGCCTGGGGAAAGCAGGGGAAAGGCCTCTGGGGCTGAGGCGGGAGGCAAAAGCAGAGCATCCGTGTGTCCTCTCTCTGCTGCCTCAGCAGATGTCAGCACAGGGAGGTCATCCAGAGATCATGTTTGGGTTTTAGGTTTTTTTTTTTTAGGTTGCTGTAAGTCTTGGTGCATAGGATGGTCCCTGAGCAGGGAATGGGGTGAGAAGGGGGAGCAGCCCCCGAAGCCACAGGGAATTCTCTGATGTGCTTCTGGCTGGTGAGCCCAGACATTCCCTCAAAAGAGAGACTGTTGCCATCTCTAAGGTCTGGCTGAGGAACATAGCGTGGGACTGGCAGCCCACCCAGCGCGGGGATGTGGTGAGGGTTGGACCACTTCAGGCTTCCCCACGCTCCAAAAATATGAAGGTTGGTTGGAAGATTTGAGATTTGGGGGAAGAGGGTCAAAACATGTCCCCTGTCTCTGGTCCCCAAGTGGGGACTGAATTGGAATTTCAAGACTGGGAACATCCCATTTTATCCAGGGTTGTGCTGAGGGATATTCCCAGGCACAGGGCTCCCCAGCTCCCTCCCTGCTGTGCCACTGCAGGTTCTCATGGGCTGCTGGCAGCAAGAGTCTTGTGTCACCCGCCATGGCAGTGGGGACACCCTGTGGAGACCAAGGACCCATTGGTTGGAGGGTGTCGTTGTGTGGTCTGAATACTGGAGTGCGTGGGGTGCAGGACTGGTATTTCTGTGGGTGCCATTGGCCCTGGTTCCAACCTCTTTCCAGCAGGGATGATTAATGGATTAACCCCTTCCCTCCTGACACTGCCCAACCTCTTGCCTGGCCTGTGGGGTGGCTGTGGGGGAAAGGCCAGGTGGTCTGGCGAGCTGGAGGGCAGTTTCCTTTGGCCAGTGCTGTGGTCATGGGGCAGGGAGCTGTGGCCATGGCTGGTGGTGCTGGCAGTGGGGAACCCTGGCCACCCGGGGAGCAGGTGTCCCAGCATGAACCGGCCAGCCGGGAGCGCCGGCAGCAGGAGGCAGGATGCCTGGAGTTCCCGTCCTGTTTGGCCTCGTCTCAATGGGACTTGGCGCCAAGAGCCAGGGGGGTGGCTGCTGTGAGCAGCCAGCAGCGCCTCGGCTCAGCCTGGCTTCCCAGCCATGCTGGGGTAGGGGCTGGCTTGCAGTGAATCCCCTTTTTTTACCATTTTGCTAGCTATAGCAATGGATGCAGCCAGCACGAAGCCTGGGGTTTAATGGCAGCCACCACAGCACGGTGCTCTGCCCTTCCTGCCTCTTGCACAGTGCCCCTGCTCTGATGTCCCCACCAGAGAGCAGTAGGAAAGGTCCCGAGAGCTTGCTCTGCCCAGGCAGGAGGCTTGTGGTCAGCTCACACAAGCCCTGCATCTCCTGGGATGGCTCTGACAGGGCCATGGTCTGGGGTTTTAGCAGGAGCACCTTTGGGGTCCCACCCCATCAAATGCTCCCTGCGGGAGCTCGGGCGAAGGGGCCATGCAGCATGGCCCAGGGTAGGGAGGCTGCATGGGGCAGGTCAGCTGCCAGGAGAGCAGTACTGCAGCCTGGCAGCTCACAGCCTCCTGCCAGCATGAGTGACAGCCAGCAGCATTTTATGGCATCCTGGGCTTCACCACTCTTTGTTTCTGCCCATGCCTCAGCCTCATGGCAGCTGCCTTCATGCCATGTCCCACAGCTAAGCCTGGTGGGATTTTGTGCTCTCCTGACCTTGCAGGAAGTGGTCTCCATCCTCTTCTACCTGCCTTGACCTGAGCATCAACACCTTCCCCCCTAGGACTGCATTTCCCGTTGGTGAAATGGTTTTCTCAGGAAACCACTGGCAAGGTGTCATAGAGGCTGCAGGTGCCCAGCAAATCCTGAGGCATGTCTCCTTCCCTCTGGGATATGCAACAGAGGGACAAATCCTGGTGTTCAGCAAAAAAAAAATAAAAAATAATCCCTCACCCATAATCCCAGTGAGACAGCAAGTACAGCCGGGTGGAGGGCTGGCACTGGGGGCCAGTTTGGGTGAGGAAACGTGCCTGCCTCTCATCAGCGAGGAATCCACAGGGAAATCGTGCATCCTTCACCAGGAGGTCTGGGTACCGCTGCTCTGTCCAGGAGCAGGGAGAATCCCTTCCCACACAGGCAGGACCCTCTCATACCAGCACATCTCTAAACCTCTCTGAGATGCAGAAGTTGGGGGGGGAGGATCAGACCTCCAGCATTTCACCAGCAAACCATCCTTGTTTCTCAGGAGACACCCAGGGAGAAAGTTCATGGCCTGTTTTATGCTTTGCATCCTGTTTAAGCCAATGCAAGCTTCTGCACCGGATGTCTATGGGCACTCCCTGGCCGTGGGTGAGGAGAAGCATCAGTGCAGTGCCCTGGCTCCTCTCACACCAAATCCAGAAGCCAGCAGGGTAATAAATGAGGGGTCTATATTTAGATGCGGCATCTGGAGAAGCCCCATGGTGTTGCCAGCATTTTACTATTCAGCGCAGGCAAGGTTTCCCCACTCCTCCAACTTGATGCCACCTTTGCAGAGAAACACGTCAAGGACATCCAGCACCAGCTGGAAAAACACCCCAAACAGAAAATCTGTAACCCGCAACAAGAGCTTGGCACCCGCCAAGGGATGGGTAGAGCGGAGCATCCCAGGGAGCCTTGCAAGAAGCTGGCTCGGGGCCCGTTTAGTTTGGCAAAGGCCTTATTTTGTTGCACAGAAGTTTGTAGTAAAGCAGCATGTTGCAGGGATGGAGCCACCTCTTGTGCCACCCCAGCCAGTGTCAGCTCCTCTCCTGGTTCTGTTGCTGGTGCACCCAGGCTGGCTTCTCTCTTCTCCATGCACTGGGCTGGCTGATTCCTCTCCCTTTTCCAAGGAGAGGTACAAAGCCTGGCTCTGCAGCACTTCTCCTTCTCTGCATTCCCACCACAGCTCCCCAGGTCAGATACCATCCATGGCAGGAGCTCCACAGCCTTGGTTACAGGGGGGTAGCTGGCTTCATCCCACTTCATCCTGCCTTTCAGCACGGCGTCAGCCATCGCCCTGCGTTGCTGCTAATCCATACGGTGCCTAAACCTCCGGCAGCACCCTGGATGTTCTGCTGGAGCTGCCAGGAGCAGCCAGGGATGGTGAGGGAAGATTTTCCTGCTGAAGCCAGGGCTGCTGAGCCCCCGCTGACTCAATGGCATATGAAGTTCCCAGCAATCCATGGTGAAATTTAAGGAGAGGCCTAAGTGTTGTGCAAAGGAGGAAGAGCCCTGTGCAGAGCCAAGCTGCAGGATTCCTGCTGTCCCATAGTGTGAGGCTGGTACTGGTTTGGGAGGGGTGAGATTTGCATGAAGGTGCCTGGTACTTGGATTTGGGTTTTTCCCTCTGTTTTGCAACAGAGGCTGTTAGGAACGGATTCTCTCCACATGCGTGCTCCTCTCCTTTCCTAGCCTGGGGATAGTTTCTCTAGGCAAAGCCAAACACTGAGCCATTGCCATGAGACATGTGGCTGAACCAGCAGGTGACAGACATGGCGACCATCCCTGCCAGAGGCTCACAGTGCCTTTTTCCCACACCCCTCCGAATTTTGATCGCAGCAGGTCATGGGGAGCAGTTCGGATGGATTCCTGCATCCCACTGAGGATGCAGACAGGGTGGGAAATCCCAGCACAGCCACAGTGCCAGGCAAAACTCACCAGCGATGGGGCACAGAAGCCCCTTCCCCACCTCTGCTTGCACCTTGGGGCTTGCACAGCTCTGACTCCCTGCTCTCAGCCGAGTGCAAAGGGTGTCATGTGTGTGCGAGCTGCGCATGGACAACCTTGCCTCTGGTTGCCCGTGGTGCACGCTCTGCATCAGCAGTACCGGGACACTTGAGGACACCTCAAGGACTGTGAAACCTGCTGATGGGGCTGGTTCACAGCTGCGCTGGGAGATAACAGCTCATGGTGCTGGGGGACGGTAAGCGCCCCCACACCTGCTCCCACCTCCCAGGGCACCCCAGGGAGGGAGAGCCCCTTTCTCATACCAGGCACGATGTGTTCAGCCTGGGGATGGGGGCACCCGTGGGAGCCTGGGCAGCTGCCTGCAGAGGACTGGAAGTCGTTTGGGGAGGAGGAGGAGGAGGAAGGCACCTGACTGCCAGGCAGCAGTCCAAGTAGTTGAAACAGCTCCCGTTGGGGTTTGCATAACCAGGCACAGCTCAGCTGGGTCTGGAGACACGCGGCTCCACGCAGTCACCCACGGTTGGGAACCGCACTGGCAGAGGAGCACTGGATGAAGAGGCTGAGGGGTTTGGGCCACTGCGTACCATGCCCACTGTGCCCATACTGCCAGGGGCTCCAAGGTGCAGGGGTGGCTCCTTCCCCTCCAGCAGCAGCAGGAGGGTGCAAAACCAACTTCACCCGTGGGCTCAGAATGTGTGGACTGGACAGGGGTCTCCTGCCAGTGCCGTGCTGAGTGTGGCCATGGGGCTCACTGTCCTGCCTCCCTGCCACTGCCCAGCTGCAGCCACGGTGCTCCCCTCCAAGGTGACATTGGAGAATCTGCCCAGGGACACCTGACTGTAGTCCCAGCTGGTAGCGCCAACGTGGGGAGCAGAAGCAGCAGAGACAGATGGATGGCCTCCATGGAGCAGGGAGATGAACAGGACAAAAGCTAGGGGAAGGGGAGGTGGTGGGGCTGGTAACTAGAGCTGCTCACATGACTGGGGAGCTGCTGCCAGGCACTGGGACCATTCAGAGTGTATGAAGGTGGCACACCAAGCAGGCTCCTTAACCCCTTCAAGCCCAGCATGGGGATTGGGACATAGTGCTGCCAGGGCAGAGATGGCCTCCTGCGCACCAGAGGGGACCCTCAGCTCTGATGCTCCCCACCTGGAGGCAGATGCAGGGGTCAGACCAGTTCCTGGGCACCAGGCTGTTGGATCCAGATTTCAAATCTGGCTTTTCAAGCCAGCCTGACCCAGGTTCTCTGGATTAGCTGGGGTCAAAAATTGATGGGGGACAACATGGCTAGGGACCAGGCAAGCTCAGGGCAGGGTTGTGAGGGAGCTGGCACAGGGCATGGAGTGGGTAAAAGGGTCTGATTCAAGCATAAGACGTCATGTTTGTGGGCTTCACCCCTACTGGTTTGGGGGGAAGAAAGGAGGGATCCCAGCCACCGTAGCAGGGAGCAGCCTGGGGGGCAGCTCCACTGCACCCCACTGGAGCCAGTCAGGCTGGGGTTTTGGGGAGGAGAAAGGTGTGGTCCCTTGCAAGGGGAAATTTGGAATAGGGCAAAGCTTTGTGCATGTGGGTGATCGCCTGGGTTTGCATGTGTGCTCCTGGAGGAGAGTTTTGCCCTTAGAGGGATTTTTCTATCTGGAGATCTCAAAGCAATTTCTTTCCTGGGTGAGTCAGTTGTTTGGGGAGGGGGGGAGACAGGAGCGCCTGGTCCCAACGCCGGGGAAAGTTCAGAGGTTGGCTCCTGCAGCAGAGCCAAAAAGCAGGGACAGAGGCCAAGCCCTGGATCCCTGTGGGCAAGTGGCCTGGCTGGGAGACCCACCACTTCCCAGGACACGGACAGCACTCCTGTGTGGACCCAGGCACAGCAAAGCCTTGTGGCGGCTGGTGTAGCACCGGGAAATCCCCAGGCCAAACAGGTTGTGCCAGTGAAAGCGCAGCCCCAGAAGTGCTGCTGAGGGATCACGCCTCCACCAGCCACCTCGTGAGCAGTGTACCCAGCCCATGGTCACGGGGCCTGCTGTGACCTGCTCGCCTTTCACCTTCACCTGCCTCAGTTTCCCCACTTTAATAACTGGAATAGTATCAGTACCGTTAATCAGTGATTTCCCAGCACTGGTGATGCCCACCTGGAAAATACCCAGCCATTCATCATCTCCTTCTCCCCACTGCGTTTTCAGGTGATTTGAATTACTGAAGGGGCGATGCAGCCATGCCATCTCTGCAGTTTTGGGGTGTTGGGGCTGGCACAGCCCTCCCCGGGCAAGCCCAGGAGCTGGCAGTGTTCACGCTGTGCTTTCCCACCAATGCCCAGGCTCCCTGGCTCCCCCCTCACTGGCTTTTCACGGGCCAAGCTGTGACCATGCCGGCCGGTGACACATCTCCTCTGTCCAGGACACCTCCAGGCACTGTGCAGAAAATGAGCAATAATTTAATCAGGGAGACTGCGGTGTCCGGCACATGGGCCCAGCCGGAGGAGGGAGAGAAGGGAGGCCCCAATTCAGGAGGAGTTGGGGGGACCCCTCTCCTTGGAGACCCTGGTGATGGGGAGAAGTGAGGTGCAGGCAGCGTGGCTGTGCCATGGGGTGCCAGTGCCCCACGCAGGACAGCAGGCAGGAGCTGGCATAGGCAGCACTGCCTGCTGTCCTGCAGCGGGGGCATGCAGCGAGGGGCAGCCACCCAGGGAGACAGGGAGGGCTGGGCAGGGCTGGCACTTTCACCCCCACCAGGATATGGGCCCGGGCACGCATGGACAGGTCTGGTGGGAAGGTACAGACAGATCTGAGCAGTTTTGCCTTTTCCACAGCAGTTTACATCTTTTGACGCCTCCCGCCTCTAGCTGAAAATGTAGTTTTTCATGTGGGAGCTGGGCATAGCGGGGGTTCCCCCAGAAAAGCCCCACTGGCAAGAGGGGCGTCCTGCAGCCAATCTGTGGGAGGAGAAAGGGTCCATTGATGGTCACCGTGGGTCAGATTTGGTGATGGTGCCCTGGCCCCCGGCAAAGCATGGCGTGGCACTGGAGCGTGCTTGTGGCAGCAAAGCATCGGGGCTGGACCCGCTGGGAGGTCAAGCTAATGCGGGAAGATCCTCCTTGCACCGTCTTAACCCCAGCTTGAACCTTCCCCATCTCCTGCCTTGTCCTGATTAGCACTAAGAGGGTGCTTTGCTGCCGGCAGCGTGGGCAGCATCAAACACTGCAGGGCACCACACTGTCTTCCATGGCGGGGGAAGGCCTCCACACCTCTCTGAGCTTCGGCACCAAATCTGCAGGCAGGCAGGAGATACACTTTCCTCCCTCCCCTGCCTACCACCTCCCTGGCAAAAGGGACTAGGAGTGCTCCTGGCAGAGGACAGCATGGTCCCTGCTCTGCACAAGAGCATCACAAGGTCTGAAGAGGCTCCTGTGTCTTGGGGAAGTGAAGAACATCCTGCAGATGATGGGCACAGACCTTGTAGAGGGGTAACACTGGGTTGTGGTGTCCGGCACTCAGCAGGTTCTCTCCACCCGCTCGTGAGTTGTGTGTCTAAAGGGACAGGATTTGGGCTGGCTTGAATCTCAGCTCCCATTTCATGGCTGTGGATCTGCTGACACGGAGCACCAGAATGCACTGGGAATTACATCCCCATGCCGAGAGCAGCAGAGCTAGTCTGCCTGCCGAGCCACTGTCACCCCGAAAGCCCTGTGTTTGATGTCCTGAGCCAGGGGAGGAGAATATTTCAGTGATGATAGTTCACACCAAGCTGACCTTCCCTCATTTCACAGCATCAAGGCACCAACCCCAGACCTGGCGGCACCATAGAGCGAGGGGCTCTGGTGCAAGTGAGAGCCTGCCTCTCCGGCACGCTCACTCCCTGCCACCTGCCTGTGGACCCTGAAAGCCTCCTGCCTTCCCCATGTTGTCTGTACCAGCCTCTGGGAGTAGTTCAGGGATTCCCAGGACCACAGGTTGTGTCTGTGGCTCCTGGCAAAGGCAAGGAGAGCTTTCTAAGCACAGCAGCATGGAATATCCCAAGACTGTGGCTGCAGGTAGGAAGCACAGCTGAGGCTGGGCTCTCCTGGGCAGCTCTGATGCTGGAGCAGGATCCCAATGTGGCACAACACAGTGATGTCTGCCACAGTCCATACTGGCAGCAGCTCTGCCTCCCTCCCTGCTGCTGCAGGTTCAACCTCACTCGTAGCGTGGGGAGCTGGAAGGGCGGTTGCCAGCTGCCTCCTGGCTCCTCTTTGCTCTTGAAGCCAGCTGAGAGAGGTGAGGAGCTGCCAGTGCCAGGGTGAACAGTGCCCACAGAGCTGGACTGGTGTTAGCTGGGAAGGGCTCTGCCATCAGAGGACGTTTGCAATGCCCTCCAGAGAAAAAGAGCCTCATGGAGCCCCAACAGCCTCTGGGCTGGTGACCAAACCTCCAAAGGAGCCCCTGCAGTCACCCCGACCCCAGGGGAGCCACCTCTCTGATCACAAGCCATCATGTGGCTGCTGGCTACTAGGACATCAGAAGAGGAAGGTCTGAAAATAATCACCCCCTCGTTTTTTCCTTTCAAAAGGAAGGAGTTGCCACGGTGGGGAATTTTTGTGGCCAGTAGAGCTGGCTAACCGTCAGCTCCTCGGTGAGTCAGGCACTTGTCCCCTCCCACGGCACGGCCTGACCACCAGCCTGGCTGGAGCTTGGGGGCACCCTGGTTCCTGGGGCTCCCCAGCCTGTCTTGTGGAGCACAGGGTTGGGTCTGCCAGTGGAAGCAGTCCCCAGTGTTTTGGGGTCTCGATGCCCCATTGGTCTCAGCTATGGTGCCTGCTGCTTCTTCTTCTGCTGAGCATCCTCTGCGGAGCCTCTCGAGATTGTAGGTCTTGTGCCAGCTCTTGCCCCACGTAGGCTGTGCTGCTGGAAAAATGCTGCAGTGAGGTGGTGAGGGCAACACCAGCCTGCTCCACATTCCTTCCCCGCGGCCAGGGGGTCGCATGGCAGGACTGGAGACCTCCCAAGATGAGAGGACGTTCCCACTGTGGTTTTGTCATGCCGGTTGCTGTTTGTTGGTCCGTCCTGCCTTTGGTTTTGGGGCAGATAACAAGGAATTTCTTAGAAACCACCATGCCACCGAGCAGTGCCAACCCCCTTGGGTGGCTGGGACAAGGCTGGCAGCAGCCTCCAGCACATGCACGTTTTTGGGTGCTGGGATCTGCTGTGGCGGGATCTGCGAGGGGTGGACGGCGTTTGTCAGGCTGGCTGCTGACAGGGTTGGTGTGGGGTGCTGCTGTCTGGCTGGAAGGGTGCAGGATAAAGCTGTCAACCTTCTCTTGAGATGGGTGACAGTGTTATCAGCGTGCTGTGTGTGCCTGAGCACACTGGCACTGCCCGGAGAGCCCTTTGCCTGGCAGACTGTATCCCGGGGACATGGCAGCGGCCACAGTCGGCAGGTGCTGTTTCCATTAGCTGGTGTTGAGAGAGGAGCGTCCCTCTTTGGGAACAGCCTGTTCCTCGCTGCTTCTACCTGCTGCCCCCTCGACTTGCATGGGGCAAAACAACCATCATTTCTCCTTTTCTGCCCTTGCTGAGTGCCCAGTGGTGCCAGAGGGTGCCAGCAGTGGGGAGGTGCTCTGGGCTCTGCGTGGGGCTGTGGGGTTCTGCAGCCCTGGACTGGCCCATCCCGGAGCTCGGGCAGAAATAAAGTGGGCTCTATATCTCAGAAGTAATTTGGAGCCCAAGTAAATGGCTGCCAGCTATAGCATAAACGTGCAGCTCTGTAACCTGTGATATATTTTACTGTTGCCCTCCTCCTAAACCTGACACACCTTTGTTTAAAGTGTTCCAGCAAAGTGTTGTTTATTCAGGCCATTATTACCAGTATCTCAGGCTCCTTTTTTCTATCCTGTGACTCAGGGATAGTTTAGTGCAATTTCTTACATCTTTTCTCCATATCAAAGATAACCTGGCAAGTTCATGTTTATTGTTTGCAGTTAATGTTTAATATTTCCTATTACTGGCATCTCAGGGTTGATCTTAATTACACCCTTCTAATGTAAGACAAAAGTCAGTGGGCTAGACTGGGCTGTGGCTCAGAGCCTGGCACCCAGCACCCCTTGTCCCACTGGTGCCACCGGGACGGGTGCACGGTACTGGGATGGATGGGATGGGTAGACGGTGCTGGGATGGATGGGATGGGTGCATGGTGCTGGGATGGGTGAAACTGGTGCATGGTGCTGGGCCTCTCCACAGGCTGCACTGGGAAGGTAGCTGCTCCATGCGTGTGGGTGCTGGGTGGCTGGTGTGGGGCCTGGCCCTGCCACGGTGGCTCCCACATGCCACAGCAGCACGGATGGGCAGCAGTGGGTTTTGAGCAGCCCGAGTGGAAGAAAGGATCAACCTGCTGTTTGTTTTGCCCAGGCTTTAAATGCTAGCACTGTTCTTTCCTCTTGCTGGCTGGGCTGAATTGTTAAAAGAGATTAGTACAAACTGAAAAAGAAAATGACAGTGATGAAAGCACCTTGCTCCCAACAGGACAGGAAGGTGTTGCACGTCTCTGTGCAGACCCAGGAGCCTGGGAGATTTCTCTGCTCCTTTTTCCCCCCAAAATTGAGGAGCTGCAGCCTGCTCTGCCCAGCCCTGCCTCTGCACTCCGTGTGCCTTCCTCCGCCGTGTCACCTCAGCCTGTTTGCAGGCAGGGTCCCCTCCGCCTTCGCTGCCTCCCAAGGAGGAACCGCTCGCCCTCCGCTTTGGGGCTCTCAGGTTATAAATATCGGGGGGGTGTCAAGGGGCGGCCGGGCCAAGGCACAACCCAACACCACCTCTCCCTCATTCACAGTGACATTTTGTCAAATGCCAGTGGGGAGGGGGGTTGCTTATCTGCTGGCACAGGCTCTGGTGACCTTCACAGCTCTGGCCAGGTGCCTCCTTGCTGTATTTACACTTATTTATAGCTCTCTCCTCCATCCCCACCTCTGCCCTCCTCCCTGGCACCGGAGGGTGGCTGCCCGCCCCACATGGGTCCTTCTGGGCTGGGAGGGAGCTGGCACGTCCATGGGGATGATAAGGGGCTGGCGACACCCAGCTTCCCCTTCACCCCCACCCCAGGGTTCTGGTGGCCTGACCGCATGGGGACCGTGTCCCCAGGGTGGGAGCCACAGGGACAGCATGGTGCACCCCAGGGGTGGACGGGGTTGGGTTTGGCCCTGGTTTAGGTTGCGGAGGGTGTTTGGGTTCTGCGGGTGCCCGTCCCTGACTGCCCAATGTGATTCCCACTTGCCCACCACTGCAGCAGCCAGCCCACCGCCGCCTGCCCCGGGGAAGAGCTCAACCTGGTGAAACAGCCACACGGTGCCCGTCTCCCTGCATGGCTGTAATCCCGTTTCAAGCAGTCTGTAATTACGGATTTCCCCGATAAGCCCAGACGGCTCTCTCCAAAACCCCTGCCCAAGGATTTTCTTTCCTTTTTAGAGACAAGCCTGGGGTGAGGAGGGGGGAAACTCCCTGGCTGGCCAGAAGCATGGGCACCGGGAGCCGGCGCTGCCCGTGCCTCCAAGGAAGGGCTGGCAGGAGCGAGCACTTTGTGTTCTCGGCATTTCTCACCTTCTGCTGGTTTGGGTCCCAGCCTAAATGCTACTGGATAATCTGGGGCTCTGTCTCCAGCGCTTGTGGATATATATTTAGCCCTTAATGTTTTGGGTAGGCACTTGGCTGTGGGGAGGGAGGAGGCTCCATGTGGGGCTGAGTCACCGCTTCTGCTCCTCAGCAAGGAGATGGGCTGCCTGTTTCTGGCTGTTTCCTTCGGCCCCTCCGAGGAGCTGCCACTTCCCTTCCTTTTTTTCTGTACAGCAAAGTGGCATGTGAGTGACAAGGCAATTGCAAAGCATCCTGGGGCCATGTGTGCAGGCGGCAATGCAAATCTGGCCTCCCGGCTTAAACAAGATTAAGTTCCCGAGAAGACGCTGCGCCGGCAGACTTCAGAAGCTGAAACTTTTGCAGCCTCACTAAGCACAGGCACAATACAATGCCTGTGCCACCACCCAGTGCGCTCAGAGCCCCGCCGTAAAGCACTTGGCCACAACTTCAAGGGGCTGGATGCACCCAGGGGTTTTGCAGATAAGGGAGATTTCTCCCGGTGCTGTTGTCGGTGGTGTGACAGAGGAGAGGACCTGCAGGTCTCTTCGTCACGGTCACTGCCCCATCGCCACCCTTTCAGAGCAGCAACACAGGCAACGGCCAGCTGAGCTCTCTTGCTTGCCCTGGTTTAGGTTGCTATTGCCTGGCAGCAGCAGGGCTGCGGTTCCTCCAAGACGGTGTCTGGAGGTGGCATTGCCCCTTTGCTTCTTTCCCAGACTCGCCACAGGGAAGGCAAAAACCCCAGAGCACCAACGTTTGCCCAAAGGCTGCTGAGCTCTGGGTGGCAGGAGCTTCAGTGTCTCCAGGCTGGCAGGCAGGAGGGCATGCGCTGCCTGCTCCCCGGGCAAGCTGGCTGCACACACAAGGGGCCGAGGTTTGGTCCCAGTGGGCTTGCTGGCCTCTGAGAGCCAGCAGCGTGGCCCCAGCCAGCCTCCCCAGCCTCGCTGAGCTGGGGTTTCAGTCTGAGGAGCCCAAGTTGACACTGAAAAAGAGGAAAACATTTCCTGTCTCGTTGATCCAATATTTGAACTAGAGTTGGGTTGGGAGAGGAGCCTCATGTTTCTGCAGAGATAAGGGCTGCACAAAGTTAACACTGCTCCAAAGCAGGAGAAAGACCTGAAAAGGGAAATGTCCCACCTGCTGTCCCCACATTGTCAAGGGCCAGCACTGAGCTGTGCTCAACGGGGCATCCTTGGATGTGGCTCCAGTCAGTGGCTGCCCTCGCTCTGCTGCAAGTCCAGCCCAGAGCTGCTTTGGACATTAGAGATGGTTACCCTTATTGGCCACCCTCACAATTGGGTAGGGAGATGGAGCCAACCCCCATGCCAGCTCCTTGTCCTGTTCCCCCTTGCCACTGTCCTGAGAAGGGCAAAGATCGGGGTCTTGGCAAAGGGACGGGGAGTTGGAGCAGCAGGTGCTCTGGTTGACACAGTCCCCAGAGCACCCAGGAGCTCTTCCATTCACAGCCCCAGGAGATGAAGGGATGCTGACCAAGGAGCCACCAGAAGCTCTCAGACTGATGTGTTCCTGTGGGGTTTCCAGGAGAAGGCATAGCAGAGGCTGGGGAGGTCACCTTCCCCATCACACACATTGCTTAGAGAGAGGCCCTGCTGGTACTTGTCCAGAAACATTTAGGTATAGCCAAGGCTCCTCGGGACAGCAGAGTTGGTGAGGTGACCTCTGGATGTCCTTGACTGCCGTTTTGGAGACTGTTCCTTGCTCTTTCTTGCTATTGCCAGCTCCGCTGTGGTGGACATGGACAGTGGGGCTGGCAGCGGGTGGTGCAGCCACGGCAGAGCCCTCCTGCTCCCCTGGCTGTCCCCGGGCACACACAGCAGAGCTGCTGCCTGATTTGGACAGCCTTGGCCGGGGCACGAAATGAGCTCAAACCCTTTGGCGGGAGGGTCCCCGCCAGCCTTCTAGGACAACCCCTGCTCCTACGATTGAAGTTCTAAACCCCTTGCAGCAGAGAAGGGTTGTCCAAGCTCAGCAGTAAATGAATAAAGGTGTTAATGCTCTGTCCTCCCAGCAAGCAAAGCCTCTGCAGAGGCGAAGCCCCTTGCAACACGCAAGTGAGTATCAGCTGCCTCTTTGTCCTGTAATTGCGATTGCGTTTCTGCTAGGGCTGAGGTCAGAGTTGGTTCATGCTTTCAAGAAAGCCAAGGAGGAGGATGTCTCTGAAGGGAGGCTTTTCCCCCAACTGCCCTCCAGCTTTTCGCCATGGTGTTCAGGTCCAGCTGCTGAGAGGGGATCACGGAATCACACAATCTTCATGGTTGGAAGGGCCCTTTGAGATCATCAAGTCCAACTATAAACAAACAAACAGACAAAAAAACCCACACCCAAAAAACCCCACCACAACAACAACCACCACACCCAACAATCTTGGGCACCAGAGCATGCCCTGAAGTGCCACATCTACTCATTTCTTAAATACCTCCAGGGATGGTGACTCCACAGCCTCCCTGGGCAGACCATTCCAGTGCCTGACCACCCTCTCAGTAAAGTAATTCTTCCTAAAATGCCTGGGCTTGGGCTCCTGCTCCCCTGAAGGATGTAGCTCTGTGGCACGGGAGCACCTGCGAAGCTGCCTGGGTATCCCTCTTCCCTGGAGCAGGGGTTCATCAGAGGGATCGCAAGGAGCTGCCACCAGTTTCCTGGTCACAGCCACGCTGCAGCCTGCATGGGCCAGGTGTCTGGGCTGGAGGATGCCTCTGAGTTTTTGAGCATGTCTCCATGGGTGTTTGCTGGCTGCACACCAAGAACCCATGGCTGATCTTCCTACAAACTCCCGAGTAAAATTAGAACAAAAGTTCACTCCTCTCCCAAGGCAGCAGGAAATGCAAAGGGTGGGAAAAGAGAAAGTCAGAGCAGAGGAGGTCCAGTGCCCGCAGGCAGCATCCCCATCGCTGCCACCACCACCCCTGTCCCAGGAAGGGGCTGGGTTGTCCTCCACCCCCCACAGCCAGCCCAGAGGCTCAGCGCTCAGTGCTGGGCTAAAGGTGCTTAAAGTGATGGATTCTTTCCAGAGAGACAGTTCCTGAGTGGCCGGGGCTCTTAAATAACCCTTTCTAGCAGAGAGGGCTGGTTGGAGCTGCAGCTTCACACTGGGATGCCCTGACGGGTGCCGGTGCAGGAGGCCACACTGAGCAAAGCCTCTCCCAGCTTTTTCTGAGGAGACAAGGGATTGACACAGGCAGAGCTGGGTTTTCCAGCACTCCTGACCTGTGCTAGCTGGGAACCTGGGAGCATCCACTGCCAACCACTGCCTCGGGATGCCTGCACGCAGCCTGGCAGCACCAGGGCACTGCTGCCTCCAGGGTGCTCAGAGAGGGCAGCTCAGCAACATTAGATTGCAGGAGTTTATTTTTACCCAGCTCTGTTGCCAATGGGGACATGTCACATCTGTGGAGTTGATCAAAAGACATCCCAAGCACTGGTGTCAGCTGCTCCTTGTGATCTCAGCACCAGGATCTTTTCCCTTGTGGCATATCAAAAGGAGCAGGAGAATTTGACTGCTTTGCTATTTTTAATTGAACGCACACACGCACACACAGAGACACATATATATATGTACGTATGGCTTTTCTAAAAATAAAAGCCTTTGCCTGTGTTCCCATGGGAAGATTTGGGGAGAAGGGGAAGCCAAAGTTGTTGTAAGACTTTTTCTGGAGCAGGCGCAGGAGCGGTGACAGCAAAGCAGGGACAAGCCACAGCAGGTAAGGGACAGATCTGAAAGGCCAAAGGACATCTGATCCCAGAGCAGCCCAGAATGCCCCTGAGCAGAGGAGACAGGAGAGGTGGGGGAAAGGTGACATCCGTGTCCCCCCAAGCTGGCAGTGATGAGGACAGGGACCCTTGGCCTGCTCCAAGTGCTTTGACTACCCAGAGAGCAAAGGTTTTTGCAGAGTAGGTTTGAAGAGCCCCAGCCTTGTGGGGCCTGCAAGGAGTATCCAGATCCCAGAGCTATTCAGGGTTTTGCACAGACTTTTTTTGTGCCTGCTATACTTGGTGACACCACACTTGTGGATGTTTACCTGATGCATCTCCCTCCAGCGGCAGGGTGGAGGGAGGATGTTGGGAAAAGCATCCCCAGCCCCCTGCAGTGCTTTGCCTGTGCTGGTGGGGCTGAGGCAACATTAGCAGCTCCCCCCAGCCCCACTGCAGCCATGGGCATGGCCAGGCTGGCAGTCCATTGCCAGGACACAGCACTGGCTGTCCCCTGCCCTTGCTGGGTGCTCCAAACTGGTCACCCTTTCTTTCGCCTGCCCTGAGACAGGACAGTGTGAAAAGTGGGGGAGAAATGCAAAATGGGAGTGGGTGAGTGCACAGAAGTGTCCCTTGGCATGGCACAGGGTGTCCTAAAGCCAGTGGTGAGCATGGCACATAGGCTTCTCCACCTGTGGGAATGTAATCAATTATCCCAGATTATCTCAATTAAAAAAAAAAAAAAGAGAGAGAAAGGGAAAACAATGATAAATGCTGTCTTTTCCATTCCTGCAGCTCAATTTGGAACCCCTTTTCCTTCCTTTTCAGTGTCGGAGGAGACCCTTTTAGGGCATTTCAGGAGGGGAGGCCCCCACGCTCTCCTGCCCCTGCAGTCTCTCTCACATGCTCAGATGTTTGCCTGCTCCAAAATCCGTTTGCTCTGTCAATAAACTTGCTTCCCTCATCACCAGAAAACTCCCCCTGGGCAGCCAATACCGGGAGTATCTGCACCAGACCTTTCCCCTCCCTGTTTGATACTGGACACCAGGGGCAAAGCCAAGCAGGACCCCGGGGTCCTGGCAGCGACCCCGGGTGCAGGCAGCGAGCGGCAGCTCAGGCAGGGCTGGATGCAGCTTCAGGATTTTGTGGCCAGGCAGAGGCTGGGAGCCAGGCAGAAGGGGACCAGGTCCCAACTCCTCTCCATGCTTAAACTGAGGTTTTTTAGCTCGGTTCCCAGAGCTCTCATTGCCCTCTGTGTACCCAGTCATTGATTTGTTTCCATGCTGTTTTTCTTATCCTGCACATGTGATGTAGGGGACCTGTATTGCCTTAGTGGTGCCTTGGGATGTGGAGGACGTGCAGTTTCCCCAGCGGGACTGTCCCCGAGTGGTTCAGTGCCAGGTGGCAGGGGTGTGGACAGGGTGCGGAGCAGCCACGGTGCCTGGCCCCGTGCATTGCTGTCTCATATGCACCCAAGTCTCTAGGCTCCCGCTGTTATCACTGAGCCACAGGGCAGCTGGAGATGTCACCCTTAGGGCACCAAAGGCAGGAATGGCTTCGATTTCCCCTAAGAACACCATCAGCTGCTTTGCCATGATCCAGGTGTCTGCGCTGTGCTCTGAGCTTCTGCTTGCCGGAGGAGATGAGGCTCTTCCAATGCAGATGCTGCTTTGACACCTACCTCAGTGCAGGACAAAAAAAGGGATTTGGTGGCAGTTGATGGGTAGCTTTCAGTAACCAGCACTGCTGTGCAAACTGATTTACAGGACGTGCAGTGAAGAGGTGCTCTCTGCACTGCCAAGTAACTGCTCCTGCAGCCACCTGCCTCGAAAGAGGGTCTGAGGAGTGGGCTCAAGTGGAGGTGACAGCACGTGGGGAGACCGGCTGTCTCTGCAGGTGGTTGCTGCTGCCTGTTGCTGCCTGCCCCTCTGTCTTAGCAGCAAGCTCACCCCCTTTCTCTTCTCTCCCCAGTATGAGGTGTCTGGTGAGGAGCACCTCTACTCCGACTTCCCTGAGATTGATTTGTCCCAGCTGGATGCCAGTGACTTTGACTCGGCCGGCTGCTTTGGTGAGCTGCAGTGGTGTGGGGAGCACTCAGAGACCGACTCCAGCCAGTACAGCACTGATGACTCCGAGCTCTTCCAGGTATCCCATCCCCCTGGCTCAGGGGAATACAGGATGGAGGCAAGGGGAGGGCAAAGAAGGAGGGGAGACACACAACTATTAATAGCTCCTCCCCAGCTGATTAGTGCTCCATTAATTTGCGTGGCAGCTCTAAATGGAGCAAGTGGAGTAAGGCTAATGAGGAGGTGGGTGAGCAGAGGAGGGTTGCTGGGCCAACCCTCCTGTGATGTATCATTAGTAGGGAATTTGCTGCTGCAAATCCCATTTGATTCCCAGGATTCCAGGGTGTGCCAGAGTAGCAGTGTGGGGGTGTCAGGGCAGTGGCGTGGGGCAGGTATATTCACTTCCCAGGAGCAGAAAGCAGCCCCTTCTCCTGACTTTCCAGCTCTGGCATCCTCCCTGTGTTTGGAGCTGGGGTCCCTCTGGCAGAGGGCGGCTGGTTTCTCTCCTTGCCTTTGTGTTGAGATGGACCCATCGCTGTGCCAGCACCTGGGACCATGCAGTGCAAAGCAGTGCTAGGGCAGAGGGTGCTACTGGGCACAGGCAGAACTGGTCCGTGTCCCTTGGCACTGGTTTTGCCTCTCCTTGCAGAAGAGCTGAGCATCTTTCGGAGCTGTGGCACCAGGGCAGGGTTTTGAGCTCACCACAGGCAAGTTGGAGGCAGGGAGCTGTGGAGGCTGCCTGAGGACTGGACACAGAGCAGGCTGGGCAGCCTGTTTGCCTTTCCCAAAGCCCACGCCATGCCCTGGATGTGCCTCATCCTTGGGGTCTGGGGTCACTGTGCCTCTCTGAGCAGCATCCAGGCAGCACCCTCACCCCCTCAGACAAGGAGGCTGTGATGCGCTGGTGCCCACTGGTCACCAACTCTGGGTTACATTTTGGGAGAGAGGAGGATTTGTATTTAAACAAGGGGTGAGGGCGAATAAAAAGACCCAATATTTTCGAACCTGGCCATAATAACAACCCTCTGGCTTTTATGCTGTGCTGATGCTGTGCTTGAAAATGGTCCAGTCCAGCTGAGGGACCTTCATCACGAGATGCATATTTTCCGCTGAACTTCCTGGGGAAAAGATAAACAGAAAAGAAATGCAAAAGACAGGCCCATTAGGAGCAGCGGAGTATGATGAAATGTATCCCACTGAACTTGTATGCACAGCAGTCTCGTGCCAATAGCAGGAGGAAAAGAAACGGAGCCAAAAATGGAGCATCCTGCTGCCTTTCCCTGGAGCCTGCTCTCGTAACTGCAAGCAAGGTTAGGGCATGGAACAAAAGATATTTAATTTTCAAACAAGATGAGAGAAACATGGGAGGCTGTGTGCAGTCAACAGTCCTCCTGGTGAGCCTGAATTTACCCCTGTGCTAATTTTGTAGCTGATGGTAGCCTGCTTCTTGTTGGACATGGTTTACATTCAGAATATGATGGAGGAGGACCAAAAAGAAGGAACTCCTGGCTCACTCTAGCCATTCCTCGGCTTCTGCATCCTCTTCTGGGTTTTTGCAGTGTATTTCCAGTCTGAAGGGGAACCGTGGGACTGGGGGGACACTGGGAAGGCTGGAGATGAGCTGAGATGAAGCTCAGATGGAAAGAGGGGCCCAAGGGTCAGAGCACCAGTCAGGAAGAAGGGAGGAGCAGTCCGTGGCCCTGCCTGGCCCAGCACAGCCCCAGACACTCACAAATCTTCCGTCATCATCCTCAGATTGCTGAAAAAAATGCATCAGGGGAGCTGTAATTCAAGGCCCATCTCGTTCTGGGGGCCGAGCTCTGTCGGTAGGGTCCCTTGCAGAGGGCTGGACACAGCCAGCTTTAAGCATGAGGGCTGAGAGCCCCTGTCAAGCTGGAGGTGCCTGCATTTGGGGGCTTTTGGTGAAAACAAAGCCCATACTGTATGTTACAGGCTGTGGCATCTGGCCAGTGGTGCAGCCCAGGCTGAGCTTCCCCTGTGCCCTCCTGAGGGGCCATGCCCTCTTGTCCACTGGGCAGCCCCGAGCTGGGCATACGGTTCTCCATGTTTTCTTTGCCTTCCCCATTAGGAGAGCTGTGAATAACCAGCTGTGCCCTGTTGGTCATCCCCAGCCTTGCAGAGGGCAGGGAACTGTGTCTGCCCCCTCACAGGCTCCTTGTCCTGCCTGGATGCTGCTCCCAGCCCTGTCCAGAAGTGCTGTGATAGCCCATGCTGGGGGGACTTGCAGCCCAGGGTCAGAGGATTTGGCCAAGGAGTCATTTAATCGCAGATCCTGTTTGTGTCATGGTGGGGTGGAGGTGACTATGGGGAGAGAAGATGCTCTGATTCACCGTTTTTCCACAGAGGGTACAGAGGGACAGATTGATGCTCCTTTTCCAGTTGGTTCTCTCTGCTTCTGAACCCATCCTGCTGCTGTGTAGAAGAAAATCTCTCCCGGGTCCCCTGTGAGGTCACTGGGAAGTGTGGATGCTGCTGAGACACTGCCAGTCCCTCTTGCCCCCTGCCCAGGATCCCCCCGGTCCCTCTACCCAGCCTAACTGGCCCTCTCTTCTCTGCCTGCTCCTTTCAGATAATAGACAGCGAGAACGAAGCGCTGCTGGCAGCCCTCACCGAGACATTGGATGATATACAGGGAGATGACATGGGCCTGGCTGCCTTCCGAACTATGGAAGAGGGGGATACGCTCAACCATGCCTACACCTCGCCTGCCCCCTCCCCCAAACCCACCGCCCTGGTCACGGGGGGACCGCCCCCGGCCCCCGAGTTTGATGAGCTGTCTCTAGTAAGAACCCACTTCCTACTGTTTAAGGTGGATTTGGATGAGCCCCTGATAAGCCGGCTGCATGGGTATGATAGGAAGCAAAGGTCTGAATTTTTTCATTCTAGGCTTAAAACTCTCTTTAACCGTCAATACCAAAGCATATACTTGTATTGTATACGTATACATGTTCTGCATCATTGCTGTCACCTCCATCACCATCCTCACGGGAACAAGCTGTGTGTATACAAATATATATATGAAGGGGGTGGGGGCGGGTGCTAAAGGGGTGGGAGCTGCTTTAGCAAGACCCACACCCACTTTTAATGGGACATACGGATGTGGGGCTGCCCGGGGGTCTCCCTAGTGCATCCCAGCCCCGTGCCCATGGGCAGTGGTGGCTGCTCCCACCCGGCTCTGCCTCAGGGCCGAGCTCCCGCTGCTCTCGCAGGAGGGACAGAGGGGACTTGGCTGGAGTGTCAGACAGCCCCTGCCCTCAGCTTTCAGCGGGAGGGTTTGACCCCCCCCATGACTTTATCACGACCCCGTCAGGGGCCGCATGGCCTCCAGTTCCTACAGATTTGGTGACCAGAGCATCCCTCTTGGTTCCCTGCAATATCGGGGCCCCAGCCCCGCTCCCCCTCCTGGCCTGGACTAACTGGCAGCATTTGCTGCAAATCACCGCCATCCCGGGGAGGTCCCCTGGGACAGGGGCACCCGGCCCACTCCTTCCTGGGGCTCACGGTCCCCCACAGGGACCCCTAGCCTGGCCCCGGGGTGTCCCCAAAAGCCTGGGCTGTGGTGGGGAGGAGTGACATCCAGTGGTGAGAGCGTGCATTTCCACCGCCCACACCCTGCGCGGGGCGGGGGGNTGGGGGGAAAGGTGCTGGTTGCTTCCACTAACAGGAGCTGCACATCTAAAGTTGTGGGTGCCCTGGTTGATGTTTCCCAGCAGACCTTGACCCGGGCACCCCCTATTTCTATCAGCCCCTTAAAACCCCCCCGTGGCCACTCCAGGGCTCTGTGCCCACCGGTCAGCATGGAAGCCCCAGATCTGTCTCCTCCATGCTGTCCCCCAGTGCCTACGCAGTCGTCTTGCTCTTGAGCTGTTGTCGCCTTTGGTTGTTAGCACGACATGGGTGGAATATGAAATGTTGTTGCTGGGTGTGGGGTTTGGGTTTTTTTTTCCTCACCCAACCAAAAATGGTTTGGAGTAGAAGAAAAATGTTATGCTGACCTTGCCATCAGAAGTGGCAGCGCTGTGGGTAACCCAGGGAAAACCCTACTCCCACCACCCATGGGCCCGACAGAGTGCATTGGGGACCGTCCTCAGCAGGTCCCACAGGCGCTTGCATCTGCAACGTGCCTTGAAAGCTCATTAATGAGTCGAGGCACTTCAGCTAAATGAGCCTTGCACGGGGACCGAGCGAGCTGTCCAAAGTTGTCACCCATGCCAATGTAAAGCCTCTGACACCTTAAGGGCAGAATTGGTGAAGTGAGAAGTTTGCCAGGACAGCTCCTGTGTGTCTGACAGGAGTGGGGATTCCACTGGGACGTCCTCAACACCCTGACCTGTTTGGGGGTTCTTGGGGACACAGGTGAATGCTGTGGAGAGAGCCCCAACTCCCTTGGGGCTGCTTGTGGTTGGGCTCCTGCAGCCACTGGGAGGTGGAAAATACCTCCCTGCCTTTTTATTTTTCCTCCCCTGTTTTTGGGTTGGATGCTCAGCTGTGGTGGTGCCCAGCGCAGGCATGAGCCGAGGGGCTGTGGCCCTGCTGGTACTTTCTCCTGCCCTCGCTGCAATGCCGACTCCTTTTCTTGCCGCTTCTCTTTCCAGCTGAAGAAGTTGCTCCTCTCTCCATCGCATGTGCCTCCCAGCTGCGAGGCTCAGCGGGATGGGAGCACCCGGCGCCCGGGGACCCCCAAGTCCCGACCTACACGGACCTGCACAAAGGTACTTCCTCGGTGGCCAGAGCTCAAGCCTGTCCCAGCACTGACCTCTCGGGAACCATCCTAAAGGAGGTCACCAAAGACAGAGCATGGACAGTCTCTGAGCGAGGCCAGGGGCTGGGGGACATGCAGGGACTGTCACTGCCGGCAGAGCAGCACAAGGGGCTGTAGTCTGGGCTCAGCAAAACCTTCAGGCTTCGTCTGGGCTGAGAAACATCTTGATCAGGCCTCTCCCCACTTCCCTTAGCCCTGGTTTGTGAAAGCCCCCCGTGCCATCCCCTCTTCCCACAGCCCACGCTGGGAGCCATCAGCCAGGGAGAGCCACATGCCACGCTGCAGAGCCAACCCTGGCACTTAAGCTAATCTCCTGAAACCCAGCAGAAGTTGCCATCAGATATTTTTCTACTTGGCTAATGGTAATTGTGTGGTGCATTAGGCCAGGCCAATTAGATTGTCTGGGAAAAGCAGCAAATCCCTCCTGGGGAGAAGGAGCACCATTGCATGCCGGCTGCTGGAGGGGCAGTGGTTGGGCTGCCCACCCCACATGCCTGGTAGAAATGCCCTGGGGTGTTGGGCTGACCCCAAGGCAGGGCAGGATGCTGGTGGGCCAGGACCAGGGAATTCAAAGATGTGGGGTTGCTCTTTTAGTCATGGTGTCTTCGCTCCCCATGCGTGGTGCTTGGGTCAGGTCATGGCTAGAGAGCTTGCCACTGACTTTCTCCTCTCTCCTCTCGGAAGGTGGAGGGTCCCCGGGACAGGAGGGTGAGCATCCCGCAGACACAGAGCCGCAGCTGCACTGAGCTGCACCGGCACCTCACATCCAGCAGCCCCTGCCCCCAGACCAAAGCCACCCACACACCTGAGGAGTGCCCTAGCAGCCACCACCCGTCCCCAGGGAACTGTGCCCATCACGAGGACGACAGTGACTCCAGTGAGGACTCACTGAGCTCTGGCGACTTGGTGGCCCCTCTTTCCTCGGCGGAGGATGGATCCAGCAGCCAGTTCTCCTGCGAGGGGGAGATGCACTCAGTGGTGGAGCTCATCCGCTACATGCACACCTACTGCCTGCCACCAAGGAAGCTGCCCACCCGGGATGCCACCGATGCCAAGCCCCAGCCCTGCAGCAGCCCCTTCAAGAGAGCCAAACCAGACTGTCCCACACAGCTGGGCCCCCCTGGCAGCACCCAGAGCCGGCCGGGCTGTGCCTGGCAGGTGGCTGGGGGCTGCAAGAAGCCCGGAGCATCCTTCTCCATCCTCAAGGAGCTGCTGGCACGGGACCTGCTGTGCGACGTGAGCAAGCCATACCGCCTGGGCAAGCCTGTGTACGCTGCCCTAGCCCGGCCGCCTGGCTCCCGCTCCCCTGTGCCACTAGCCCAGGACAGGGAGGACACTAGTGGGACCTACACATCCAGAGCCAAAACGGTACCCGAGAGGGGTGAGCCACAGCAGAGCCCCAGGGCCAAGGCAGAGGCGCCACAGGATCTGGGTGGCCTCGAGGACGATGTTGGGAAGCACGCAGGTTCCCCAGTCACAGCTGGGGGAAAGGTGGCCCACAAGCAGGACAACAGCGTTTACGCCGTCCGCCGGTCCAAGAGACTCAACCCTGAGCTTGGCCACTGGCTGTCCTTCCTCGACGAGCCACCCCCTGAGCCCTCCGTCCCCCGGGAGGCAGAGGACAGCCATGGCCCTCGGGATGCCCTGGCCTGCAGGGAGCCCACGCTGTGCCCAGGGCTTGAGGGCTTCTCCACTGAAGAGCCAGCAGCTGAAGTGGAGGTGGGGGGCACAGAAGAAGGAGACAGCGGGAGTTTGGCATTGCTGGCAGAGGCCCAGCCTCTCTCCGTGGGCTCTCGGGGGGATAGCAAGGGGGGCAACGGGGCTGAGAGCCGGCGCTGTGCCCTCCTGGAGCAAACAGGTGAGGGGGACCTGGGGCTGTGGCTCTGCTCATCCCTCCCCGGGGCACCGGCACTGCCTGAGCCATCCCTGCTGTGGGTGAGCACTGCTGGCCAGGCACTGGGTCCCCAGCTGGCAGTGAAGCTGTGATCAGCCCCAAGCACAGCCAGGCCCTGACTCATGTGCCAGCTGGCTGTGGGGTCCTATGCGGGGGGAGTTAGGGCCCTGTTTTGGTTTTGGGGTGCCGTTTCAAACCCTGGGGGCTTTCCGCCTCAGTTTTCCCATCCTGATAACGAGATGAAGGAGTTGGTGTAGCACTAACCCAGCAGGGACCAGGCTGCCCCATCCCTCTGGGTCCCTCTTCCCTGCTGGCTCATCCTGTGCCTGGCCACCGGGGTTCAGCTGCAGCGGTGCCCCAGAATCGCAGCTATCTGCAAGCGCTTGGTGAGCACGAGTGGCTCAGCAGTGTCAGCCCTCCTGCAGCCGCTGCCACCTTGCAGGTGGGCAAAGCCCACTGTCTCCAATGCCCCCCCCACCCCCCCCAACCAGGCTGGGGTGGGCAGATGGATCCTGGCTCCCACCAGGAGCACTGCGGGCGCTGGAGGGAGCACAGCTCCGCTGGTAACCCTGCTTCTCTCCCTGCCTTTCAGAAACACCCAGGTGTCTCACGCTGTCCTTGGCACAAACGTAAGTGCACACGGGGCTAAATGAACCGCGCTGGGGGGCTGGAAAGCCACCTCGGTTTGTCTGGCTGGGGCATGCGTCTGCAGGGAGCAAAAGAAGCTGCTTCTGCAGAGCAGACCGAGTCATGCTGCTGGGCACGGGGCTGGGGGGAGCCACGGCCCTCGCTCGGGTGCAAGGAACTCAGAAGGACCAGAGCCAAGGGCAAAGCATTTCTACATGCCAGGGGCAACATTGCTCTGGCTGGGAGGGGAGGGTACGCTGCTTGCCCCGCTGCCCCTTGCACCCCTCCGTGGGATTACTGAGTCAGGCACCAACCGTGGTGGGAGGGCTGACTCATAGGCAGCTTTTCTCAGCTGCTTTTTGGGGGCTGTGGTTCACCCAAACACCTTATCTCTCCTTGTTTTCTCTTCTCCAGTGACCCAACCTTTGGGAAGAGAAACTTTGAGCCGATGCTGACTGTGGAGCTATGTGGGACAGCAGGTAGGATAGGCTTTTGATTTTTTAATTCTGCAAAAATCCTCCCTGGGAGGGGGCAAATTTACCTTAGGTTCAGCCTAGAGTCCCCAGCTCCAGCCAAGCCCAGATGAGCCAGACATATTCACAGAATCATAGAATCATTTTGGTTGGAAGAGACCTTTAAGATCAGCAAGTCCAACCGTTCACCTGGCACTGCCAAGTTACTACTAAGCCACCTCCCTCAGCGCTACATCTACCTCTTTTAAATACCTCCAGGGATGGCAACTCAGCCACTTCCCTGGGCAGCTTGTTCCAATGCTTGACAACCCTCTCAGTGAATAAATGTTTTCATAATATCCAGTCATACCCCAGCCAGGGAGCTCCACTTTGCACCACAAACGCGGGGGACTTTGGGATGCTGGCATGTGCTGCCTCCACATCCCAACACTAGAACCAGCTCGCAAGCTGCATCCTTCAGAGGTGCCAGTGATGGGGGGATGCGGTTGGGGAGCGGGGGGTGGCAGTTCAGGGAGCCCCTGTATGAGCCAGAAAGGAAGGGGAAGTCCTCTGGTCCTTTCTGGGATCAGGCATCCTTTTTCCCTAAGTGCCACTGGATGGATGAAGCTACAGGGACTGAGCACCCTCCCTCCCTTGCGACGTCAGGGTGGGATGGGGCAGAGCTGACTCCTGCCCTTTATTCGGGGGGGGGGTTCAGGTCTCACGCCGCCCACCACTCCACCGTACAAGCCCGCTGAGGAGGACCTGTACAAGCCAGACATCCCCCAGGAGCCAGGGAAAGAGGACGGGACAGGCCCCAGCCCCGGGGGTGCAGGGGATGTGGCAACCTCCCAGAAAGCCCCCAAGAAGCACCCTGAGAGGACAGAGCTCTTTGCCCACCTGAGCCGAGCTGCCGGGCGCCCCACGCTCCCCGAGCAGCAGGGCCTGCTGAAGCGGCCGTTCTCACGCTCCTTTGGGGACCACGACTACTGCCAGGTGCTGAAGCCCGAGGCTGCCCTGCAGAGGAAGGTGCTGAAGTCATGGGATCCCCCGAGCCAGGTGGAGATGGAACACAAGAGGAGGGTCCCGGCCGCCCACTACCAGGGGCTGGACCTGAGTGGGAAGGAGTCAGGCGGTGAGATGCTGTGGAAGGACGGTGTCAAGCAGCTGAGAGACCAGGAGATCAGAGCCAGCTTAACGAAGCACTTTGGCTTCCTGGACAGTGCTCTTGATGACGAGGACATGGTCTTCTGCAAGACCCCTGAGTACGACACTGTCTTTGAAGACAGCTGCAGTGAGAGCGGCTCCCCCGTGGAGGAGGAGGAAGAGGAGGAGGAAGAGGAGGAGGAGGAGCACAGCGACACCAAGCTGTGCCTGCGGAGAAACCCCCTTTCCAGGACCAGTTTGCATTACTGTTCCCGGAGCAGGTCTAGTTCGGGGTCTTCATGCTGCCGGTCCCGATCACCCGCAAGCAGACGGACCTTCAGGTATGGGGAACAGCGGTGAGGGGGGCACTTGGGATGTTCTTGCAATCTGTGGTTTTGCTCCAGCGTGTGGTCCCCTAGCTCAGGTAATAAAGATGCTAATTAATGAAAGAAAACTCACTGAAATAACTGGTACATAACTGGTAACAGCAGCAGCTGCTGAAAACATCAGCCGTGGCCCGGGAAAGCCACACTGAGGGGAAGCAGCCAGGGGTTTCCATTGTGCTGCAAGTCATGGGGCAGGGGTAGGGGCCTGGGAAGGGGCAATCACCAGCTGGGACACCCCCCACCTCCCCCCCAGCATCTGTCAGGAAGGATTTTTCAGTGTCCTTTCCAGTGTTTGCAGACCCCCATCTCTCCTTGGCTGCTGGTGCTTCTGAGTACCCACCCACCCACTGCTGCCAACGCCACATCTCGGCTTCTCTTTGAGGTTTGAAGCTTTCCCCACCAGATCTCCTACCCCATTCCCCAGCTGACCCCCTCTCCCTCACTTCCCAGGTGTGAGAACGGCGAGCAGTGTCAGGGCGGGAGCGGGCACCGGGGCCAGCTGGAGAAGAGACGGGAAAAGGCCATCGTAAGTGAGCAGGGACCTCATGGTGGCACACAGCAATACCCAGCCCTTAGTTCATCTCCCGCTCCAGAAAAGTGGCAGTGGAGCCCATTAACCCTGGCTTCAGCATCCCTTGGTGTGAGGCCAGTGTTAAACAAGGACATGGGGATGGAGCGGGGAGAGAAACCTAACGTGAAGCGGAAGCCACCGGTGGTTGTTAATACACAGAGTCCTTGGCACAGAAATGCCCAGAACATCCTACACTGGTGCTTCAGTGCACACAGCGTTGGGAGTCAGTGGGGTGAGCTGGGGAATCCCTGAAGCTGCTCAGCCACTGTGGATGCAGTCCCACTGCAGAGGCAGCCTCTTGCACCGGGAACCCTGCGTGTGCCCACGGGTGGGAGCTGGGTAGGGTGGTGGGCACGTGGGAAAATAACTGTTGGTCCTCTACTGTTGTACACAGGCACACTGGCATGTTTTTTTTCTGTGATGCAATTGAATGTTGCCCTTGGCAATTCTTGGGAATATTTCCTGGTATCTTCACCAGGAGAAGCTGAAAAAGCTGCAGGAATGCTAGAGAAATTTAAATGAGAAGGTGTTGTTGGTGGCTGCTTTAGCCTGGCTGTAACACCATCCTAAGACAGCTGTCCCCTGCAGCAGTGGTGGCCATGAGCTATCCAGAGTGGAGACAGACAGACCCCATGGATGTCAGGCTGCGCCCGTGGTGGCATCACCCTGCTGCAGCCTGGTTCCTGTGGCTGTCTCCTTGGTGGCATTTCCTGTCAGCAGCGCAGAGGGACAGGGTTCCCAGAGCCTGAAACCTTTCGCTTGCTTTGCCAGGGGGAAGGCCGGGTGGTGTATATCAGAAACCTCTCCAGCAACATGAGCTCCAGCGAACTGAAGAAGCGCTTCGAAGTGTTTGGTGAAATCGTGGAGTGTCAGGTCCTGTCCAGGACTAACAGGTGGGTGGTGAGTGAGTTGCAGTCTGGTGCTCCAGTGGCTATGGGCAGCCCCTCTCCAGGAGGTGCAGGGTCACCCCTGCATCCAGCTGTGCCTGTGCCAGTGATACAGTTGTGCTGGTGGGGTGAAGTGTTCTGCATCACACCGACCCCCTTGGTCAGCCGAGTCCACAGTCTCTCGGCGCTTTGAGCAAGGAGATGCAGTGTGTCCCCAG
Source organism: Nycticryphes semicollaris (assembly GCA_013400055.1). NCBI lineage: Eukaryota > Metazoa > Chordata > Aves > Charadriiformes > Rostratulidae > Nycticryphes > Nycticryphes semicollaris. Next base: position 79,997 of record VXBJ01005787.1, read on the forward strand.
GTCCAAGGGCATGGGGAGGGTAAGTGGGATGGAGGGACAGGGGTGAGCCATGTCTAATCAGAGCCACGTCAGAGGGGCTGCGGGTCCCCGTTGCAGCTTGAATTCTTTCTCTGGTTGCTCAGGGGGGATAAATATGGCTTCATCACCTACCGGTATTCAGAGCATGCCGCCTTATCTCTGAAGAACGGCACCTCGCTTAGGAAGAGGAATGAGCCTTTGTTCCAGCTCAGCTCTGGTGGCCTTGGGCACTTCTTCTGGACCAGATACACTGACTTGGGTAAGAAAGCAGGAGCTGCTTTTTCCAAAGCATCCTGCTTATCACCACAGAGCCAAACCTGCACATTGCACTGCTGAACCCTGGTCATGCAAGGATCCTAAACTTCTTCAGCGCCTATAGGGAAAGTGCCTGGCTCTTCTGTGGCTCCTGTAGGTGCTCTTAGCTCAGTGGGATGGCTTGGGAAACTGAGGGGAGAGAAGAAGAGCAACTGGTGTGAGGACCTGGGGTGTGTTGGCTGCAAAATACAGCATCACACCTCAGAGCTGCTGGGTCTCAGCTGACCACAGCCCATCCTGTCTCTGCTCCTTTTCTGCACAGCGCTGGACCCTTTCCAGCAGAGAGGTCCTTTCCTAGTCAGTAGAGAAAGCAGTCAGCAGCATCTCTTAGCCAAAGAGGTGAGCTGGGTGGTTTGCTGCTCTGCAGAACAGATTCACCACACTGCACACACACTTTTGAGCCAAAATGTGCTGCGGTCACATTAACTCTTTCTGTGCTGTGTGGGCTTTTGCAGGACCTCCTGTCTCACTCAGTGACCACGTTAGCCAGGCTCTTGCTGGACCCCATCCCTCTGTGGGTGGTGGGGCTGCAGGCTGAGCTGAGGGACAGGAGCCAAACCCTATGCTAGTCCGGCAAGAGAAATGTGATCCAGGCTTCACTCAGCCCTTGTTGCTGTGATCTTCAGGTGTTTCACAAACAACACGTGTTTATTTCTACACCCTCTGCAGGGGTGAAGCAGTTCTAGTATCCCACTTCATGCATCACAGACTGAAGCCCACAAAATAAAGCCCTAAGTCTTGACTTCTCCCTAGATGCCTAGTCTGATAAGAGTACTGCCCTATCTTTTAGCAGCTTATAGTATCTCATCTGCTCAGAGCAGCAATCCCTCTGTGGTTGCGGGTGCAAATGCCCATTGATCATCTAAATAAATCCCAGGGCCTCTCATAGCATGGAGAAGATAGGAAACAGAGAGCACTCCAGGATGAAGATGTTGGCACATGGCTGTGCAGTGTTGTGGGGAGAGGGGCCGAGCTGAACAGGAGAAGTCCCCTGAGTGCTCCTCACCTGCAGATCGCTTCAAGGCCAGCAGCCCCCTCCTTGTATTGCACAGCCTGGCTCCTTCCTAAAATCCTGCTTGCCATGGCTCAGGAGAAGATGGGGACCCCATGGGCAGAGGTGAAATGCAGCCGTGCCATTCATGGCTCCTTCACAAACACACACCCAAAAGGCTTGAGCTACTGATAAATTAGGCAGCCTTGTTTCTGGTGTTTGCTGAATGTCCCAGGCTTTGCAGTGGCACTGTTTGTTCAGCCTCTGATGGAGAGCTGGGGAGGCTCCCCCTCCCCATGACCGGCACAGTTCCCTCAGGGATGGTCCTGTGTCAGCACCTCAGGATTCAGCTGGATCCAGGGAACGGGCATGGGTACCTGGTGTGTGACCTGCTGGGCTGGGCACTGCTACAGCCCCTTTTCAGTGGGGGAGAGACAGCACCAACCCTTTCGCCATCACTGCCTTGTCCCAGCTGGCTCCTGGTGCAGATGGGAGGTTTGTGGTCCTGGGTGGCAGCAAACTGGTAGCGGAGGAGTGAGCAGTGTCCCTCCGTGCCTCAGTTTCTCTCCTCGGTCCCTGACCTGGCTGCCTTGTGTCCCTGCTGTTCCCAGATTGCAGCGCGGAGGAGTCCTCCCCAGCTCCAGTGAAAAGCAAGTACGAGACCATGGATTTCGACAGCTTGCTGCAGGAGGCCCAGCTAAGCCTGCATCGGTAACAGCCTTAACCTTGGAGGAATACCTCAATACCTCAGTCAAGGCACTTCCAATATGTTTACGTTTTCAAAGAAATTATTCAGTCTATGGAAAGCGAGAGAGAGCGAGAGAGAGCGAGAGCACGCACGCGCGAGAGAGAGACTGCTGTCCCTACGATCGATGTTTACATTGAACAAAGCTGCTTCTGTCTGTGAGTCCCCATGGTGTTGATGTCTCACTGCCACACGTTAGTCACCCTGCTTTCTGACTGGTTGTTTTAGGGTGAGCCTAGGAGCCCCCCCGGTCCCTCTCTCCCCCCTCCCTGCCCCGTGCTCCCGCCGTGGAGTCGCAGCTGTGTTCACCATAACATTTTTTTGTCCGTAGTGTGTGATGATGAAATTGTTAATTGTGAATAGAATCAGGATTATAAACTAATTTTTAATAGAAGAGAAAAAAAGTATATACTTAAAAAAAATGTATTTATGGCTCAGATGTACTGTAATTCAGATTTATTGTACCGCTTCCTTGATTTTTAACTATGCACTGTAATGAGGCATTTGCCACTCAGCAAATGGGGGGTCAGAGCAGAGTCACTGAGCTGGCATTCACCCATTGGCCACGGAGGCCCCTGCCTCCCCCACTGGCACACCGGGGTGCTCAGCGATCACGTCAGGATCGCCCACTTTCCTGTCAAAGCCATTCTTCTCGCCCGCATGGCCCGAGCCTCGCAGCCCCAGCCCGGCTGGGTGACAGCACCCAGATGCTGAGCTCGGTGACGGTGGGTGATGGAGCCAGCGGGCGGTGGGGCACGCCAGTTCCATGCTGTTCTTGCCGTGGGGCCAGGCAGCTTTGCAGGCATGAAGGAGAGGGATGGTAAGCAGGATGCACTGCCCGGGGGGCTGCGGGACCAATGCCAGCCAGCCAGCGCTGCTCCAGCCCTCCGCTGCCCGTGGAGCCAGGAGTCAGGAAGCTGGAGCCAGCCAGGCTTGATCTGGTGGGTCCTGGAGGACAGACACCTCCAGTTCCCTGCGAGGGAGCTGTCTGCTTCTCTCTGGCTCCTCAGGTGGCTGGGAGACCGGACGGGCTCAGCAGCTTGCTCCCCGCTCGCTTCCACCCCCTACAAAGCAAGTGGGGCAAGAAGACCCATCCGTGATCCCTGCCTGTCAGCCAGCCCAAAGCCCATAGAGGCAGGGGGGCACAGCTCTCTCACCACCCTGCATGGTACCTGATAAGCCATACACTTCCCACCACCTGGTTGGCACCCAGGATCCATCCCCCATGCTCCTGTGGCACACTCTCCTGCTCTGCCTCTGGCCAAAGGCCCCTGGGGGCTGCCTGGCAGCACTGGATTTAAGGCGTGCTCAAGCAGCACCCCACTGAAATATGCTTGTAACCTTGCCCTCCGTCACCACGTGAGGTGGGATGGAGAGAGAGCCCACCACCTGCTGGAGCAAACCCCACCATGAGCCGGCCAGAGGCACCGTTTTCCCAAGGGAGCAGGAATCTTGCTGCTCCTCAAGCCATCGCCATCGTCTCCCTTTGTTTTTCAAACCCAGAGACCACTAGGGATTCAGCCATCCAATGTAGATAGAATATTATAGCCTTAACTATGCCAATAGATAGATTAGAGTCTCCTGGGGTCTTCCCCAATCATGATTTAGGAGTTTTATTCTCATTTCCCTGGTCTGGATACAGTTTCGTCTTGCAGGGAGTCTGACCAAAGCCTCTGAAACTGCAGGAGATGGGATGCCAGGAGCCTGAGCCCTGCCGAGGTGGCCCTTGGCTCCGGGGCCCTATCTGCAGCTGGTCTCCGGTGGGAGCAGGGATGCTGGCATCGCTACCAGCACGGTCACCTGCCTGTTTCTCCCTGCTTTTGGGGAAGCTGTGGTTCTGATGACACCCAGCCCAGCGGTGCGAGGGCCTGCGGGCCACCGCAGGCTTTGAACTGCGGGTCCCCAGTCTGCCACCAGCGACGATCATTGTCAGGGAACAGTCCTTGTGCCACGTCCGTCTCAGCAGCAAGGTTTGGTGTCTCTCCTGCCACAAGCTCCCCTCACCTTCTCATCCCACCTTAGCAAACACAAGCAGCTCTGGCCGAGACTGAGCATCTGCTATTGGCAATTGCCTCATTGTAGCTTTGCCTTTTTCTGTCCTAGTATTTCCTCACAACGATGATGTTTACATGTGATTGCTATAGAGCTTATGTAGAATGTATATAGCGACACATTTAGGGTGGGTATTACTGTCCTGTGCTGTGCTGATGTTTTTCAGAAAACGATCAATCCAAAAAAAAAAAAAAAAAGAAAAGAAAAAAAAAAAGAGAAGAAAAGAAAAAAGCAAGGTGGAATTCTTCCATCTCCCGCTCAGCCGGGGGCCCCGAGCCCCCGCAGCCGGGCCCTGCCAGGGATGCATCAAGCGTGGCAGAGGAGAGGGTTAGTGCAGAGCTGGGGGGCTCCAGAGCCAGGGGGGAGCCCTCTCCTGGGGGAGGGATCACTCAGTCGCTTCCCAAGCAGTGGTTTCCGTGTACCCAGATATAAAATTTCTCATTGCTTTCCTGCAGCTGGGTGCCCCGGGCCAGCCCCCAGCCCCTGCCTCTGCCTGGCTTCTGGATGTCAAAGTCAGTGCTTGGGAAGGGAAGGGCTCATCCTGCGCAGAGCCCATCAGTACTGCACCCCTAGGGTAGGAAGAGATGCAATAAGTGGTCTTCGTGGTGCCTGAAGCCTCTAAGTGGGGTTGGGGTTTTTTTTTTATATTATTTTTCAGTTTGGGGTTTGTTCTCTTTAATTTTTTTTTTTTCTCCTTTAAATTGGGATGGTTTGTTTTCCCTCCTCCCTCAAGAAATTATTCCGGGACTTACACACTATGAACAGAGGTGTGCATGGCACAGAGGCACAACTGTGCCTGCCAGCCCATCGCTGCAGCAGGGAAAAGTAGGGGACATGTGCTGCCTGCCCTGGGGACACGTCCTGCTCCCCCAGGGCTATGTGCTGCCTGCCCCGGGAGCTCCCCTGACTTTTAGGACTGGGTGAGAATGGGGGGGTATTCAGCTCAAGAAGCACAGGTCTGCTGGGTTTAGAATACTTCACAGTGGGATGTGGTGAAAAGTAAGTTTCCACTTGATTTTTATTATTATTTTTTTTTTTAATATAAAGGTGTCTTTAGCTCACAGTGCTCGAGTCTGCAAAGGCGCAGGAAGGAGGGCTCAGGCAGAAAGGACGGGTGAGAGCTCCCTACCTCAGCAGCCTGTGACTTTGGGATGCTAATGGGGAAAGAGGGCAGGAGCAAAGTGATTCCCAGGCACCCTGTGGGGAGCAGCAGCCATCCCTGCCAGGGAACACACCAGGCTCCAGAGATCCCTCATCCCCAGAGCTGCCGGGAAGCAGGGATCATCACCCTCCCAGGATTAGCTTTACAGACTCAGCCTGTGGCATCGCAGCGGGTGCCCTGGCGTGGGTGCAGCTTGGCACTGGGCACCCCAGAAAGGGAACCCTTGCACCCTGGGGAAGCTGCCTTCTGGTGCCTGCGAGGGCTGGAGCTGCAGGACAGGTTAGGAGCACTGCTTCAAAGAGAAACGGGAAGCAAAAGGGTATATTATGGTAGGCAATAAGTAAGGAGGAGATTTATTTTTTTAAAAATATGTAACTATAGAATGTGCCCCGGTAGCTTCCTGCAGATGCTGTGGGGAAATATTGAATGTGAAGAGTTTCATGATAAAATGCCCCTTTGCCTTTTTTGCACAGATTTGCCCCAGAAAAGCGCATTATTCAGGGTGGGGTACTGGGTTTCTGGCTGGAATCCAGTGGGTCCCTGGGGCTCCGCGGGAAGGAGCAACTGTTTCTGAGTGTCTAGGCTGAATGCAGAGGACAATCCTGGGTTTTAGGTTCGACTCTGACCCGAAGAAAAGGTTTATCCTGATGCCTACTCAGCGCAGCTGGCTGGGCTGGACATCTTCTTTAACAAAGCGGCAGCTCAGTCACCACATTACAGTCTTTTGTGTCTGATTTCAGCACTGGTCCATGCAAAGGAGCGTTGCAACTGCAGACCAGCACTTTTTTTTCCCCTAGTTTGTTTTTTTTTGTTGTTGTTGTTGTTGTTGGGGTTTTTTTTCCATTCTTTTTGGAGGTATGCAGAAAACTGAGATACATCGTTGTTTGTAGCTGAGCCCTGATACCCTTTCGGTTTTAAGCACCGAGGTCTGTCCCCGACAATCTCAAGCAATATCAAGCCAAATGCAGCCTTTGGGTTTCATTCCTCTTTCCTTGCCCACCCTGGGGTCAGGGGTGGCGGTGGCAGCCCGGCCGCAGTGCCCACGGCCACAGCTCCCAGCCGAGGGCCACCACGTGGCGAATGCCGAACTGGGGAGGGATTGTGCGTATGCCTGTGAGAAAGAGAGAACAAGATTAAATTGATGCATTTCTCGAGAAAGGTGTAAGAATTTCACCTAAAAAGGGGCACATCTGCTTTGTTATTTATAAAAAAAAAAAAAAAAGCTAAATTCTGTCTTTTTCTTTTTCTTTTTTTAAGTAAAAGGACACTGATAATAATTATTAGGGGCCAGTTCTGCCTCCCTTCCTCATGCTGAGGAAGTACTACTTAAGTCTGCAATTTTCTACTTGCAGAGTAAGTAAAAGTAGCAGAATTGATCCCTCTGTGATTAAGAATCAAGTTTTTAGTCTGGTTTTTTTTTTTTAATTGGTAGTGGTTTTTTATATTTCACTTAATTTTTTCCCCAGTTCCGTTCCATTGTGTCCTTATTTATGTAATATACTTTAACCTTAAAAGATGGCATGGATTCTTATGCCTTTCCTTTATTATTATTGTTATTATTTTTTAAAAAGAGATTTATTTCTAGTGTGATTTAACTGTCTACCTTCTAAAACAAGAGAACGTTTTCTTGTATTTTTACATTGTCAGATTCTATAGTTTCATAGATAATTTAACCAAATCGCTCAATGTATTATCTATATCTATCCAGTGGGTATAAAAGTTCTATTTTAAATTGTGTAAATACTTCAGAACTGGCTTCTTTTTCCAGACTCCCCTGCCGCGGAGTTACTTGTTTACATCAAAAAGACTGTAGAATCTCTACGCTCATGTACTGTAAATAGTGAAGTGATCTGCCTATAAATAAACGATAACATATATACTACAAAGTGGAAAGAGAAAAAAAAGGAACAAGTCTGTGCCACTAATGCTTTCGTTTATGAAGTAAACTTAAATTGACTTTTGTTTGCTTATGGTGGGGGCATAGCCAAGGCTGGTGGGGGGTGTCCAAGCCCCCCAGCTCGCTCACACTGACACTGCACCACCAGGGATGTGGCTCACATTGGGGAATCTCCCTGACTATTGTTATTTTAAGTGTGGCTTCTTCCAGTTTAACATGTGCAGGAAAATCCTGGGCTCCATACTTGAAACTTGGGGAGTGGGTGCTGCTGCTGCAAGCCCCCTCGCAGAAGAAACCCCCTGGACCAGAGATGTTAAAAGATAAAGTGGGGCACACACCTCATGTTTCCTGGACTGGGAATAAGAGAGCAGAGGGCTGGATTGCAAGAAAAAACGTGGAAAAGACTCCAGGTGGTGATGCAGCAACTGTAAAGCTCAGGATGGCACCTGGATAGCCCCCTGGTACCTGGAGAGCAGTGCCCTGGAGCCAGAGCCAGCCTCCCACCCCAAATCCAGCCCTCATCCAGGCAACTGCTGCACCCTGAGCGTAGAACTGATAGAAAGAGCAGTTCCCTGCTGCTTTCCTAAAATACAGGCTTCAGGACTACCAAACAGGAATATTTTTCTAAGATACATCAGGGCACAGTGATGCTGCCAGTGGCAGGACAGAGCAGAACATGGAATTAAAAGGAGGAAATGCAGGGGTGCAGCTGGGGCGGTCTGTGTTGGCGTGTCCAGGGTTGGAGTGAGTGGGAGCAGGGGCACAGGAGCAGGGTCCCCATCTGGCCAGGCTGCAGGATGGAGCAGAGACACACGAAGGGAGGGTCTACTGGGAGGGACAGACCCACAGCTGAGGCTTCTTCTCCCAGCCTGGCAGCTCTCTGGGAAATGAAGGACTGGTGCTACTCATCAAGTATTACCCTGCAAGCAAACTGAAGGGAGCTGTTGGTGAACCACAACATCAGTTCCTTTAGTCCCAGCAATGACTTCCAGTAATTTGGAAAGAAAAGAAAAATATTCAACGGTTTTCATTTTGGCATAACTTTGATAACTTTGTGATAAATCAACTTATTTTCACACAGATGGTGCTGCTTTTGTAGCAGCTTATGTGGCTGTGCTCCAGCTGCCGGAATGAGGAGAGATGGTGTTATCTCCTGTGAGAGGCCCACCGTGCCTTGTGGGAGGGGAAAAACAGTCAATAACAGGTTTTTATGAATAGAGACAGGCTTTGTTGCTGACCTTGGCTGGCTGGCACTTGGCAGCAGTGTGGGCAGGGCAGGCAATGCCAGCAGCACGGGGGCTCAGGGGCAGCGCAGGAAGCGTTAGCTGTGTCCACATCTGCCTGGCTGATCCAGACTGACCAAGACCACGGCCGCCCTGGACTCCACTGGCTTGGTGGGACCCCACAGGTGAGGGCACACAGAAAAGTCTGGAGGTGTGCAGGGGAGGCAGGAGCACAGCAAGGCAACATCTGGAAATGCCACACCAGGCTCATGCTCGTGAAACGCCAGTTGCTTGGGATTTATTTCGCTGCCTGACAAGCCACCCCAGGCTTGTGTTTATCAGTCCCAGCATGTTGAATGGTTCTGCCCAGGTGTTTATGCCAGGAGGGGGGACAGGTTTGGTTTCTTTGCTCCCTGCCAGCTCAGGGATCACTCTCCGTGCTGGTCCCTGCTCCCATGGGACACCTCCTGCTTTCCTTTCCACCCTCCTCTTCACTTTTCTTCCTACATAAATTAGTGCTTTCTTCTTCTACCGGTCTTTTTTGAACCGGTGGTATCATTTAGGTAAGTGGTCAATGAGCCAGTGGCCATGCTCTCCCCCTGCCGAAATCACCTTTTACCTACTTCTTTAATCTTGCTGGTTCCAGGTGGTTTTCTTGGTTTGCTGACCAGGCCTGTAGGTCATCACTCTCTTGAGGCAATATCCTGTTTATCAACAAAGTTACATCGTCTAGTAGTTAGTCCCTTAATTTCATTTTAGATAAGTAATCTCTAGCTGCTATTTCTCTACAAATGATCAAACAGGGTCGGGGTCGTAAGAACTTGCAGCGGTGGGTTCCCTCGGGTGCTTCGATTGCACGTTAGATTTTTCATTTTTCTAGTGAATATCAATTTCACCTCAGGAAATATTCCCCGGGGGCTGGGACAGAGGAGAGTTAGAGGGAGCGAAGCCCCTCGGTTGGCCGGTTTGAGCCCCGGTGGGCTCCCGGCCCCGCTCCCGGTGGCGGCGGGGGAGGAGATGCCGGAGTGTTGAGCTCCGCCGGCCGGGGGTGGAGGCGGCGGGTCCCCGCCTGCTCAGCTCCCGGAACAGCCTCCCCGCAGCTGGTTTCGTTTCTCCTCCCGGCAGTGCTCTCCCTTGGGTGTCATGGCCCGGGAGGACGCGGTGCCCGCGCTGGAGGAAGAGCTGACGTGTCCCATCTGCCTGGGCATTTACAGTACCCCCGTGTCCCTGGGCTGCGGCCACAGCTTCTGCAGGGGTTGCATCCAGGAGGCCAGCGGCCGGAGGCGGTGCCAGCAGGACCCCTTCCGTTGTCCCCTCTGTGGTGCCCAGACTGACCCCGCCCTGGAGCTGCAGCCCAACGTCCAGCTCCGCAGCATCGTGCAGAAGTTCTTGGGCGACCAAAACGCGAAGAAGCGGGACAGGCAACGCGAAGACATGGAGGAAGGTTCGGGCCAGCAGGACAGGGTGATCCTGTGTGATTTCTGCCTCCAGGAGCCCCAGCCAGCCGTGAAGACCTGCCTGACCTGCGAAGCCTCTCTCTGCCAAGCCCACCTGGGCAAGCACAGCTCAAAGAGTCCCCTGAAAGACCATATTCTGATGGAGAGCTGTGATGCTCAGGTTCTGGCTGAGATGAGGTGCCCCCAGCATGGCAAAGTGCTGGAGTGCTACTGCAAGACGGACTTGGTCTGCATCTGCATGCTGTGCTGTATCACCAGCTCCCACAAGAACCATGAGATCATCACTTTGGAGGAGGCTTTTGCCCAAGGGCAGGTAAGAGGCTGCAGGATGGTGGCCTGGACATAGATTGCACTAGGAAAACCCGGGGGGTCTGTGGCATGGAGAGCTGCCCACAGCGCAGGGATGAAACATCTCCCTAGTTTCACATCTGCGGGCTCAGAGCCAGGCTAAATCTCCAGGTTGGGATATTGGGCTTTTATTCCCAGTTTTGCCCCAGATTCCTTCCGGCCTTGCCCCTCAGGGTATGAAACAAGATGTTATAAACACTTTCTTCCCAAACTGAGGAGATAAACCAGAGGGACCGAGTGCTTGTGGCTACACTTGTAGTCCTTGGTGCACTTTCAAGCTGGAATATGAGCCTGAGCCGTGTTTATGGGAGGAAAATTAAAGACAGAGTAACAGAAATGAAGCTGGCAGCACTGAAAGTAGCTTTACGTGTGGCTATTGTACATGAAGAGTTTTCAGTTTCAAAATATCTTTCCTGGGTTTGTAATTGTGGTATTTGCTCAGGGATAAATTCTTCCAGTAAGCCTTTGTGTATTGATTTGTCCCGGGAACATGCCGTGAACAAATTTTTTTCCAGGTCTAGTTTAACCCGTTTCCATAAAAGCTCCTGATCTTGTGCATGTTTGTTGGTCCTATCCTGATATCTCCCTCCGGTTTTATAGAGTGCTTTAGCTGACCTTCTGGAAACAGTGAAAACAGAAGAAGCGACATTGGACAAAATCATAGCCAACCTGCAGGAAGAGGAGGAGGAAGTAAAGGTTGGTGTGTTCCAAGGTCCCAATATCACTTCGAGGGCAGTTGCATGCTGATAGCCGATTAGAAAAGCTTTTCTTTTGCCCTTCTCCAGATCATGGGTTCTGAAGTTTTTGGGTTTTTTTAGTTCTTGAATGGTTTCTCTTGCTTAGCAGCCTAGGAAATACATTCTTAGTTTCCAAAAGACCTTAGAACTTGAAAGTTGCTGTTAAGGCCATGCCTCCTGATTGCTGGATGGTGATGGACCTTTGTTTCCCCAACCAGATTCAATTTGCAGACCCTAAAATGTTTATGGAAAAGATACAGCCCATAGTGATTTTATTCATCTTTACAACAAGAAATTGCTTTAGGTCAGCCTGTGGTTCTAAGAAGTTGCTCCAAAGTGTCTGGCTTTTGCTCCTAGCATGCAATTGCCTACCTAAAAGCTCTGAAAGTACAGGGAATTTAACACAAGTCATGGTTCATTCTGCTTACGCGGAATTGGCACTTGCCCTCCTTCACCAGCAAAAGTAATGGGACCTGAGCACTGGGCAAAGGAAATGTTCCCTTCTGGCCTGAAGACAAAACCGTGCCTGTTGGCAGTGTCCTGCCTGGCAGGGTGGCTGCTTTCAGACAGTGAAGGAAGCTTGGTGGAGGCAGGAAGCAGAGAAACTGTTTTTCCTCACCCATCTCTAAAAGGACCAAATGTATGGGTAGAAAAACGTGCAGAATAAGGAAATACGTGTGTAGTGGAAAGTTTTCAGCAAGCATTGTGCAAGAAGAAGCACTACTTTTTAACCTTTTTCTGGTCAGGTGCCAGGTGCTGGGGAAGGCCACTTAGGTTACTTGGCCTTTCTGCTGTCAGTGGGACATCTTGGTTTGTTGTCATATGGAGAAGCTCTAAGTTAATAGTTACTTCTCTCAGCCCAGAAAAGACCAGGCTCTTTTCTGAGTGAGAGTTAGCATGGAAAATGTAAGATTCAGTCCCTAACAGCTTTGAAAGTGTTTTCTTATTAGACTAAGGAGAGCCTGAGGAGGAGTCAGCTGGAGAGCCTCTTCAAAAAGATGCATTTGCAGCTGGATGACAGAAAAGAAGAGGTCCTGAAAGTTTTCAGTGACAGTGAGGAGCAACAGCTTTCTCAGATTCAGACGCAGACACAAAAACACAAAAAGGAGAAGGATGCAGCCAGCCATGATGTACAGACGCTAGAAGCTCTGAGACATCAGAAAGACCAACTTCTTTTCACCAAGGTACCTAACAGCATCTCCCTTCCCAGAGATACTCAGCTCTTGGGCTGGTCTTTGCCTGCACTATGTTAATTGTGCTTCCAAATGTCTTTTGCAGGCTTTTGCGGCAATTCCAGCCAGGTAAGCTCTTCCTGAGGTGGTCTGCTGCTGCATTTCATGTTGCTTCAGGTGACTGGTAGTCCAGCGGTGTGGGCTGCTAGCCCAGCCTGCCCACAGCTCCCTGGGCTCACGCAGCCACCCCTTGGGCACAATGACAGCATGCTCTGCGCCTGGCTTCCTCAGAGACCCAGAATCTTAACAGAGCTCCTGTGTGACTCCCTGTAGATAACATACCTTATTTTGTTGTACCCTCCCCATCCTGAGACTCATTCTGAGGGCAATTCACACAGAATTGTAGGGGTTGGAAGGGAGAGTTGGAGATCATCTAGTCCAACCCCCACACCTGAATACTGAGGTTCTTGGATGACCACATGAAGGATGGATGAGCTGAGATATCCTGAGTCATCCTCCACTTTGCATTGCCTTCTGCTTGTAAGAAGCCAATGCTGCGGGAGCAGAAACATGTAGTGAAGCCTATAAAGATCACAGCTTTTCTCTTGGGCTGTTCCCCAGCGCCTGCCCAGCCCTATTCCTCCACCACAGCCCGCCACTGTGTGCACACAGGCTTCCCCAGCCCTGCGTTTGAGGGGCAGCAGTTGCCCCTTGGCTGTGATAACGCAGCACTTCTTGCTGTCCCAGCATCCCAGCTGCTGCCCCTGACATCGCTTTCAGCTCCTGCTGCTGTAACCACAAACATGATGCTTGGGTCTGTCTTGGCAACAACTGGGGCTGAGTGGGGCTCAAACAAGATCTTCAGGAGACGCGTGTTGTTCCTGGAGTGAACTTCATCCTAACGACGTTGAAGGGATTTGAGGTTCTGGGAAACAAAAAGATCAGAGGGGAAGACCCCAATAAAACCACAGAGGGAGCTGGGACAGAAGCTGCTTTTTGTATCTCCCATAGAGTCTGGGTATGGAGGGGGGATGCAGCTATTGATGGACTCGGGGATGGTTTTCTGATGACTTGCTGCTCTTCTGATGTCTTTCTGTGTGTTTTAGGGAACGCACACCGGTTCGTTACAAAGCGGATGTACAGCTGCCGAAGCCACCCATTATTTTGGATGAATTAACAACAGATGCTACTCTAAGGCTTTTCCGGCAATTCCTGTCAGACATGCAGTCCATATTTAATGCACCACCCGGTAAGTGATCATTTCACTACATGATGAGCAAGATGGAGAAGCTAACGAAACATATTTGAGGAAGGACTGTAAGAAGACACCAAGTACCTCTAGGCGAACTGATTATTAGCTCTGTATGTATATTTTCAGATATGTGTATATAACAGGGTGCTTCAGCGCTCTAGAATATGCCTGTTAAAATGGGCTCTGAGTAAAGAGGTGTGGATGTCCTAGGAGTTTTCTGGGAGGATTAAGAGCAGAGAATAGCAGCACCTCTTCTATCTGTAGCAGCATCACTTTGATTCAACGCGCAGGGAAAGTTGAGAACTCATCACAGCAGTGGCAGGTGGAATTTGTCTTAGGATGTAAATCTACTCTTCCTAGGCAGATAATTTGACTCTTTTATAATATTTATGAGATCAGGCTTACAGTGCTGGTGCTGTGCACAGTGGGATGCTTGTCCATCTGAACTGAAAAAATTAGGGTTCCCTTGTTACTGCTGTCTTGATGGTGCTGGAGCCCTTGCTGAGCGTGAGCCAAGGGACAGGAGTGAGAGACAGCTGGGGTGAGACAGCTCTGTCCAGAGCATGTGTGACAGTGCGTGACGTGCAATTCTAAGCGGCCACCATCCACAGAGCCTTGGTTCAGTAAGAAGCACACCATGGTCACAGCCACTCCTGAGCTCAGTCTCTATCACCCCTGTAAGCATACTCCAGACCTGTTCTGGCTAGAAAGCCTTGGATCCATGTTTTCCCAGCTATCCACGCCAACTGAACAACTTGGGTTGGTTGCCCAAGTCACTGCCACGGTTTCAGTTTCCTAAAGGGAGTCACTTCCAGAGCAGAAAATACCAAAATATTGGCATAAAAGCCTTGAAATGCATTACCTGCAAGAGAAGGTTTGAATAAAAACATTCTGCAAATTCCTGCGTGTAGGATGAACTTCTTGTGAGTGGCTGTGCTGGGAAGTTTTGAGAGTTCTAGAAAATCACTTCAAATGATCCTGAGCAAATCAGCTTTTATAAAATGGTTGTGCTACTGTTCACGCATTTCGTGGTATGTGGAAGTTAATCTGGGAGGTTTTTAAAAAGGCCTAATGAAGCTCTGCAGGACAATGATGGAAAACTAAAATCTAAGAATTGCTGCAGCTGGAAACCAAATGCAAAAAGACACTTCAAGATTGCAAAAGAACAGCCTTTCCTGAAATGGAATATCAAACTCCTTTAGAATTACATAGGAGCAGCTAAGAGAGGTGCAGAGGGTGTTTCAGTTAACATAGGCTTTTAATGACTTGGGTGGGTTGGATTTGGATAGGATGACTTGGACTGGGAAATGTAGCTTTCAGCAATGGGAATGTATGCAAATTATTGTGTATGCACAATTATCTGTTAAATCATAATGTGCTTTTTTTTTCTTTCCATAGTTCATGAACATCTGACTCTTCAAGTGCAGGGATTAAATTTTAAGCAGGATTGTAAAGTACTCTCTGCATCCCCACAGAGTTCTTCCCTATTTGGGGTACCAGGAGCCCAGAAAGCCTTCAATTACTCGCGTGGGGCTGCAGTCCCAGCCAGTTTTTTCAACACAAGGCAACCAGCTTTTCCAAGCATCGGTGCCACCCATCACATACAGGGATTCTCATCTGCGTCATCAAATAGAAGCACCAGTCTCCTCCAACACACGGAGAGTGACCAGAGCTTCTCAGAGGGCTGTCACTTCTGGGAAGTGGACACCAGCAATGCAAGCTGCTGGGAGCTTGGAGTCATTCATGGCAATGTTAAGTGCTACCTGGAAAAGACACAGGATTACCTCCAGGTGTTCCTTGATCAAACAGAGATCACAAAAAAGGAGTCTCCTACAGCCCTCACAGTGGTCAGGGTAGAGCTAGACTGCAGAAGAAACACACTGTCATTTTATAATGCATCTGTCAAGGAAGGAGATGCTGCTGAGACCCTCAGGCTTATTGAGAGAGTAAGCATCCCTTCGAAGTATCCTGTCCGTGCTACCTTTGGTACGTCTTACGGCTCTTTGAAACTCCTGTAGTCATGTGGAGACAAGGTGCTGTTTTGTATTTCCAGGCCCAGTATTGGGACTCCTACGGTGTGGAGGCCATGCTCAGTTGGTGTATTAGAAATGGGATTTTGGGCTGCTGTGAAAGCTCATCAGGGTGAGGGCAGGGCCCTGTGGGTTTTACCAGTGTCCTGCCACTTAACTGCAGGAGCTCCTATCTTACTTGTTCTGTTAATCACCATAGAGATACCATTAAGTTTCACTTTTTGCTCGGCTGTATCAAATGCTGTGTTGGCTGCATGTTATTAAAGTAATATAGATTGCAGAACTCAGTGGCAACTTAGTTTATAGAACAGTTGACAGCACATTAACTGCTAAAGAGCTAAGCAGCAGCAATGCTGGCCTTTGTTCTAACGCATCGTTCAGTCCCTCTGCTCGTCCTGCACAACCTCAGCTGCCCGTCGCAGAAGCAAAGCTGGCTGGGGAGGTGGGTAGAGACTGGGCAGTAAGACCCCTGGTTTCCCTTGCTCTCTGCTGCTGTGCTCCCCCCTGAGCTATTTGATAGATCACTTGCCGACTTCTGCTTTGTTTTTAATTTTCCTCTCACCTACACAAAGATCTCACAGCAAAGAGAGTAATAAAGAGGAAAGCTCCTGTGCTTTTAATCTCTGCCATAATGGATTCATTTGTCCTTATGATTGTCCAAACACCTGGGAAAGGAAGAAATGGTATTCCTGCCTGCTGCCTGTGGTTCTGTTGCTGTCAGACAGAGCCAGGGTATCTGCTCAACGCAGCCCAGGCGGGAGCTCTCTGCCCCAGCAGGAACCATGAAGGACCATGAGGGACTCTACAATTTTCTGTATGCAAAAAGAAATCTTTATTCAGTCTTACAAGAAGGAGGTTGTGTTTTGTGTTTTGCACTTTATACACCAAAATGATACAAAAAACCATGCAGGGAGAGTTGGGTCTCATAAATGTACCTGCAGTGGCTGGGATTTTGTCCCACTAGTCTCGGGGGACAAAGCGAGGTAAGCAAGGCTGGTGACATGGCACAGGGACATTCCTATCCTAGAGTGCCTTTCCGGGAGTCCTTCCCAGTCCCCATTTCCCTGTCACCTGGCTGCAGGGAGGAAACCAGCCTCAACATGTCCCAGTAAAACTTTCACCTGGGTTCTCCCTATTTTACCTTCAGGGAAGCATCTGTAACTGTCATGGTGAAGAAACAGACAAAGCAGAGGGAATTCCTGGCTTATCTTGGCCAGGCTCATACTCCCCTCATCCAGGGTTTATCTCTAATTTGCTGCCCTTGCATGGGATCGAGGATTTTTCTGGGAGGGTAGAGGGCTTTAGGAGAATTGTCCCCTCTCATGCCCTCCCCAGCACCCCCTGTTCCCACCAGCCTCACACATGGAGCGATGCTGCCCAAGACAGAGGGCAGACATCTGAAAATGGCTGTCGCAGCCCACAAGAGCTGTTCACAGGGGGAGCCCCGGATGTGAGGAGTGTGTCTCTGCCGGCCTCTCACTGGGTGAAAAGGAAGGACTCCCAGCCTCTGGGCTGGATCTCCAGCTGGGGCGCAATGCCGAGGGCGTCCTTTCAATTTCGTTTCTCACAAACCAGCTAACGCCATTTCTGCCGCGATGGCAAAGGCTGAGGAAAGGTTTGGAGCGTGTGCCAGCCTGGAGGATGAACTCAGCTGTCCCATCTGCCTGTGTCTGTACAGGAACCCCGTGTCACTGGGCTGCGGTCACAGCTTCTGCAAGCAGTGCATCCAGAAGGCTCTGGGTGCCCAGCAGCAATCCAAGTCCCCTTACTCCTGCCCCATGTGCAAGCTCCAGCTGGGACCCATCCTGGAGCTGCAGAAGAATTTCCAGCTGTGCAGCATCGTGGAGGCGTTTCTGGCCACCTCTTCCCAAGGACAACAGGGTAAAGGCTCTGAAGAAGTGGAGAAGGAGGTGGTTCCCTGTGACTTCTGCCTGGATTGGCATCAGCCCGCGGTGAAAACCTGCCTGACCTGCGACGCATCTTTGTGCCAGGCCCATCTGAAAAAGCACAACGCCAAGGATTCCCACCAGGACCACATGCTGGTGGAGGTGGGCGCAGGCGGTGCAGCAGAGGAGAGGAGATGCTTGGAGCATGGCAGGCTGCTGGAGCGCTACTGCCAGGACGAGGGGGAGTACATCTGTGTCCTCTGCTGCATCGTGGGGCGCCACAAGGGCCACAGCACCATCACCCTGAAGGAGGCACAGGACAAACAGCTGGTAAGGGGCTCTCCTCTTTCCATGGCTCCTGCCAGGTGTGTCCCAAACTCCTGATCTGGAGGAAGCCACAGTAAGACTTTCAACAGGGAATCATAGAATGGTTTGGGTTGGAAGTAACCTTAAAGATCATCTAGTTCCAACCCCCCTCCCACTAGAGCAGGTTGCTGAAAGCCCCATCTAGCCTGGCTTTGAACATCCCCAGGGATGGGAACTCCACAACTTCCCTTGGCAACCTGTGCCAGGGTCTCACCATCCTCATAGTGAAAAATTTCTTCCCGATATTTCATCTAAATCTCCCCTCTTTCAGTTTTAAACTGTTACCCGTCATCCTACCCCTACACTCCCTGATAAAGAGTCCCTCCCCATCTCTCCCGTAGCCCCCTTTAGGTATTGGAAGGGGCTGTAAGGTCTCCCTGAAGCCTTTTCTTCTCCAGGCTGAGCAACCTCAGCAAGTTCTCAGCCTGCCATGGGGGATTTTGTGTTGACCATAGAGGGGACTGGTGTGTTGTGCTGGAATTTGCTTTTCCTTTCCTCCTTGCTGTTGCCAAAGCAGCCTGGCAGGCTAAGCACAGGGAGGAGAGCAGAGAGAGGTGTTTGGGCTGAGCAGGGTCCAGCCTGTGGTGTGTGCTGCCATGCAGAGGAGCGAGCCCACCCTGACAACCTGCCTGCCCATGGCCGTTGTGTGCGGTCCCACGTAACTGCAAACTGCCACTCACCAGGGTGTTCCTGGGCTGGGATTAAGAAGTAATCCTGCAGAGATTAAGAAGTCTCTTCCTCCTCGGGGAAATGACCACTGCTGAACTTTGGGTTGGGAAACAGGTTTTCCCACTGGAGGCCCTTCCCTCTGGCTCCCTCCTCCCTCTGCCCTGAGGGTTGCCCAGCCATAGAGCCATCATCCCCTGCTGGCACAGAAACCCTGTCTTTGAGTCCAGCTGCTGTCCTTGAAATGCTTCAGAACCAGCTGAGACTGAGGGGATAAAATGCATTTGCTGTGCTCACACACTGCCTTGCGTTTGGAATTTCTGGGCTTGATTTAGAGCCCAAGCACAACACCCCGCAGCAACCCAGTGCGTGGGCAGGGAATGCCTGACTGGCTCTGGACCTCAGGAAAGCATCCTTTCCAGTTCTATGTATTGCAAATTAACTTCTCNTATTCCTCTTGGGTTTTGGTTGTGTTTTTTTTAAGCTCCCCAAGATAGCCAGGGAAATCAGAAACGCAGCTCTTCAGGAGAAATCATTAAAGAGTTTTGCTGGAAGGAACCTTGGTCAAATTTGATTCTTTGTCTTGTAATTTTTCAAAAATCAAAACTTTCCAGCTGTGACCTTAGCTTTCTGGCATCTTTTTTTTTATTAAAGAAACAGGAATCCAGCAGCTGTGTCTGCTGTGGCCATTCATGGCTGGTTGAGGTGTGAAAACACTACTGGAGGCAGCCAGGAGCAACCAGAACCATTCAGAGACTGTGTAGTCTCTGCAAACGAGGTTTAATGTCCCCTCTGAAGTGTATTCTCGTGCAGTATAACAGCACTCAATGATCATCCTATCTGTTAAAATAAACAGCTGGGTAAGTACCGCTGTTTCGCTGATCTTCAGAAAAGGTGGTTTCTTATTACCGTATCCTCAGATCCCACAGCAGCTGACAGATGGGAAAACCAAGGATTTGGATCACATTAGGCACATGTGAAGATTCTGGCAGGAACAGAGCTTGAATGTATAAAGTGAGATTTATTAATTTAAAATGAAATTTACTTATTCAAAGGGAAAGTTGTTTATTAATCTACCACATACATAGTCTATACATGTATAAAAATAGAACATTGACTCCAAATTCAATGTTCACTTGATCAATATCATATCACTTTTCCATTATGCCCTCTCTTTATGAGGAAGTGAGTGAACGTAGCTCGTTATAGGCCTCACTGGTGAAAGCAGGCAGGTAGAAGGAGCCCGTGCCATTTCACCAGCTCCACAAACTGCCAGTCTGGTTTAAAGCTCCCCACGCTGCTTCCCTGCTATCAAGTTCAATGCTGTCATTCTGTCTGCTAGGGTGAGCTCTCGGACACTGTGACTTGGCTGCAGGAACATAAAAGCGCATTAGGTATCGTCCTAGAAGAGCTTCAGAAAAGCGAGAATCAGCTCAAGGTTGGTACCCAGATCATTGCTCATTCAGAGGAGCTTTCCTCCACAGCTTTCCAGAAATAAATGATGGCAATTGTACTGTTAGAAGGAGATGAAGTAGTACAAAGTAGGGAACACACCGGTGTAAGAGACTGCTGGAAGCCAAGCTTTCTCACAGCCTCCCAGCATAGCTCTGTAGAAGAAACCATCTGGGAGACTCCACCGTTTATTGTGTCTGCACAGACCAGGTTGTAGGACTGGCAGACCGCAGATTGTGGATATCATTTTGTATTTTTAAAGTTTTCTATCTGTTAAATAAGAGAAAAACAAATTGAGTCTACATGTGGAATTTTCAGCGTGTACTGATACAATTTTCACATTGCTAGCTGAATTTCATCTGATTTTGTTACTGTATCAGGATTAATTTTCATAACCCTCTGTTTAATCAAATATTCTAAGCAAATGCTTATTTTCCACTTCCTTCTAAAGCCAGTACAAAGGATAGATGCAATCCTAATTAATAAACAGAGACACTCAGCTGATGCGTTGACTTCCTGAGCCAGTGCACAATTTTCTTATCTGTTTGTTTAGACCAATACAAAAGCAGTGACTTCTCAAGTGCTACATCTGTTTGAAGACATAAAGTCAGCAATAATTGAGAAAGAGAAGAAGATCCTTAGTGACATTCAATCCAATGAGACAAAACAACGGGCCAACATTAGCAAAATGAAGCAGGAAATGGAACAGAGGAGAGATGAGGCTGCGCAGCATCTTCAGTCTTTGCAGATGATGAGAGAGCAACCAGATAGTTTCCTCTTCCTCAAAGTAAGCACCAGCATTCTGCTGTTCTTCATGAATATGCGTGTTTCTCGGGCAGCTGCCCTTTCTGGAAATCACTAACAATTTTTTTTCCTTTTTTTTTNATTGGTAGGAATTTAAACTCACCAGGGACAGGTATGTTTCAGCTGAAAACACTTGTTTTCTTCTTCGAAAAAATATGATGTTGATAACTGGGATCAAAGCCCACTGGCTGTGCCCCTCTGCCCCAGCACCCCACACTGCAAAGCTGCTCCTTGTTCCAGCCGAGCCAGAGGGCACCACGTCCACATAGTTAAGGATGGAGAGATATCTGCCTGCCCTGCCAGGTCCCTTTAAGTTTCAGTTTCCTTGGCAGCTACGTGGTTGCTGGATTCTAGTGAAAACCACTGGCATTTATTACCAGAAAAGCATTTTTGTCAGAGATGAAGCCCAGTTTACAGCTAACACTCTGTTGGATGCATACTGGTGACACTCCTGCACCAGCATAAGTCCCAGTGAAGACCCTCTGGCTGCAGAGATAACTGGCTCGTTTCCCAACCATTTTTGCTTCCTCTTGTGGACAAGCTTAATAGCTAGACAGATTTACTGTCCTTTCTCTTGCAAGTGATATGTTTAATTTATAACTTATCACTTCCTAATTGACACCTGGGTGTCAGCTGTAATTCGGTGCTACAAAACCACCAGTAAGTTGCAGATCCACAAGAGATTTTGCTGCAGCACAAAACCCTCCTGGCACATGAAGGGCTAGCTCAAACATCTAGCTGAATTTTAAGATGCCATCTCTGTGACTTGTACAATTTAAAGCTGAGTTTGAACTTGAATTGTAAGGATAACTTTGAATCGCCATGTACCTAGGGGCTGTGCTGGCAGCAGCACAGTCCATTACTCACAGCTGTGCCACAAGTCAAAATCTAGCCTGTGGGATCAAAGTCATTTTCCAGAAGCCTGGACACCATTTAATATGTTTGGCATTTTCTTTCTATCACGATGGCGGTTGCGCTAGAACAGTAAGAGCCTGCCTTAGGTCAAAGCACTATTCGCACAAGGGTGTAGCAAAACACCTCTCCCTTTCTCCCTTCCAGCATTTGAAAGTTACCATCCAGGTTTGATAAGCCAAAGGCTTTGCCAAATAAATATGTAGCAATTCCAACTCCCTTAACCTTACCAGAGAGATGTTTACCTCTTCTTGTCGCTAAAAAGCCCTCCTTTTTATAGAGCCCTTCCTAAGGAAGGAGTTTGTTGACTTTCTAATACTAAGTGATTTTCCTTGGTGAAATGACTGCCTGCGCCCTAGGATTGAGAGTCAGAATTTCAGCATCAGCAAGGTGGAGGTGGCAGGAGTGCTGCTGGATCAGACCCGGATCAACTACTACAAACACCTGATGTGGAAATTCTTGGGTCACCTGACATCGCTGCAGAAAGACGTGCAGAGTGAGTGACCTGCCCTGAGCCTGGTGCCACTGGCATGGGTTTCAGAGAGCCAGGCTGATGAGGATTTAGATGGGTCTTGGGGGTGGGTGCTGGAGATGGAAGGGCAAAGTGAGCAGAAAGACTGTTTCTGGGATAACAAGGTCTGCTCTTTACTAGCATAAGGCCAACTTCTCCTCTCTCTGATGTGATCTCCTGCTCCCATGCAGCAGCTGAGTTTTTACGTGCTCAGTAATGCTTTTGAGGAACATCCTCTTCATCTGTCCACCCCTATCCCCACCTAGTTTGTCCCCGACCATGAAATCCAGAGCTACAGTATCAATTCCCAAACTTGAATGCTTTGCCGGTTTTGTTAAACATTCTTCTCCACCTCTTTTAGGTGTACTCACCAATCAAATTACATGGAAGAGGTAAGTCCTTTTTACTTAGAAAATATTCCTTGCAAATTTCTCCAACAGTGTTCATTTAAGGAACATCTCATGTATCCTGAGCTCCTCTGCTTTGGTCTCAAAGAGAGCTGAGCAGAGTCTAGAAGATGGTCCTTCATCTCAAAAGACGGGGTCAGATCTATTCATGTCTCTTATTTGTTATTAACAAGATGGGACTTGTGTTTTACAAAGCACTAACATTCATCGCTGTTTCTTTACAGTGGGGCTTCGGATACTGGTACCTCTGCCAACTGTAAGTGTACAAAAATACTAGTTATTCCTCAGGACTCTGGCCTGGGGCTGTGAGTCTTGCAGAGAAAATCTCTCACCTAAAAATGTGAACAGGGCTTTGTTGCATCCATCTCCTTTCCTTGCCAGAGGTGAGACCAGCTCAGGGCACTAAATCTGCAGTGGACAGAAATCTTGGGGAACTCACCAGTGCAATCATTTGGTTTCAGCCTGAAGGAGGGACTGGGTTTTCTTCAGTTCTCAGTAAAAGTCTGAGCCTGCTCCAAGGAAAGACCGTAGAGGGGTTCCCACCAACTGAGCAGGAGCTGGAGCAAACCCAGTGCCTGAAAGGATTCCCAGACAAGTCCAGATGCTGCAGGAGACACTAAATCTCTAAACAATATTTCACTCCAGATAGCACTAGTTCAATGCTCAAATGGTTTTCTGCTGGGTACAGTGGTGTATCTTTTCTACATGCTTTCTTGAAGAATAATTATTTAGCAGTTATTTGAAAGGTTTTTTATATCTTAAAATTGCTGCAACTAAAGTTCAGTTTGCAAAAAAGTTTTTCTTAGTTCATAACTTCAAAATAAAATCCTACTTTCTTCACCACTTTTTAATATTTGGAGGGGGAGAATACTGTCTTCTGACAAGCATTTCTTAGGGACAGGTTAATGGTAAAGTTTTACTTCAGAAAGGATGTGTTTGAGAACAGGTGTTCAATGGAGGGGTTGAGAAGAATGTACTCTTGCCCTAAAGGCAAACATATTTGTTTTGCCAGATGTGTTTGAAAATCTTGTTTTCTTTTTTTCAATAACTCATGTAGCTGATAATGGAGGGAGAGCACAAGAAGCATGTGGTGCAGGTAAGCGATTAAATGGGGTCTTAATCACACAGCGCAGCTTAGCAATGCAGTTGTTTTCATTTAACATAATGCCAGCCTCAAACCTAGAGGTGTATTTTTAAATCAGTGTACATGGCCATTTATTTGTCTTGTGAGCTGTCTTCTCCAGACATATTAATGTCTGTGTTCTATACAGAACCAGACACTTACTGAAAACAGGGGAGAGAAAAGAAATAGTTGTTTCTGATGCAATGCAAAGCTGTACTTGGAAGCTACTTGTCGCAATGTTATTAGCATAGCAATAAAATATTACTTCATTATTACAGTAAGTGAAGCTTTTCCATCTTGTGTATTCCTACAGCACCAAAACAGCAGAAAGGATCAAATGACAGATGTGAACACAGAGGATGGTCTTCCTATTTCCAGAAATAAGGGGGAGATGAGAAGTCAGAACCAAGATGCAAAGAAAAAGTTGAATATTGTCAAAAATGTCCCCTACTAATGGACACCTGCCAAGTGGCTCAACCTCCCCTGCACACCTGCTATTAAAAGCAATTCTGCAGCATGTGCAAATTTAGAAAGGAAAGGCTAAGAATGAACATGAACATAAGAATATCTCCAAGTGCTGCTGGCTTCCAAACTGTGGACTATATCATCTCATGGTATTCCTGATACTTGTGTACTATTAATTGTGGTGACCAGGTTGTCATTATGTGGTTGGATAACAAAATAAATGGCTATAGATACAGATAAGCAAGGCTGCTCAATTTCATACTGCCACCAGGAACTAATTGTTGAGAGCATTGACTGTGGATGGCTGCAGAAGAAAACTGTTCAGGACCGTGCCACAGATTCGGATTATCATAATTAACACCAGTGAAACCAGCTAGTCAGGCTCCAAGCCTCGCTTTTAACACTTCTCCTAGAGAGCGCTGTAAGAGCCATGCAGAATAGGATGGTCAGCAGCATACAAAGATGCTTTACTGGCCACATCTCCATGCGTAGAGATGTTCTCTGATCAAGCACATGCTGTGCTTTCCAGATGTAGCCCTCACTGCACGTGTCAGCTCCACAAAGGGATGTCATGGACACTGCTGGACAGACAGGCCCACTCTTTGTTGCTGTAAGCTGCCCTGTGCCGAGCTGTAGCTCAGATCCAACCTGGGTGTTTGTTCTCAAAATGATAAAAAATATTCTACTGCAAATCAGGGTTGCCAACATCAACATTTCTGAGAAATAAAGGCTAAAGTTCTGTGTGCTTCTATATAAATTAGGATTCATGGCTACAATTCTGTTCTGTCACTTGTGGTAATCGGGGATTAAAACCAACAAACTCAGCAAAATCCACCTCAGATTTAAAGTAACGTCTCCCTTCATGGTTTAAACGGGCTCGCCAAGCTGTAATGGATCCGCAGCCCTTGCTCTGCTGCACACATCAATTGTCAGCATATCAGAAAGTGCGTGGCCAAATTTTGGGAGCTCAGCAGCAGCTCAAGGTGACTTTGCAAATACTCTCTACTGCTGGAAGCTAGTGGGACACAGAGGACAGCTGCTCTCAACCACTCAAATGAGGCAAAAGAAATGAGCCTGTCCTTCGGCACTTTTAGTACCTGGGCTTCTCTCTGGCTGCCAGGTAGTTATTGCTGTCACCCCGGGCGCAGGAGCTGTGACCAGCCAAAGCAGTTCAGGCGGCAAGTTACTGCTGCGAATACAGAGGGCAAGAGGTTTCCTCAGGCACGGTATTTTAAGTCTCCCCCATCTTGCAGCACATCCTACGGCAGCTACACTTAGGAAACGTCAGCACCTCTGCAGTCCCTTCTGAAATACTGGTTTGGCATTTCTTCAGCGAAACCCACCTTAACAAGGGTGTATTCCCCTGCCTCCAGCCACAGGGAGAAGAGAGGCACTGCTCCCCCCCGTCCCTACCAGAGGGAAAGGGCACCTTGGCAGCAGGGTGCTGGGCCACTCCTGCATCCAGCATGTTTTTGCACATACAGCTACCCCCTTGCCTGCAAGCAATTCTCAGGTTTTAACACCATTTCTGACGGTCTTGGAGAAGCCATGACAATATTTTCTTTCCCCGGGGAGGATAAGGTACTTCACCTTTCCTCCAAGAGCAGCCATCGGCTCCCTGAGTCTCTGAGCCCCTGGCAGAAATGTCCGTGACCCGTTTAAAGAAGGGTCCTCTCAGAAATCTTCACCACAGACGACCATCCAGTTCTCACAAATGGAGTCACCTTCACAAGAGGCTTTCAGAAGGGCTGGGAGCAGTCGAGAGGTGAGTACGCCCGCAGCAGGCTGGGTAAAGGCCATTCATGCTTTAAGGAAGAGCTCTGCAGCCCCTCACTAGGTGGTTGTAATGCTGCCTTTGAAACTTGGATCACAGATAATACAGTATCGCACTGAGATTAAAGTACCTCGTATAACTAAAACCCAGGACTTACTGATCAAAATGAAGACAGTAATTGTCAGGGTCGAACTTGCCTGGCATCTAATTTGGAGGGAAAAGTGCATGGAGTTCTTCACCGTTAGCCTTATCGGACTCGAATTTGTGGCTCATGTAAATACTTGCCAAAAAACTCAAATAAAACTCAATTAAATTTTGGCAACGATTGCCAAAATGGAGCAGAAGAAGGTGACTATTGTAAGTGCAATTAATCTGATTCGGGAGATAGAGACTTGATAATTGCTACTATATGGAAAAGGCAAAGGATTTGAATTCAAGTAGATTGGAAAAAATATTTTTTTTTAATATTGCTACAGGCTCGCAAAGCTTTAGGATGAAAAATAGTATCTATGGAGGTAGATTTTCTGAGTTAGACACTAAGCTGCTGGTGCAGTTTATGTCCCCCATACATTTGCCTGCTACAGTAATACCAAAGATAGGCTCCTCTGAACTTGAGACTTGTTGTATCTTTAATATTCCATGCCTTAGCCTTGAGGAAGCGAAGAGAGAGGTGAAAGACTGGATGAAAGCAATGTAAGAAATACACTGGAGTCTAGCAATTATTTAACTAAGCCTACTAACCCACATCACCAATCTGAAAATATTAACACATACCTAGTTTTTGACTCTAAGAGACAATATTGGACCATGGCATACACTGAGAGTGTAGCAATTCTGCACAGACACTTGTACAGAACTCTCTTGTATCTTTCTTGATAGCAATATAATTGCGAGATATGCAGTCCTGAGATACGGACAGAGCTTATTTCTTTTTGATATCTTTAGGGCTTAAGTATTTTGATTACCTAGGGACTATGATTCATTGCATCTTTCATTATTTATTATGCTCTTTTCCCTCCACCCACTTCATTTTTACTTCGCATTTTTCTCATACTTGATGGAAACCTTTAGAGGAGAGGAGAGTGAAGTATCTGATTTTATGGCCCCTTTTTTTTTTGCTTCTGCCAAGCGTGGCGTGATGTAGCTGAATTTATAACCAGATGCACAAATAAAATGTGTTTCAAAAGCTGGGAAGGGCCTTCTCTTTCTGTTACTTAGGCTGATAGACTTTCTAAGTCAGTCAGACATGCCACATCTAGACATTTCCGTGTCTGGCACTAGGGCTCTCTAGGACCAGCAGGTTGGACAATTTGATGTTGCCTGCAGGAGGTCTTGAGGAAGTTTTGTCCTTATTTTTGTTACGCTATTAGGGTTTGCCTGGGTGACCAGACAAGCTGCCCGCATGGGGAGGCAGGTTTGTATCAGGTCTGATATACAGACATTTCGCTCTCTGGGCAGCAAGCTAGGCAGCTCCCTTCTTCACTGCTGCCAAACTTCATGCAACATTTTGCAAATGCAAGCCTGAACCTCAGTGGATGGCAAGTTGTACATGGAAGGAAGGGCAAGGAAAGAAAATAACATGTTTTTAGCTGCTTTCACCATAGCCCACTCATCCTGCCACAGAGCTGTACAGCCGGCAGGATGGAAGCAGCGGGCAAGGAGGTAGCAGGAGGACAGCACTGAAAGAGGGAGGCTCCTTACACAAGGCTGGGAGCCAGGTGGCATACACCAGCCGAGAGGTGGAGGAAAGCAGAGGCTGCCCTCATCTGCTGAGTGATAAAGCAGTGCTGGAAGCCTGGAGAGGGCTGGGAAGAACCAGGAACAGCCATTACAGAGGGGTTTCATTGACACAGCAGAGAGGGGCAGTAAGATCATCCTGTGCAGCCCGTAGAGTTCTTTGCTGGAGGGGACCAGGGCACAGCGGGGCTGTTTGAGAGCTGCCAGGCAAGAGGCCAGGCGGGAGAGCTGGCCTGGCTGCAGTGTGCAGGGCTGCTCTGCAGAACATGCCTGGTGGAACAAAAAGGAGCAGTTTTCAATACTATTTTGCAGTTTGAGAAACTGTCTCTGGAGCTTTGATCTCATAAAGAGGACGGGGCAATCTGGAGACCGGGAGGCTGTGGGTTTGGCAGGCAGAGTGAGTGGGCTGGGCAGATGGCACTGGCTAGCATTTGTGTGTCACCAAGCCCCAGCTTACCGGTCCTTGGCAGGAGATCCTGGAACGTGAGCAGCCCAGAGCCATGTTTCTCCAAGGCCAAAGGTTCCCTTAGCACAGAAATACAGTAACCATAAAACTTAATATATTATGCTGAGAAGAGGAAAGCAGTGGGAAGTTAAATTACGTACTAACCTTAAATATTTACATGGCTTTCCCCCCCACTTGTTTAGAAAACCAGTGCACAGTAAAAAGAAAAAGAAAACCCTAATAATGCAGTGATTCAGAAAAAAAAATTAATGCTCGGCATTCTTTTTAATATCACATTCTTTATTTGTACTCCAAGAAGATATTATTTCCCTGTTTTTTCCATGAAGACACAATGTATTTGATGATCCAAGTTGTACCACAGCCAAGGCCTTCAGAACTATGATGAAAATACTTTAACTCCTGTTCCTTGGTTTTGTGGTTTCTTATTAGGTTTCTGCAAAGCCCCTACATAAAAGGCTCCCCTTAATGCTTCTATCACAGATGTCACTGCTCACAAGGATTTGCTCTGATAGTCTTTGAGTCACCATATACTTCAAACTCAATTAAAACTCCTGAAGAAATCCCTAAGAGGACAGGGCGGTCAGAGCCACGGATGCTTTTGATGGTGGGTAGACAGGGGAGAGGGAGAGAGCTCTTATTTCCTTTGCAACTTGCCTGTTCTAGTTACCATCATGTCTAGTTAAACTCTTGTGCAGAGGGCAAATTTTACTATTGGAAATATTCTGTATTTCTACAGCAAGATTTTTACAGCATTTGCCTAACAGCAAAAGACACGAGCATGGATACTGCTCGTGCGCAGCCCTTCTTGCTTTTTCCACCCATGTCCTGTCAGGCTTTTGGGAAGCTCGAGGTTCCACCTGAAATGCAAATATTAGGCAATGTTTCAGAGAATGTCTCCTTTTCTGCAGAAATGGTGACGGTGAGGCAGACAGGGCTGAGTACGGCCCCTCCAACCTTGAACCTCCAGATCAGAGATAAGGAAAGAGCACCGAATAAAAAAAATGGTATTTTTCAGAAACAACATTGTCCAAAGCCCTCTGTCCTTCCCAGCTGGAAGTACCTCGTGACAGACGTGGACACTGAGGGACTTTTAAAAGACTATTTTTTATGAACACTACTGGTCCCCCAAAACCATTTTGCCTGTCATAAATTGTTAGGGTACACCTCTCTGCGACAGCCATGGAAAGTTTGTCAGTTTAC